>CM077827.1:35065013-35570013 GCA_039720395.1 Liquidambar formosana | reverse complement strand
TTTTCAAACAAGGCCATTAAACTCTCCTCTTCTGCATGCAATGCACTACAATCCATGCCTTAAGTGAATAACAGAGCCATAAAGTCTATGTACCCTCTAAAATAATATGCTTATTAGCAGAAAGACAAAGAACGGGATGATTAAGTGGCTATTAATACCCAACCAAGGTAAGATTTTGGGTGCATGATATGCATAAGGGATGTACACCATCTGACTGTGGCCGTTAAAAAAATGAATCCAATGTATGAATCTAAGCATCATCACAACCAAATTTTACAGACAATGTAATTTGATCACTGTTCTCATAAACACACATACATGCATAGCATACATATATATTTATATATGCATTTGAAAATAGAAAAAGGTGAGGAAGAATATACCTCAAGAAGGGAAACCCTTAAACATGATCACTGTTCTCAAATTCTCATTCATCCTTACATCTACCTTCCCGCTTCAGTTGCAGTTATACTGTCCTTTAATTTCACAAGTGTACTTGCAGACTCCACTATTAGGTGATTAGTCCTGCAACCACATGATTGCCATACAGTTAACTCTGTCATAAGCATCTAAAAAGGGAAAATTTAGGCCCAATTTACAAGTCAACAGTTAAGCATTAAACCTTATTCACATTCAGCTTAATTTTCTTTACCTTATCCATGTAGAGCTGGGGACCTATGGTTTTGCTTTATGGGTCCAATATGAACAGTATATTGTAATAAGACCCTTGCCCATCAATGGCACCAATATTTCTGTATATAAACATCCTTCCCATGGTCCAATATTTGAAGAGGTTTATTTTCTCACCAAATTAAGATCAGTCACAAACAACTGCACCATCCTAGATGAAAACATGAAGGTTCTTCCTATTATAATTGATAACATCACTGACATTGTATCCAAACATGAAGCCCTGCCAAATAGAACAGTTCAGTAACTTAACTAATGGAGTGCAGAATATTTGTTTCACCAATCAAAACACCCATTGATGTTAATAAGATAAAGAAAAACCAAATATAACACCTTTTACAGGGGACATAGCGCAGAATTGCACCTCACGATTGAACAGGATGATGTACATTGGGACACATAAATATCAGCAGAGAAATCTTTCAAGGTGGCACTATCGGATGAATGCTTATAATTTGGCTTTCAAAAAATAATATCTTCTTGCTATTCAGTAGTCAACAATTCACTATCTATTCCTTCCATAGCATCAAGACCATTTATTAGAGAAAGCAACATTTTAAAAGGGAAGAGTCGAAGTTCCTTTAACAGGGTTGGAAATGGATTGCTTAAGAGAAGCGTAGTAGCAATAATATGGTATTTAAACAGAAAAGAGAATAGGCATTGAATTAAATAGGAAGAGAAGTAGAGTTAATAAAAAATGTAACACAAGAATACAATAAGTAGCTTCAAGAGAGAGAACTATCTAACAGGAGAACATTAAAAACCAATCCAGGAGACATTTGGGAAAGATTTCAGGATGACAATTTCTTCTACTTATGAAATATATGGGAAACCAACCCAGGAGAAATTTAGTAGTTCAGAATCTTATAATCAACTACATCCACTGATTCACCTATAAACCAAGGATACTTCAAAACCCCCAGTAAAACCATATCATATCCATATCTGACGTCCAGCATTAAAAAGCCAACTGGAACCGATTCACTCACCATTCCTAAAAACCATAGGTCCCATAAGAGCAAAACCACTCACCATTCCTAAAAAAAATGGCTGGCTGACTTCCCTATTCAATACCAGAAACCATAGCAAAGACATAGGAAATTATAATAATATAACAAAGCCAATATGACACCAGCATAACCAATAATATGTGATTATGTTCCCAAGCCATCATTGGGGGGGAAGTGCCGTACATTAAGAATTCAAAATGTTCAGAACACAACAAAATTGAATCTCTGTTTCCAGTTTCCTGCTCAACACAAAACCACACAACCCATAACCTAAACAAACTGATTGACACCATCTTCTAAACATGCTTCAGTTTCTACTCTAATCATTTTCAATACTAAAACACTGATATCCCAAAAAAAGATTAGGTAAAAAAAATAAACTAAACACAACGACCATTAACGATCATTGTTGGATGTGTGCGAGTGTATGCCAATGCATATGTGAAATTTACTGAAACTCCTCTGAATGGAATCTTCAAACCAAACTTAAAAGCAATGTTTCTAAAAAGGAAAATTAGAGACCAAACCAGAGAATAAGAGCAAAGGATCCAACCAATCGAAACACAAAATGCAGCATCAGACATTAAGAAAAAATCAAAGTAAATGGAATAAATGCACCATAATAAATTTGCGTAAAAAGAAAAGCATATTCATTCAAGAACTAGATATCAGTATCTTACATCATCAAAGGATCTAATTCAAAAACAAAAAGAGACAAAAATAAACCGACATACAGAGTCAGACAGAAATTTATAACCCTAACCCTAATTTCCACCGAAGTTTTTCACATTTCCCAACGAAACCCTAACCCTGACCCAAACTACCAATTCAAGAACTCGTAAACTTGGTCACCGCCTTCGTCCCTTCTGACACAGGCATGCTTGGCCAACTCACCAGGCAAGACCAACCTCACCGCAGTCTGGATTTCCCTCGACGTGATCGTCGGCTTCTTGTTGTACCTCGCCAGCCGGGAAGCCTCCTGGGCAAGCTTCTCGAAGATGTCGTTGATGAAGCTGTTCATGATGCCCATGGCCTTGCTGGAGATACCGATGTCGGGGTGGACCTGCTTCAGAACCTTGAAAATGTAGATCTTGTAGGTCTCAACGCTCTTCTTCGACCGCTTCTTCTTCTTGTCTCCGGCAGCAGCGCCACCGTCCTTAGGGAGCTTCTTCCCTGCCTTAGGCTTCTTCTCCGCCGGAGCTTTCTCCGCGACAGTTTTCTTCTCCTCCGCCGGCTTCTCCGACGCAGGCTTCTTCTCCTGCTGGCTTCTTCTCTGCCTTTGGCGCCATTAGAATTCTCACAAAACGAAAAGAGGTTTTAGAGAGAGAAATAAAGAGGAGTGAGAGAGAGGCAAATGTAGATTGCGAGATGAGGAGAGGTTGCGTTTGCGTTTCTTATTTATAGAGGAGCGTAGTTGATTTGGATTGGCCGGATGGTTATAGACGCGGATCGATGACATGGCGAATGGGTAGCCGTTGGTTTTCAAGAAAGTAAAAAGAGGATCGACGGCTTGGAAAGATGCGTGAAGAGCGGTTTGTTGGAATCTGTGGATAGACACGTGATGAGTTTTTATTCGTGGGATTTCGCTGGTTTGGATCGATGAGCTGGACTTGATATTGGACTTGGCGTCGTTTAGAAGTAGGAGAGAGTCAATATATTTTCATTTTTCAAAAACTTTCTTTTTCTAATGTGACCAGTCAAGAGTAGAAGAGTCATGACATTTTTGTGAAGTGATCTATTAAATTTTTATTGAAACAAATTTTCCAAAAACATATATATCTCTAATTCTCTGCTTAAAATTTGATTGATTTTACTCATCCGAAAAAAAATAATAATAACAAAATGCCATTACTTTAGATTTTCACAAAAATAATATTATAAAATGTTGAAATTATTGATTTAGATCGGCATATTTTGGTTTATGAGTTTGATTGTGACACTCTATAATGGACAATCTTTTTGAGCCATATAGCTATATTTTGTAAGATATTTTTTGAACCTATTTAGTGCCTGCTTGGGATAGCTTCATAGTAAAATCAGAAGTAGAATCAGAAGCTGAATCAGAAGCTGAATCAGAATCAGGGGGAAGGCAGCTTGAGTAAATTGACCTCAAAATCTCTTTTGGGCTTACAATCATTTTTTTCATTTTTTATCCAAACACTCTTAAAAGTGATTATGGGCCATCAGAAGAGATTTTGGGCCTCCCAGAATCTCATCCAAACAGGCACTTAATAAGTTGATAACATTTTATAAATTGGTATGTGTGAGAAATCATGTCAATCCTTTGGACTTTTTATAATTATCATTGTCTATATAAGTATAATGAGGTCTCTCATATGAGTTGTCCAATGATAAGGTTGGACTTAAGCTTCAATGACAGTTAAACTTAAGATACCCTTATTTGTTAATTTTAAATAATAAAAAAAAAACATATCAAGAAATGAAAATAATACAGATAGGAAAGCATCATTTATTACTTATTTATTTTTGTCACACCTGGGGAATTAATATCTAAACCTTAGAGTTTAAAACTACCCAAACCTCAGTCCACCTGTGTACCTACCACAGATAGGCTATAAGGGCGGATGGTAAAGCATCGTTTAATTTTCAAGACAATTTTAGTTTATCAATAGTTTGAGCTTCATTATGCATTTGCTTGATTTTAGGTTTAAGGAGTTAGAAAGGAATAATGGGTGAAACTAGTTGTCAATGACAAATTAGGTCATTTTTAGGTTTTCTCATTTAGAACCTCAGATTAACCTTGAATTTGAATGGTTTGAATGACTTAATAAGATTTTTGCGCTTTGATTTGATGTTTTAGAACCTAGTTTGAAATTTGTGAAGTTTTGATGGAAAAAATGGGTAAAATCGAAATCCAAAGAAGTTTTAAGAACATTAAAAAGGTTCTTCGACTGATTTCAAGGGGTTCTTCCAATCTCAAGATCATTTAGAAGTTCCTTTTTCCCAACAATGACATTCTATGGGGAATTATTCAAATCATTGCAAAACCACAACTGGTCTCTCTCCATGATTTCTAAAGACATGTCGTAGAAACTTAACGAACTCTCGAGAGCACTCTGATTACACTCGGAGAAACCAATGCAAAACTCTATTGAAATTACACCACAATTTGAAGGGCTTAAATTCTATATATTTTGTTTATATTCAAGTTAAGCATGATGAAAAATGGTTGATTAGTATACGTGAATATCTCTTTTCTCATGATTTTTCTACATTGTAGGGAAATATCGACTCTAGACCCAAAAACATCTGCTTTCAATCCAAAAATAAAATATTTTTCCTACAAAATGATGTTTGGGACTAAAATACCATTCCATCCCCACCCTCCTCAAGTAATTCAAATTTTCATCAAATTTGGGATTTATAGTTTTGAAGTTGATATTCTCCTACAAGAGATAAAACATATTCCCATTTGAATTATGTGAGCTTTGATCCTATCAAAAAAACACGTAAATCGATCTCCTTAATCAAATTCCATCTTAATCCTTATTTAAAAAATGTCCACTTATTTTTCATAAATTAAGTTGGTGTTCACATTTTACGTAAAAATATTTTTCAAGCCTTAATTTATTTTTCTCCCTAAAGTCTTGGTGTCGATGCATGGTTCTCACATCAATAAGTAAAATTGGAGAATAAAACCGATATGTTTGGCATTTTTCTAAGGATAACTTATTCGAACCCCTTCTTGAACTACATTGAACTTCAAAGCTAAAAAAATAACTTCTTTTTTTAAAAAAACAAAAAACAAAACGATAAAAGGACACGCACACTCCCTATAATCCAATCCATCCGCAGAACTTCTACGGAGTACCCATTTTTATCAAATTTTCGTCTTCATTAAAACGGTGCGCTTTCATGCGTTTTGAGGTCGATTGTATTTACACTAACCACACGCAGAGTCCCACACAGTGACACACCCAACATTTTCCACACTTGTATTTCTATGGCATAAACACCCGCAGAACTCTCATTAGTCATTCCCCAAACCAAATGAAGCTCCTTCGTCCTCACCCACCTCTCTCAAACCCTAGATTCCGCAGAAACATCTCCACCACCACCACCTCCACTGCGGCCACCACTGCTGAAGACGACCACTTCGTAACCATTCTCAACGACATCGTCCGAGGAAACCAGAGCTGGAAGATCGCACTCAACAACACCTCAATCTCACGCAAACTAAACCCTCACCACGTCGGAACAGGTACTGCTCCAAACGCTGGACGATTCCAGGTTAGCCCTAAGGTTCTTCAACTTCCTAGGCCTACACAACAACTTCAGCCACTCCACGGCGTCGTTTTGCATTCTGATCCACTCCCTGGTTCAGTCTAATCTCTTCTGGCCGGCGTCTTCCCTCTTGCAAACCCTCCTCCTCCGTAAACTGACTCCGAAGGAACTCTTCGAATTCTTCATAAATTCGTATGAAATATGCAACTTCTCATCTAGTTTAGGGTTCGATTTGTTGATTCAAAGCTATATACAGAGTAGGAGGGTATTGGACAGTGTAACTGATCGTGAGATTCATGAGGAATCGTAGATTGTTCCCTGAAATTAGAACTTTAAACGCTGTTTTGAATGGGTTAATTAGGATTAGGAGGTTCGACATGGTTCTGGATTTATTTGATGAAAGTTTGATGCTCGGGTGTTCGTCCCAATGTTTATATATATACTGCAGTGGTGCGTAGTTTGTGTGAATTGAAGGATTTTGTGAGGGCAAAGGAAGTGATTCGTTGGATGGAGTTGAATGGGTGTGATTCGAGTGTCGTGCCGTATAATGTATTGATCAATGGCTTATGCAAGAGCCAGGGAGTATGGGAGGCTGTTGAGGTTAAGAATTCGTTGGGTGGAAAGGGTTTGAAAGCGGATGTTGTTACATATTGTACGTTGGTACTCGGGTTGTGCAGAGCGCAAGAACTTGAAGTTGCTGTGAAGCTAACGAGTGAAATGATTGGATTGGGGTTTGTTCCAAGTGAGGCTGCTCTGTCGTCTGTTGTTGACGGGTTAAGGAAGAAGGGGAAGGTTGAAGATGCTTTTGATTTGGTTAATGAGGCAGGGAGACTTGGAGTGGTGCCTAATTTATTTGTTTACAATGCCTTGATCAATTCGTTGTGTAAAAATGGGAAAGTGGATGAAGCAGAGGCACTTTTTGAAAGCATGGGGAATAAGGGTTTATTTCCCAATGATGTTACGTATTCTGTTTTGATTGATTCGTTCTGCAAAAGGGGGAAATTGAATGTCGCCCTTCTTTTCCTTCGTAAAATGACTGAGGTGGGGATAAATGTAACTGTGTATCCGTATAATTCTTTGATAACGGGTCACTGCAAGTTGGGGAAATTGAATGCAGCAGAGTTCGCTTTTTGATGAGATGATTAAAAAAGGATTGACACCAACTGTGGTAACTTATACGTCACTGATAAGTGGCTACTGTGAGGAAGGAGAGCTGCATGAGGCATTCAAGCTCTATCATGAGATGACTGGGAAGGGCATCTCGCCAAACACTTACACCTTTACTTCACTTATTTCCGGCCTTTGTCGTGCAAATATGATAGCCGAAGCAATTAAGTTGTTTGATGAAATGGAGCAACGGAACATCATGCCAAATGAGGTGACTTATAATGTTATGATTGAGGGGCACTGTAGGGAGGGTAACACAGTAAGAGCCTTTGAATTGCTTGATGAAATGGTGGAGAAGGGTCTTGTACCAGATACATATACCTATAGATCTCTAATAAGTGGTCTTTGTTCTACAGGTAGAGTGTCTGAAGCTAAAGAATTTGTGGATGACCTTCATAGAGAACACCATAAGTTAAATGAGATGTGTTTCACTGCACTTCTACATGGTTACTGTAAGGAAGGAAGATTGAAGGACGCATTGAGTGCTTGCAGCGAGATGGTGGAAAGAGGAATTGATATGGATCTTGTGTGTTATGCTGTACTTATTTATGGAACTCTTAAACAGCGAGATACAAGAAGATTAATTGGTCTCCTGAAGCAGATGCACGATCAAGGGTTGAGGCCTGATAATGTAATATATACAAGTATGATTGATGCATATGGCAGAGCAGGTAATTTTAAGGAGGCATTTGGGTTTTGGGACATCATGGTTGGTGAAGGATGCGTCCCAAATGTTATCACATACACTGCCCTGATTAATGGCTTATGTAAAGCAGGGTTTATGGATAAAGCTGAGCTACTTTGTAAGGAAATGCTGGTTAGGAAACTACTTTCCGAATCAGACCACGTTTGGTTGCTTCCTTGACCACCTTACCAGGGAAGGAAATATGGAGAGAGCTGTACAGCTGCACAATGCATTGCTGAAAGGATTTTTAGCAAACACTGTTACATATAACATACTTATTCGGGGTTTCTGCAAATTGGGTAGAATTGAGGAGGCTTCTGAGCTCCTAGTTAAAATGATAGATAATGGTATTTTTCCAGATTGTATAAGTTATTCGACAATTATTTACGAGTACTGTAAAGGGGGTGATTTGCAGGAAGCTATTAAGCTTTGGAACTCTATGCTGAATAAGGGTCTGAATCCTGATGCAGTAGCATATAATTTTCTGATATATGGCTGCTGCATTACTGGAGAACTCACCAAGGCTTTTGAATTGCGTGATGACATGATGAGAAGGGGTGTGAAGCCAAATCGGGTTACATATAATGCTCTCATTCATGGAACTTGCTTGACAAGTTCAGTTGACTATACTCATAGCTAGCTATGGCCGAATGATCATTTATATTTCAAATGTTGGGTGGGAAACAAAAACAGGGTCCCATTGAGTTGTGGATATCTCAGTGGACGTTCTCTGTTAGCCGGACTGGAACCATGATGTGTCAAGGTTATGGTTTCAACCTAGGATCAGGCACTAAGTTCTAACTGCCTCAATTTCCAGTTGAGAGATAACTGTGTACATTTTTTTTTTTGGTACATTAATTCAATCTTGTGCCATAGCAGTTGAGAAAGGGGATGTATTTTATTTTTAAATTTTTGGCTGGGCTACTGAGAGAGGGGCTGTAATGCATTATTGAAGAACGATCAACATCAAGGTGAGAGAAATCTGTAACCGCTTGTTCATTAACATGGATAAAGCCCTTGACATTTGGGGCTCTCCTCATTTGGGGCTGTAAATTGGTTGTAAGATAGTGTTGAAATAAAAGTGTTTCTTGCAAATGAATTCTGTTCCTTTGGTTGAGTTGATAATAGTGAATCCTTCAATCTTCTTGTCAGCCTAGTTTGCAGATTTTCCTTGCATTTCCCTGTTGAGCATGTTGTAGATGCTGCCCATTATTCAAAAATCTCTATGATAAGCGATTGGAAGTTTGAATATGGTGGAGGGTTGAGGCTTCTTTCCGTTTTCCATTTTCTATCCATAGTCACACTTGTTCTTCTTGTTTCTTATGCATAGAGCACCTCTTTCGAGTATAATGGCTATGTAATCTACAATTGAAGTTTGCATTATTTAGAGAATAAAATTTGAGGGACATTTGTCCGACTTTATTGGGTCTGGTACTCCTGTCTCAGGGGCTTCTGTCAGGGGCGGCAGTAGTTGAATCTTAAAATGTAGCAGCACCCCAGATAAGGTTTCTTTGCTTTTTGGTCAGCAATAAGGTTTCTTTGCTTTGCTCCTTGGTAAATCAGCTTAGGCTACCAGAGCAAGGCTTAGTGGCACTCCGTCGTGAAATTGGTGGTGGCACCAATATTTAGTTTCAGAAATAATGTGACTACCAGAGCAATACTCCGAATGATTAAACTATAAGAAACTGAACTTTACAATCACTTCAGAGCTGCATGTTGCATAGGATTCTAGGAGTTTAAGCTTGTGTCAATCCACGTATGTGGGGAATAGTCCTGGAAGTCACTGTTTAGAACATGGGTATTTCTGTTTGCAGCTTAAATTAGTCCTTCTCAATTACATAGTGAAGTACGAGACTCCACATGAGAATGCCAATGCAATTAAGGCCCAAGACCATCTCTTTCGAGGGTTCCAGTTTCAGAATCGCCATGTTCAGTGTCAAGGAAATCTCCGTTAGGAATTGCAGCAGCAAACCATCCAAGAAGGCTGCGGTTCAAGTGCATCCTTGAAAGGTAAAATCACGGTTCCTTTTTATTTTTTGGTAACAAGTTAGAAGAGCTTGACTCCACCCAACTAATAAGCAGAATGACTGCAACATTACCTCTTTCCATTTGGTCATAGCCAGCGTAACAACTCTCTTTGCTCCCTCTCTAAATACATCATAGGGAGCTTCCAACCAGCTCGGCTGTTCCACCACCCCTCTTTCAATGTTAGAGGGCATGCCAAATCCCAAAATCCCAATCAAAAATATATTCTTTGCTGAATTGTAAAATCTCTCAAAAGGTGGCCTCACAAAGCCACAAGTGAGCAGTCCCAACTCCCAAGTTATAAACTAGCGAAAATGGTCTAACAATGAGGCTAATACACAGAACACCAGGACACCAAACATGTATGTTAGTGTGAAACAATGCACGTAACAAAACAGAAGTCACTAAAATTTCATCCAGACTGCCAACTCCATAAAGACAAGAAACATATTCATGGACTACACTGGGTGTAACTAACAAAAATATATGACCAAATGTGATGAATGACAAAAAGAACTAATGCGACACAATACAGGACAAACTAAAGAACAGAAAAGGAAAGCAAGAGGACAAACTAAAGAACAGAAAAGGAAAGTAAGAGCAGGCGTTGGACCTTCCAAACCAGCATTCTGAATGGCATAATAAGCTTGCTTCCTTTCTGTGATTCGAACAACAATAAAGGTTGAACATCCATTTCCTTGGTTGTAAAAACAAACCAAAATTGATCCCCAGAAACAGTACAATTGCTTGTAAACTATTAAGGACTCATCACATAAGTTCTACACAACCAATATTAGAATATGTTTGAAAATCACGGGAACTTGTTCTAGAGGAAGACAACACTGTAAAGAAAGAACAGCAATCCAACATTATATCTAGCCAGGTCCAGAGTCCCACAAGCTATTAACATGTCACTTAAATAAAGCAGAGAGCGTGAAGGGAATCCCCTTAGCGAGACTAAAGACTTGAACTTAGGTGGCACGGCTTCGAATGACATCAAGTCCCATCTCAGTCGGATCAGTTGCTTGCAGCTCTACCTGAATACCATCCAATTCTCTCTTGAATCTGTCCTTCGAGCTCGCATAAATCATCTTGCTTCTCACTCTCGAGGTATCAGGACACCTTCATAAACAGTATATGAATAGAACATAAACAGAAATGGTCAGAGAGCAAAGCTTGAAACTGAACAAGGTGCCTTTAGCATATAATATTACCATGCAATGAAGAAAATCCTGCTCTTTTGGCAATTCTCTGCTGTCACAAAGTCAAAATCATAGACAGCATATCGGCACTCATCAGCGGGAAGGCTTGCAGAAAAATCCTCATAGCTTTCAGTTGGCTCGCCAACCTTTTCCACTACAACCTGCTTCTGCTTCTCCTCGATCTTGTAGACTATGAAGCGGTAAGTTCTTTTTGCCTTCAGCTCCAGAAACTTTAGTTTGCAGTCATCATGCACAGCCATTCCTGACGCTGCATTAGCCTATAGAGAGGATATAAACAAATATAAATTCAGATATTAAATAAAAAAAGCACAAATTTCTAAATCCCATGCAGCTACAAAGAAACCTAGTTAAACGCTTCAGAGAATAACCTACACTAAACTCCATGCAGGCTTTGTTTTGGCCAAATCCAACCTCACTTGGTATCATTTCAACCTAACAATACAATTTCTAGGGCTTGCACTGGGGGCCCATACAATCAGAGATTACTCCTTGTTATCTCCCTAACCAAAAAAAATGTATTCTGAAGGCACACACTGAAAACACCGGCACAAAAGAAAATGGGGGAATTTTAGATTGGTTGGGTTACGGCAAAATAATTACAGTTCAATACAAATTATTATTAACTTCCTAGTAAATGACTACTAACTTAACTAAGAATGATCACCAACTTTAACAATTTTCCCGTAACCCAACCAATCTAAAATTCCCCCCAAAAAAATTCAGGCTTTTGAAATTCACATGGGCATTGATCAAATGTCACTAAAAGAAATTTTTTTTTTTTTTTTTTTCCTTAAATTTTATAAACAGCCGCTAGCATAAACCCATCAAACACTTCAAATGGGAGGTCCCCATCTGAAAAAAAAGGTTGTACCCAGTGCACAAGGCTTCCGCATATAGCAAGGTCTAGCAGAGGTAAGTGGTAGGCAACCTAAACCCCATTTTGGAGAGGCTGATTTCCGGACTCAAACCTAAGATGCATCACTTGGGCGGATGAGCACTTCAATGCTCCAGGTCCTAAAATAGATTTACACCCCTGTAAATAGATTTACAATTATCTACCATTCACCTTGGACATGGTCAAACATGCCTTTGTACCAACTACCACATTTAAATTTCCTTAAATGATGTCCACTTTCAACAAAAACTAAATGAGCGATTTGAAAAGAGTAATCCTTCTTTTTCCTTCATAAAAACAGAGAGTTCTTTCTTTAAATAAATAATTCAATACATGGCTTCATGGGAATAATAATTCAACCCTAGGGTTATCCAATGATCCTACAATATTTTGAACAACTTTATGTAAAATTTCTAGGTCTGGCATCCAATTAGAAAAACCATCAAAAGCAAACAGCCACTGAAATAGGAAGCAATCAATTTTCAGCCCCCGTAAATTGCATAGAAACAATCCAGATAACAAGCAGAGATCTTTGGAAACTTAATTAAACCACAAACTTATATAATATACCAAACAGACATCATATGCCACAAAACTATGTAGAGAAAAAGGAAAAGAAAAGGAAATCACCATAAATATAAATATATTTTCAAACACTAGATGGCAATAGGGCTAGCCACAAAAAAAAAAAGGTTGAGAAGTAAGTAATGAAGGATAGGTCTAACTGTTTTAACTGCACTAGCTTCCAAGCAAAGAATGTGCAATGAATTGACCCAAAGAAGTTTCAAAATTCCAAACCACCCAAATAAAAAGGAGACGCCAACGACAATACAAAAGAAAAGGAGAAGAGGATAAGTTATAGTAGTAGCATAGAAGAAAGGATACAATAGATGAAAATGTAAGTATTTCTAGAGAAGAGAGAGAGATAGCTGGTAGCCACAATAGAGTTTTTTTTTTCCTTTTATTTGCTATAAGGTCCCATCTAAGAGGAAAACCATAAATATGATAGTACATCCTAGCCATAAATATCCACGAGATTATGGTGGTCCCATCTAAGAGGAAAACCATAAATATGATAGTACATCCTAGTCATAAATATCCATGAGATTATGGTGGTCCCATCTTATCAATGATAAAATTCCATGTCACTGTAGCAACTTCTATTAAATGGAAAATCCAATGACCAAAGAAATGTATGCACTCCCAGCAATTGAAGGGAGGATGAGGTATTGGTTGATCAAAATATATAAATAAGCGCGCACGTGTGTGTATGCTTTGATAAAATCAACACTAGATGGTTGGGATTCCTACGGTCGTAAACGATAATAATCAAGGAGGAATCGATCTCTCAAAGAAAAACCCAGAAAAAAGCTTGCACATTCAAAATAATAATCACAATTTAATGATAAATATATTTTTATATTTCATAATAGTGAAAACAACTCCATGTAGAACTTCCTCAATAACTGAAACGAAATCGTAAACAGGCTACTGATGTAAAAATGCAATCAAATTGACCAACAATGGCTACTAGAAAATAATAACAAGGTAACCACAAACATTTTAATATTTTAAAATGGAGAAAACAATTCCATAGACGCTAGATGATAGAAAAAAATGTTGATGAGATCATTAAATAAGAACTTCCTCAATAACTAATACAAAAATGTAAACAGGCTACTGATGTACTGATGTAATCAAAATTGACAAAAAAAATGGCTAAATAAAATCACAATTTGACCGCAATGTTTTGATATTTTCTTCATCAAAAAAATGTTTTGATATTTCTAAATAATGTACATCGCCAAAACAAATGGTTATGAAACCCTATTAAATCAAAACCTCCTTGATAACTAGAACAAAATTGTTAACAGGATACTAATGGGTTAGACGAACAACACATCCATTAAACATACTATTTTTTATGGGATCACCATGGAAGATCCATAACATACACATTGTGGGCATTCTCTCTTGATTGTTCTTCCTGTTAATTATAACCTAAATCATCAGTAAACCAGTTACCAATTACTCGAAACTCCCCATTATATTATGACTAAAATAACCACACCCAAAAAAAAAAAAAAATTAATAACAAAAGGAACACACTAATGGCAAGGTACTCACAATTTAAATGTTAATAAAGAACTTCTTATACAGTGAAATGACACTAGTTGACACCAGCAATACCTATTTACAAACCACTCACAAAAAGGTATTTCTTAATACCTTCGTTAAAATAAAATAAAAAAAGGTATTTCTCTATCATGTAGGCAAATGATAGTCACATTTCAAAATCCATATATCAAGAGGGCAAACAAAAACACAACCTTCATCAAAGAAAACCCCTCCACCAATCATGGATCGATTTAATATGAGTGCCGAAATCAAACGCCAAAAAGTGCATGCAAAGCAAAGATGATCAGATTCATGTATTGTGGTCTAAGAAGCACGGACATGGACATGGGCATGGGCACAGACAGAGACATGCTACACAGTTATGACACGACACTAACACGGTGACACATCAAATCCTCAAAATTTAGAGTGCCACACAGATGGGGATACGACATAAATAAACATATATATTTTTACACCTATAATTATATCATATCATCCTTTCTATCGCTTTTGGAAATCCCAGTTGAATTGTTCAAATAGAAGATAAGAATCAAAAGACAAAAAAGAAAAAGAATAATAAAAAGAGTCAGAGAAAGGAAAAGATAGAGGAATCGTGTAGGAGGCGTATCGTGTCTGATATGTGTTTGACACTGCCACGGAAGGTTCGGGGGAGTATCCGTGCTTCTTAAGTTTTGATTAAATCTCATAATGACCAATAGAGCAAACAATAAATCTGATGCACAAAGAAATGGATCAACAAAACAAACAAATCCCAAAGTTCTGTCAACAGTCATCACTGACCCCCTAAAAAAGTCACTCAAATCGAGCAAACAAAGATCATACAATCACCCAAATCTCAATCAACAGTACACACAAAGATCTATGAACAAAACAGAGGCCAAATCAGATCTATAAGCAGAAAAAAATAAAATAAATAAATAAATAATATATATATATATATATATATATATATACGCACACTGTCAGTCACGATCAAAAATCAAACACCAAAACCTGTACAAATTCAAGTATATATATGCATATGAATGTATGAGTGTGTGCGGAACAAACACAGCATACCAAAGAAAAAAAAAAACTAAGGAAGAAAAATGTAACGAAAAGTTTGAAGAAACTCACCATGGTTGTGGGTTAATGATCGGAGAAGATCAAGGGCGACGGATGGAAATGACAGAGAGAAAATCTAGGGCACCCGATTGAAAAGGATGTATATAAGTATGCAGATATTTAGAGAGAGAGAGATGGAGTTGAAGGAAGACAGACTGATAGCAAAGGACTCTTCCTTTTTACTGTAAATTCAGGCCTTGGTTTTCGGTGGCTCCCGTCTAAAATATCATGATGTTGGTCATGAGAAAGTAAATCCGACCAATGATGATACGACGCGTGGCGTGAGCTTTAATTGTCAAATTTGCCCTCTCGGGAGGTTGCTTCCACGCAGGCTTCCGTCTTGGAATTTGGCACAAAGCGGGTAAGAGCAAATTGCCCTACACCGCCACGCCAATTAAATGCTACGGAGTTGAATTTTATTTTTTATTTTTTGTATAAAAAATTTATTTATCTATTTATTTATTTTCTGATTAGAAAAATCCTTAAATATGAAATTCGTGTTTTTTTTTTTTTTTTTGGTAGGAAAATTCATGTCTATTTATGTGTATAGCATGAACTCAAATTTGATGTTGTATCCTAATACATACTATAAAATAGACGTCTACATATCCGACATTATAATTTTGGGATGATGAATTATCAACTTAGTTGGACTATTTTAAGTGATCACTAATACCACTAATAATATAGAGACTCTCTTCATAGAAATGATTGCAAAAAATTTATGTTGCGCTCATAAAAAAAAAAGAGTATATATTAAATATTAGTTTTGATCATGGGCGGGATATTCTGGATATTCTGTTCGATCACAGTCGTCTATAAACGACACGTGTAGGCATGTGAATGTGCGCATATTATTCACGGACGATTGTTATCGAACGGAATAATCCAGGATATCCTACACATGATCAACCGTCTATTAAATATGTCAACAAATAAGAGCAAATTGCCCCCCTACACCACCACACTAATTGAATGCTTTGCTATTTTTTATTTTTTCTAGTTTTGCTTACAAAGATAGTTACAAGAGGATTGCAACAATGGACATTGGGATATGTATTGAATATTCATTTGTCAATTATTGCAACTTTGGGAAGGGTGTTCACAAAATATATATATGTCAATACATATCTAAATGTCAATTATTGCAATTCTATGCCGACCTTTTTTGTTAATCACCGCCTTGTTGGTCTAATAGTGTAAAAAGGCTAACACACACATTTAAAGAGATTGGAATCTAAATTCCTTAAGGTGTACTCGAGTTTGTACCGACTCAATGAAAGGGATGGGATTCAGAGATAAGTCACAAATCTTTCATCAAGACCGTGCCTATACTTTGCTACGATTTAAAAGTTGGCATCATAGAAATATATGATTTAATGGACTAAACATAAAAAAATTCAGTTTAATTGCAGGAGTTTTTTAGGTAACATAGAGAAACAAACACATAAACAAATAAGCCTAGAATAGAAGACTTGAACCTAAGCATCCATTTCCAAAGGGCCTAACTTGTGGAGGGATAATGGCCTTAAGCCCTCTAGGAGTGGATGCTTGGGTTTACTCTTTATATCATAGGCTTGTATATACATGTTTGTTTCTACATGTTACCAACAGAGCTGGTCTTGAGTTTTTTAGGACCCTAGATGAACTTTTGAAATGGTGTCCGGTCCTTTATACATATTCACAAGTACAATAAAATTTATATTCAAACAATTTTATTTTTCTTTTTGGTTTTGGGCTTAAGTTTAGTAGATTATTAGGTCATTTGGACAATTGTACATGGATTTGGGTTAAACACTTAAGAATTATTTAAAACCCTTAAACTAATAAACTTAGATTAGGACCTTTGCTCATCTAGTTATAAAATAAAAAAAAATGTTTTTTTTTTTTCTTTTTTTTTTCTTTTCTACAAGGGTACCAACTAAATTGGGACCCTTTTGTCAAAATTTTAGGGCTTTTGGCAGCTGCCTAAGTGGCCTTATCTCAAGGTGGGGCCTGGTTACCAAAAAAGTAAAATGTTGTGGAAGAGACATAACTTCACATTCGAGATTAAAATTTGAAGCTTAAGCATAAAGTACAGAGATGATATTGCATTTGAATGCCCTACCGGTGTGGATTTTGTGCATGCTTTTAAAGGTGGTTTGAAACAAACTTCATCAAAGAATGATTTCCAATGTTGAACATTAGAATTGTGTAGCCATTCGCTTTCATGGGATATGAATGAATTGCGCCTCTCGTTTACTGCCCAGCAATAGCAAAACCCAACAAGCATCACCTAATCACGTTTGTTAAACAACCTAAACCTCCCCCTTACCTAAATTATAAGACCGGTGGTAAGAATGAATCAAGTGACCACCAAGTTAAGTATCCGTCTTCTTGAGCCGTAAGCACAGTCGAAATGGAAAATCGAAGGAAAAATTTTCAAGACCAACTTTTTCCGAATGCTAAATGAAGCCTATACACATATATTGTAACTATCGTAATTACCCAATTGCACAGGGCCGGTTTTGACTCCAGGCGAGCAAGGTGGCCGCCTAGGGCCCCATAATTTAGGCTAAAAAAAAGGGGCTCAATTTGCTTCCCTCTTTACTAGTTATAACGGTCCAAAAATCAGTCAAAAATCTTCTCTATTGTTTTTTTTGAAAAGGGTCCTATTTTACCAATTAGATCAGCCCAATTCCAATCCAAAGAAAAAGTAAAAAACAAAAAATAAAAAATACGAGAAGAGTAATGTTTAAATGACATTTTGTTGTAATTAATTCATTTTTTTTTTGTATTATAGCTTTAGATTTTATTTGGCATTTGTTTTTTTTTTTTTTCTGTGTTGTAAAAGTGGATTTTGCTCAATTATAAAGTAAGAAGTTTGTATTCTATTTTTATAGGTTTTTATAATCATCTTCTATCATTTTAATTTATAAAAGCAAATTTTAGTAATTTTATATACAAACAAACTTTATATTGGTACTTAGTAGTAGGAAATATTTTTTTTTGGATATTTAGATTTTTTTTTTTTTTTTGGAATACATATAAAAGGAAGAGATACCCATTTTAAGAGTTCGCCTAAAGTCCCAAATAACACAGAACCGGTCCTACAATTGCAACACGCGCGCCTAAAGTATTCTAACAGTTTTGACCTGTGATAGCGAGAATTGCAAATGAATGCACTTGAGCGTTAGCCATGCCCTATTTTGAGGACCCTTTCAAGAAAAGAAAAAAAAAAATAAAAAATAAGGAAGGTAATAATGCTTGGGAATGTACAAATAATTAATTCTGCAACCAGTGAACTACTCTAAAAAGTTGGTGGTACCTGCTTGATCGAGGAGCAATGCCAACAAGCAAGTGATATCCTGGCAATATGTCAACGGGTCACCAAACAAGAAGCTGCAAATGCAAACCCCACCAGATTCTTCTACTTTCCAAACATAGCCTCAAAGTTCACGGAATGGCAAATTGCTGCACTGTTCCCATTTGGCTGTGCAGCTGCATACATAGACAGATAAAAAGGGCGAAGAGGGGTGTGTCAATCTGAGAAGATAATTCAGAATCACATGTATATTCTCAGTGAGTAGTAACCTTCTGTCATTGACAAGCTAGTAAGCTACATTTCTTCCTCCACATGAAACTTCCTCGTCAGAGCTTTTTTCAACAGGTGGGGTAGCTCGCATAATGATGAAAATATGGAACTGTCTCATACACCAGGTTAGAGATACACAAGTTAGCGGCTGCTACAAAACTCGATGTGTTCCAGTTGAGATGAAAAAGGGAGAATGGAGCCCAGTCCTATTCTAGAACTAACAAACCTAGCTATTACTTCACCTGCATCAATTTTCCCAATTGGCCTTTCAATGGCAGTGTTTTGATGAAAATTGCAGGGTGTGAACTTATGCAAGCCTCCGCAACTGATCAGAGAACCTTCATGAGGGAGGACCCAAACAAGCTATTGTTGGGGTCCCATTTCGGAGCGGAAAAATCCAGAAGCACCACAGATGACAGACCAAAACCACTAGAAGCTGGCAAGGCAAATTCTTAACGCAAACAGCTCCCAACACTTTTTCCGGTATTGCTTCTTCTTGCTAATGCTGTTGCTTCGGGAAGATTTGGACTTGGACTTGGACTTGGGCTTGGGCTTGGCCATTCCTCTTGTTCGTTCCTAGAACATTACTGGTCGCGGTTTTTTACCGTGTGTGATGGAGATGTTGCAGGTGGGTCATACACATCAGGGCCCAAGTGACGGTCAGCTTCTCTAGACGTATGCCCTGTTTCTCGCGGGAACATTTCATGGCAGAGATCAACTTTAACGTAGTCCGACCAGAGTAAATAGGGAAGAAAAAGAAAATTCCATAATTTGCTACCTTCAAACTGCAAACTCCACTGAATCAACAAATGAAAATCTTAAGAGAGGGACGAGTGTTACCTGTTGACGGCGGAGGGCAGAGGCGGAGACCCGCGAATCGACGATGAGGACGGCGTGGGAGAACCCTAAACGCCCTAAATATATTTATACTAAAAGCGGTGTTAGTAACACCGCTTTTATAGTTTTTTTAAAATTTTTTTTAGCAGCTTCTTGTAACTTATATTTTGCATTATAATAAAAGTTTATTAGATTTTGATAAAGGTGATATAAAGAGAAAACGAAGATAAAAGTGTTCCAGATCTAGTCAAAATATAAAGGTTTATTAAATGTTAATAGGGATAAAATAGGGTTTTTTAAACTTATAAAATGGGTAAAGTAGGAATAATACAGAAAATTCTAACAGCAGATCTAAAATCGCAATTTAATTAATAATTCGAGTGCTGAATTGACGCAATTTAAACTTTGGACCTAAAGTGAAACTTGACTTAAACTTTGAACCTTAAAGTGCAATTTACTCATATAATTAAGAAAAAAAAACGTTTGATAGTGTGTTTACAAACCACACTTTCAATATAATAAAAAAAATTAATAAAAGGAATTTTTTTTTTTATAAAAAAAGCATGATTTGAAAACAGCTTTCAAATGGAATTCCAAGCCATCTTAATCTTATTTTATGTTCTTTTTCTCAAATGCATTAAGATTTTGATTTATGGATCTCTTGGTTCGAGAAATAAAAATAAAAGGATTCGGGTTGTGACCTAAAAGATCAAATGGAACAATGTATAGATAAGTAAATCCATGCCGCAGTATACAATTTTTAAAATTTAATTTAAAAAAAAACATTAAATAAGAACAAAAAACCGACAACATAAATTTTCTAACCATGCATTTAACAATACAAAAATAAAATAGTCGGTATAACATTAAAGACTCTCACACTCTCTCCATTATTTGATCAAAATTGCATCTTGTACTTATAAGGAAAGTGGTACATTTGAGAATCAAAAAAAAATTAAAAGAAAATCATGTAAGCATGATCAACTGGTTAGAGGTGAACGCGTGACCCTCTTGGTCCATCGATAAATACGGTCAACCAATTGTTAAGGAGAGTGGCAAATGTGCTGGTCTGTATGCCCATGCTGTCCAGATTGTTTCAATTGCATCAATATGCCCCCATAGTTCCAGGGGGCAAAGTGTATTTTACCTTTATTGCAATTACATGCCCCAAGTCTTCCCCATTAAATATGATCCAGTTTTGACTTGTAATTGCAACAATTGCAAATGGAGGTACTTGATTATCAACCATACCCTACTTTCAGGACCTTTCCAAGAAAAAGAGTGAAGATTATAGTGCTTGAGAATGCACAAACATTTATCTTTGCTGCCAGTGTACTACTACCTGCTTCGCCGAGGAGCAATGCCAACAAGTGATATCGAGGCAATACGTCAATCGGTCACCAAACAAACTACACATAACTCACTTGTCATAACAAGCGATTTTGCTTCCAACATAGCCCCAACTGCACGGTTCCTATTTGGTGCAGCTGTATATAGATAGATATAATCAACGAGTGATATATAGGCAATATGTCAACAGGTCACCGGTCACTGAACAAGCCGCACATGTAACTCTCACTTTGCCACAAGAAGCCTTTCCCTTCCAAACATAGCCCCAACTGTACTGTTCCCATTTGGTGCAGATGTACATAGACATATAATCCAGAATCGCATATATACTCCTGGTGAGCACCCTTCCATTATTGGTCACGACATGAAACGTCCTCATCAAAGGTTTTCAACAATTGACATTTTCTAGGGGGTAGCTCACATAACAATGCCTACATGGAACTGTCTCATACAATTTTTGAAATTCATAAGTTAGCAGCTGCCAAAAACTCGATGTGTTACAGTTGGAGCCAAAAAGGAGAATGGAGCTCAGTCCCATTCTACAACTCACAAGCCTAGCTACTACTACACCAGCTTCAATTTTCCAATTGGCCATTCAATGGCAATTTTCCAATTAAAAAAATAATAATACTAACAATAAACAAACAGACCATAAGCACCTCGATCTAGTAAACCTCAGGTGAAACCATTTACTGGCACAAATGTATTTCTACATATGAAAACAACTTGAAATGAAAACTTTATCCAAAAAGCTGTAATTTATCAGAACCGGAATCTGGAGGAAGGTTACATCCATACATAGCAACCAAACTAATTTAACACCACGCCAGATTATCCAGGGTTTCAGAGTGTCTATTAGAAACAGTAGATGACCAAAACCATCAAACCTGAAGTAATTTATCTAGGACAGTAGTGAGAATCTTACAAGCTGATGACTGCAGGGTATGAACTTATGCAGCCTTCACTGCTGATCAGAGAACCTTCATGAGGGAGGTCCAAAACAAGCTATTGTTGGGCTCTCATTTGGGACCGGCAAAATCCACAAGCACCACAGATGACAGACCAAAACCACATAATAGTATTCTACCGCTAGAAGCTGGTAAGGAAAATTCTAACGCAAACAGCTCCCAACACTTTTCCGGTATTGCTTCTTCTTGCCAATGCTGTTGCTTCGGGAAGATTTGGACTTGTGCTTGTGCTTGGGTTTGCCACTCCTCTTGTCCATCCTTGAACATTGCTGGTCATGGTTTTTTACTGTGTGCGAGAGAGATGTAGCAGGTGGGTCATACACATCAGGGGCCCAAGTTACAGTCACCTTCTCTAGACGTAAACCCTGTTTCTCGCGGCCACCTTTCATAGCAGAGATCAGCTTCAAAGTAGTCTGACCAGAATGAATATCGAAGAAAAAGAAAATTCCAAAATTTGTCAAGAAGGAAACGCCAAAGGAAGTACAACAGTATCAGGGCCATCATAAAATTACATAAATTTGAATCGACAACTCAATTTTCCTAATATATCACCACAATCAATGTCAAAATTGTGACAAATCAATGCAAATCTTCTCTTTTTTTTTTCTTTTTTTTTTTTTTCCTTTTGAAGGTAAAATATTATATATATATATATATATATATATATGAATATATAAGGAGTTACAACAAGGTATAAGCAGTGAAGTATACAAACCTACCAAAAAATGTAAACTGAAAGTTCTTGCAATTTGAAGAGGTCCAAAAAAGTATCAAAAGGCAATCTATAATCTGCATTCCCTAAAGTATCAAAATAAATCTAGACGAAGTGTATGGAAAACCCATGGATCTAGAATTATTTTATTGTGTTTACTAGAGGTTTTGAAGGTCGCAAACACAAAGAAGCACTTTTGGGAAATATAGCAATCATGCTTGCTGCAAACAACGGTAGAAGATTGAAATCAACTCACGTCACAAATTCCTAAGAAGAATTCTACACACATGACTAATGCACAGAAATAGACTAACGTAAATTACTATAAACAACAAAGAAGGCTTCTCTCAAACACAATGCAAAAACATTGGAATGGTTTCAATTCCATGGGAGTATGGGACATCCAAACTCATCCTTTATACAACATGCAAACCACTTAAAGAGAAAAATCCAGAATATGATGACACTTGATATGGGTTAAAACTTCTATTTAAGATTTTCACTTCTCAAAATATTATGAATTCTATGTACATACACTAAAAGGGTAAAAGAATGAATAAGATATTGTAGGTAATATCACAGAACCCCTTTTCATCCTACAAATTGTATTGCAACAAATAGCTACAAGAGCAGCATAATCCAACTAGAAACACAAAACAAGCATGTGATTCTTATATGAAATGTGATTGTGGCTAGCAATAATTAGAATGTCCATCATTCAATTTGCACCCATGATCCAAGATTTTGGTCACAGACTTATCCTTCTGGGCTGTAAAAGCAATATATATATATATATGTATGTGTGTGTGTGTGTGTGTGTGTATATATGTATGTGTGTATATATATATATATGTATGTATGTATGTATATATATGTATGTGTGTGTGTGTGTGTATATATGTATGTATGTGTGTATATATATATATATATATGTATGTATACCTAACACTATTACTTACCTTTGAAGTCTAATCAGGGCTACCATCATCAGTGAAACTACCCCCAGCCCCCCCCCCCCCAACAAAAAGGGGGGGTAGTACACTACTACACTGTGCATTGACGACTCCAAGCAGGCAAACATCACTTCTCACAAACTCGTTTACTATTTTTTTTTTTAAATGACAAAAATAATACACAATTTCTAGCCAGCAAATGTTTGAAGTTTTAAGATTTGTCAATTATACATATTTGACATGGAAGTCTAGTCAGGGAATTGAGTAAAAGTTTTTGTAAAATTCTTCCTCTGTTATAAAATAGCAGCACTTAATTATTGATAACAGGAACTATAGGTATGCATATATGTACTAAATATGAAGTCAAAAAACCCCCCACCAACAGAAAAGATATACATTCCTACAATCTGATGACTGAATTAAAAACTTAAGGCAAAAGAGAGACATACGTTGTCGCAAGCTGGACTGCCAGATTCTGAACAACTCTGCCTGTGGAATGAAGTACCAGAAATCTCATCTTCCCCGTTTTCCAGAGTATTGCACGCTGTCATATTACTGGAACATGGAAAATTTTCATACTCTCCCAAGCTCTTCTTAGATGTTGCAATCAAGGATTTTGCCTGATATACTTTTGACTGTTCACAAGCTTTATCCTCTTTAAGACAGCAAATATCACACCCATTTGAAGGTGCATTAGAGGTAGATAGCAAAACCTGAACATCTTCAGAGCGTAGAACCTCAGTAAGTGCACTTCCAAGCTCTGCCACCAAATTGTCGCCGATGGCACTAGTACATTGCCTATAACTTATGGACAACTGCTCCCAGTCAGGAGGGTGACTTATGTCTTCAGAAATTGAGTCAGCATACTGAATTGAGATGTCCATTGACAAACCAGGCTACAAAGAAGAAGAAAAATATATCAAAGCAGGAATAAAGAATAACCTAGGTTTCAACTAAATATGGTAATTAATATTCCAAATCTCAGAGTTCAAACAAGAGGAAGCCCAGAATATTTAATACAAACCCCCTCAAAAGGTTCGCAAGCACAACTCATACAACTTTATATCACACTCATCAAGCGACAAAGCAATTCTACAGTACGAATATTCGAGTATATTAAGTTGGACTCTAACGCAAGTTTGCAAGCATGTGTCAAGAAGAAAACATGAAAACAGTGGCATGACAAAAGAACATGGAATAGATACATTTACAACTGAATCAATCGGAGGGGTCCTTGCATCAATACACATGCCAACCACCCTCTAGTTTCTTCGTTTCATTCAGGTAAAGTCCAGGTAACATTGTAACCTAATGGTGTTAACTGTTGGAAGATTTGGGAAAATTTGATATCATAACAAGTAAGGCAAAAATCATAAAGTGGAAATGACTATAATTATTATCATGGGATCATCGTTAAGTAAATTTTCAGTACTTCATCACTGTAACTCTGTCAGAGACATCATGAAGAGTCTCTTTAAAGTGAAACTACTATTGACACAATCAAGAAAACCATTATTTATTTATTTTATTTTTTTTTGCCATAACCCACGTGGAGTTGAAACTACAACCTCCGCAAACCCTACACCCCTATTGGGATGGGACATGCCATTAGACCCAAGGGCCATTGGCAAGAAAACCATTCCATTTGGGGTTTCACATTTTTGGCAATGCATATGGTGAAAAATTGGCAGTGTCATGGTGTGAATTTATTGGGAGTATCCAAAACTCATATCCTGCCATGGCTTTTCTAGATAAATCATATAAATCACAATGAACATGAACATCGAATGCTATGGTCCTCAAGCAAAATAGATGAAATGAAAGTCACAAAACGAATAAACTAATCCACGCATTGGGGAAATGACAACACAACGAAAAGCAGCAAACAAGTAAGAGCTAGCAACAGTATATTAAGAATAACCAGCAGCTCCATTGTGTATCCTATATCGATTTTTAGTGCAGATTCATCATTGTTCATCAGGTCCATTACAAAAGATGGCAGCCAACGTCACCAACGATAAACAGCAGCATTCTGAAAACTCTTTAAATCTATCATATGCCATCAGTTGCATCCATTTCCTCTGATACCCAATTGTCAAATGCTATGCAAAGCGCAACGGATCCACTCAATTTGCTTTGCGCATCTAAACTCACATAAAATAACTAAACAAATTTTTTGTTGGAATAGATAATTACAACATTAGGGTTCCAGTTCACAACACAAACCCACTTCTTCTTTTTTTTTTCTTTTTCTTTTTTTTGATAAAGTAAATTTATGTATTGAAGAACACAAATCCAAATTCTGCAAGGCAAAACATGAAGAATCTAGAGATTTGGATACTCATAAGGTCAAATCAATCAATTACCTCTACAGTAATATATTTGACACCAGACCAGAATCTATAAACGTCGAAACCGATCAAGCAAACGAATCAAACAGTCCGCCAATCACACCAATTTCTCGACCTCAATTTCTTTAATCAAGCTTGAACCAGTAAATCAGAACGAAACCCAGAAATACGCGTGTATATCTATATATATATATATATATATAAAACCCCTACGATGACAAGGTAGGTAAATGTTAACTCAAATGACCGCACTGGTTCCACTTCTCCAGTTGCTTCAAACGATGCGACCACGAACCGCCGTTTAAAGAGGTCACCGTGAATACCATCGTCGTGAGACGGGGAGGAAGCAATGCGACCGCCGCAGGCATGGCGGACGGCTGCTCTTCAGAGCTCTGGCTGAAGCGATGATCCGAAGCCCTGAGGAGTCTCTGGAAGCTGCAGTGTGGATGAAATCATCAGTGTAGCAGATTTTTTTGGTTGAATTGCAAGTAGGCGCATCGTTGGTATATATACGTCAAGACCGTGCTTCGGAAGGCGTTAACACGGGTCAGCAGAGACTCGTTAGGGTCGGGTTGAGCTGTAGAAAGTTGGAAACAGAAAAACGGTTTGTATGAAGAGGTAGGATCGGGTAATTAGAACCGATCCGACTTGATTATTCTGATTCGATGAGTGTGATTGTTTGCCAGTGATCTAATTTTGATACTTCGGCACTCTATTGATTAATAAATTAAGTATAAATATTGTCTAAGTTGATTGGATATGATCTGATATAATCAATTAAATAATATATTAAATTCCATGTTTTAGGATACATTATAGTTTGGACCAAACCTTGGCGGTAAGATTTGTGATGTCCCTTAATAAATAAATAAACAAAAAAAAGGAAAATACATTATATTCATAACTTCCTAAACTTTAATTTGAAATAACCATTTATTCATATATATATATATATATATATATATATATATATCTCTTTTTTATCTTTCTAAAATACACACGAATAGGAAATAGCCCCTTTTAATTATGGTAAAATTAGGAACTCAAAATTCGTTTAATTGATGGTTAAAGGAGAGGAAAAGGAAAATAAATGCACTTTCCTCACTTTTCATACATTTCATTATAGTAGAAAAATTGTAAACCCCGTCATTAATTCTTTTCTACAATAAAATATTTTCCTTAAAACACATCTCACATTTTTAACAAGGAAAAACATCACGGGAAAGTTGACATTTGTATTTTCTCACAACTTGCTAAAAAACCAAACAAATGCAAGAACCCCGAATTCTAACATTATCATTTTCCTTTATACTACTATATTTCATTCTCTTGCATAAGTTTATTGATTACCAAACATGGCCTCGAGGAAACAAATTAAACTAAAAAGATTAAAAGTGGCACAAAGCCCATTAAAATAGTCGATGTAGTTTAGATTTTGAAATCCTTAGAGATTATGGAATAGTGAGAAACAATAGATGATAAAAGATGCATTTCCTTACTTGCACAACTTACACAAAACATCCCACAAAGTAACTCTTATTTGCATTAGAATTACTTTGCCTGGCTAATCTTTTGTTTTTTTTTTTTGCATTTCAAGCATTGTTACTCATTTCATTACTTGTTTTGTCTAGTTTAATCCTAGGCATTTAATTAAAGGAAGCCCCGTTGATACAGGCAATTAAAATTGAAGGGAAGACAAGTTTGAGGGGTTTGTACATTTAAGTGATCCTTATCCTTTGATAAACCTAATAGCTTAGTAAAAGGACAGCTCGTCGATCGGTCACACATCATACACCACATGACACACTTTAATTATGAACGAAGGACAAATGATAGGTTATGCCAACTAAGCCACACCCAAGCATCGGGACATGGGGACAAGCAAGCACATTACCGGATGCCATATTCCACAATAATACCGATTAAGGCTAAGCATGTGCGGAGTTAGGGGGGCCTCTTGGGGCACGTCCTCCCACCGGTTTAACTAAGTTTTTTTTTTTTTGAGAAATATTACCATTGATGACCATTTTTCAACATAATGCCAAATAGAGGAAAATGATAATCATTTTAAAGCATATCTACAGTCAATTTGTAATAAGTTGATCATAATATCTTTTTTTTAGTATTAAATTATAAAATGATTACCAAAAAGTAATATTTCAAAAAAAATGCTTTCCAGAGCTTTTAGTTCCCAATTCTCACTTCACAGAATCGTAGCACAGTGCCCCCATTAAAGATAACTCCTAGTTCTGCCCTTGAGGCTAAGGTTGATCAAAGTGCAAGATAGCAACTCTCCTAGCTCGAACTTATTGAGTTTGGGGAGTACGAACCAATTCATCTTAGATGTCCAAAGATCTAGAGTAGGAACCCAACATGAAGTAGAGCCGTCTATTTAGGTATGGCTGAGAAGACCCAATTTAGACTAACTACAAGTGAAGAAATCAAAGCGGCTATGAAAGTTGACCCATACAAGAGGATCAAACTACTTCTCGCTAAGCAATAATTAGGTCAGGGGAAGAAAGTACTTACTGAACAATCAAACCTAATCTTCACTAACATTATTGCGTGATAATTCCCACTTCATAGAATCATAGTGTAACATCCATGCGAATTGCAATATTTCATTGTTGAATAAAGATGTAACACATCACATATATATAACTAATATTTATATATGCTTCTATATACATTAGTCTGTTTCCCCCAAAATATTACAAAAGAGTTATAGTCATGACTAATCTCTAGTTAAAATACATCTCATAAGAACTAAATAAAAATATGTGCCAAACTTGTTCATTTAGCTAATCCTCTTCAGTCTCCTTTGAAAATCATAAATTTTTCACAACAACGTAAGCTATAATGCTTAGTGAGAATCTATAAAATTTATGATTTCATTTGAAATTTTATTAAATTTCCAAACAAAATGCTATCAACATTGCATGTTTCATGCTAAATCGTTGTGGCATGTAATTTTTATTTTAACAAATTTTCTCATACTTGAGTTGTTGTTATATCTCACACCTACAAAAATAGAATTCATAAAATACATAAAGGCTTCATGCCAATTAAGTGTGTTCTACCATTCAGCCATAGCACATATGCCTCATTGCAATATGTATAGATAGATCACTGCCTACTTGCTCAATGAGTCTATCTATTAGTGCACTAACTGCGGGATATGCTCAATCCTGGCTGTCTCCCATCATCAATATTTGATTCATCTAAGTCAACAAATATAAATTCAATAATATAAATGTGACACAATAACGCATCATAAAATTTAACATGATAAATCACAATAATAAATCATCTCATTGATTTATTTCAATAGTCATAAATCATAATAAATTTCAAATAATAAATCAATGCATTAAATTATTTCAATAGTTATAAGTTACTATAGGTTTCAGATAATAAATCATTTCATATCGCCACATACGAATTTATCATTTCATGCATATATCTTAAACTCATTCGTATATACATACTTATGTTTTAAAATAAACCAATTTAAGGTTATTTTCTACAAATTCAAAGTTGTTTATAGGTATAAACAATTTATAGAATCAAAACAAAAATCACAAAAAAAAAAAAAATATATATATATATATATATATATATATATATATATATATATTTGGTCAAACGGTCAACCATGGTCAAACCAGGTAAAATAAGTCAAACAAGTAAAATGTCAAAATCGGGTCAAATAGTCAAACCGGTTAGGTTGACCTGTTTCTATTCATCTCCTTCATATTTTTTTCTCTAATTTTCTGTTATGGTTTTTCTAATTTTTTTTTTAAAACTTTGAAAAATTCTATAGAACTCATTTCTTAACCAAATTTCGCAAATGATGTGTCTCTGGAAAGCTTGTGATCCCTAATATTTATTAAAATTATCACACTTGGAATAGAATGATCAAAACGTACTGAAATTAATAAAAACTCCATTTATGTTTTCAAATTGTTTCTTCTAGCATACATGGAATTAACTCACCAAATTTTACCACAATATTCTTCGTACCATTATACATATCCAATATAAACTTCATGGCTCAATTCAATCACATGCATTAGATATAAATTTTCTAAATTCTGGGAAGCCATTAGAACTTCCTTCAAGCTTTTAAAAATCAAACTATAGCTTCGAAATGAAATAGAACTCAAATTTACTCATAACATGATCATAATATAAGTTTAGTAAGTGATTCTCACCTAAGTATTTGAATTTGAGTTCCACCCTAATCTTCTTCTCAAAATACCCAAGTATCTTTCTCTCTTTCTTTCTCACATTTTTTTTTCCTCTCTCTTTCTATCGTAATTCGAGCATGAAATTCAGCCCTATATATATATATATATATATATATATATATATATATATATCTTCATGCATGAAATGCCATTAACACATGGCCTAAAATTCCATGCCAAATGTCCCTAAAAAAATTGCCATGTGTTATTGCATGCAAGAACACCCCTCCCATGGCTACCATGTAGCCTCATATACCTCATACTTATGCCATTTGGCACCCCTACTCATGCCATTTGGCATGATTTATATATATATATATCTAAAATATGTGTGTGTGTATATATATATATATATATATATATATATATATATATGGGTGTGATTTTATATTGGGTCATTATATATAGTACAGTGCTCCTATTGGAGATAACTCTTGGCTCCGCCCCCGAGACTATAGTTGATCAAAGTGCAGGATAGCAAGTCTCCTAGCTCGAACTTATTGAGTTTGGGGAGTACGAACCAATTCACCTTAGATGTCCACAGATCTAAAGTAAGAACCCAACATGAAGTAGAGCTGTCTATTTAGGTATGGCTGAGAAGACCTAATTTTAGGTGAAGAAACCAAAGCGATTATGAAGTTGACCCATAATAGAGGATCAAGCTACTTCTCACTAAGCAATAATTAGGTGGGGGAAGAAAGTACTTACTGAACAGTTAAACCTAATCAAATGCAGCATAAAGGTGTGATATGTCCTTAACAACCATGAATATTTTAATACAATCCCACTTGACAAATTAAGATTTTAAATATTCAAAAATTTACTTATTACATAATGCCACAATGTAGTTCAATTTAATTAAGGATTTTCGTAATGAGATCGTTATTTAATCATATTTAGATTTGTGTAAAGTGAAGTGTAGGATTTAAGTAGGCGTAAAGGTTCATATATCGTGTATCTAAAGAAAAAAAATACTCCATTAAGAATTATATAATAACTAAACACAAAAAAAAAACAAACACACCACCACATAACAATGAAGAGGCCGAACATATTGAAGGTTACTAAAAAAATTTGTGGGGGAAAACGGTAGCGGTGGCGGGCAAACACTGCAATTCCCCAATAATTTAAAATTCAAAATCCATGCTCGCTCCCCATTGGTCCATTTTGAACTACAAAGATCGCGGTTCTAACACTCCAAAACCGTCGATTAAAACAATAATCCAACGGCCACCATCAGCCGATTCCCCATAAAAGGTCCATGTCACGTCACTCTATATAAAGCCGCGTCAACACAACCAAAACTCACTCGTTGCTCGCTCGGACAAATACCATCGAATCGCTTCATTCCTAATCACAGCCGTCCATTTCCCGGTGGCGTGTAGTGAATTTTTCGGCGAGAGAGTTGAGCGATGGAGACCGCCGGAAAAATGAAGAAGGGTGCCGCAGGGAGGAAAGGAGGCGGTCCGAAGAAGAAGCCGGTGTCTCGGTCGGTGAAGGCCGGTCTGCAGTTTCCCGTTGGGAGAATTGGCCGGTACTTGAAGAAGGGCCGGTATGCACAGCGTGTTGGAACTGGTGCTCCGGTTTACATGGCCGCCGTGCTTGAGTACCTAGCGGCAGAAGTATCATCTCTCTCTCACTCTCTCACTCTCTCTCTCTATAACGATATATGTATGTCTATCAGTCTATCTATATATCTAAGATCTATGGTGTGGATTGGTTGGAAGTTGGCTGCTTTGTTTTTCTCGCTAGGGTTTCGTTTTAGAAATTTTGCTTCGGGGTGATTTGCGCTAGGGACTCGTCATTTTCTGTTTAATTTGTTTTTCGTTTCTGTTGCTCTTACCCTAAATTCCCGTTTGGTTGCTGAGAAAATGCGCGAAAAGAAAGGAAAATAGTATCCTGAAACGCAGATGTCTGATTATTTTGGACCTGGGAAAACAAAAATTTTTACTTTTACTACCATCTAGCTTAATATATATAATTATGATTGTAACTATATCTCCCCTTACCCTAAATCTGTCTGGTTGCTGAGAGAAACCAAAATTATACTCAACTGAAGCCAATACTACCATTTGGCTTAGTTGTATGTGTGTCTGTATGTATGTTATCAGTTCTGATGTCAAGTTTGGTGGCCATGAATGGGTGTAGGTACTGGAATTGGCTGGAAATGCAGCCCGTGACAACAAGAAGAACAGGATTATCCCAAGGCATGTTCTACTGGCTGTGAGGAACGACGAAGAACTTGGAAAGCTTCTACACGGAGTGACTATAGCTCATGGTGGTGTCCTCCCCAACATTAACCCAGTTCTCCTACCCAAGAAGACTGCCCAGGCCACCAAAGAACCCAAATCTCCCTCAAAGGCTACCAAGTCCCCCAAGAAAGCTTGATCTCCCAAAGCCATTTACAATATTTTTCCCTTTTTTTCATTTGTATGTAATTTTCGGTTTTAGAAGTCGTGTTGTTCTATTGATGGTTAGGGAAAAACAAATTGGGAATTGGAAAACATTGTAGTCCTTGGAATTGTATGGTCTTTGCGTTAGGATTTTATCTGGGAATCAATTGATGAAACCACTTGTTTCTTTCACTGTTCGCGTTCAATTTTATTTTATTTTTTCTGGGGTTTCGAGTTTGGTTCTTATGTCTTTTATGATTTGGCTTGATATGGTGAATCCAATGGTGGTATTGAGTGGGCTTTCTGTGCGATTTGATTTTTGGCTGGATGATTGCTTTTGGTAGTGGGAATCTGTTTTGGTTACTTATTATATGAAATGCTGTGATTGTGCAAGTTGGGTTGCACGTTGAAGGAAGGAACCTCTACTTTTCTTTCTCAGGCATTGTCGTCCTACGTGCCTTTTAATAGATTCTCTCTCGCGTGTAGTCTGTTTGTGCTTCGTGGGGCACGTGCACTCTCTCTCTTTCTCTCTCTCGTGTTTTCCTTATCAAGGGAAAGTTCTAAGGAGCCCTGGAGGCAGGAGCATCATATTCAATATTGCAGAGATGAATGGTTAGAAACAGAATTTTCCATTCCTTTTTATCAAGGAAAAGGTTGGAAAAGGTTGGAGGAAGGAAATACATCAGTGGTAGACTGAGTGCAAAATAAAATTCGATTATTTGGACCAAGGAGCAAGGTGAATTATACTGAATAGGTAAAAGGATGTGTAGCTGTTCTGAATAGTTGAAATATAAGGCTTAACTGAGTTGAATCAGGTGCAGCTTGGAGACAAGGGAGCTTGGAGACAAGGGAGAGAGTTTTGCTAGATGACCTGGATATGGGTCATGGTCCCCTATACAAGATAGAAGTGGGCACTTACCTTTGGTGGGTCTCTTTCTTATCTTTGTACGGGTCATCCATCATTTTTCATAGAGAAAAGTAGGCTTGTTGCTGGTTTTGTTTGGTTATTCAAATTTCTTGATGATGCCTCCTCCTGAATAGTTGAAACTTGAGGTAAGCTGACTAGAGAATAGTTGTAAGGGCAGGCTTTATCGCTCCAACCTAGTTTTGGGTCTTGAATGCTTACCTTATTGAGTTATTGTTATTAGAAGGGGAAAGGCTTGGGCATGGAATTAGAAAATAGTGCTCATTCTGGAACCCCTTCTAGTCTAGTAATATTTTTAAATTTTAACCAAATTCTGATCAAATATTGGGAAAAATGGAATTTTCTTATTAAACACTACCTTGAACTGTCAGAAATTTTTTGATAGCTCTATCAGTTTATCCTATGGATTACATGCACTTGTTCATTTCCGTTCCTTAATGCTCCATACACCACCAAGAAGGATGGGGAAAGAAAATTTAGAATCTTACAATCATTCTAAAATGGCCACCAAAAAAAAAAAAAAAAAAAAAAAAAAAACACATTGGGAACATGAGATATGATAAAACTGCATATCTAAAGCTCCTATAAAAGAGAAGGTTTTCCTAAAAGTTTGGTCCAAAACGGCAACTCAAAGTTCATCCTCCAAAGCAAAACGACACCTCCTATCCCTTCTATAGTGTTTTGGTTTGTTCAACCACAAGGCGACAAAGCAGAAGGCCTTCCACCTGTGCGTTTTGAAGCGCCAGACCAATAAACGACGTCGTTTAAGAGTGGTTCTTGCGCACAATGTGGAGTGCGTGACGTCTCCCGATGGAAGAGAAAGTGACCTGTTTCTCTGCAGTCTGCCCCCTTCCTTCCTCTCTCATCACGTCTCACTCTCTTCTTCCACTTCACCACTGCTCTGTGGCTCTCTACTCTCACGCTTCTTTCTATTGCTCTTTCTGCGAACGGAGGTTGGGTGTTCATGCTTCTCGGTTGGTTTGGGATTATGTACAGGTTCTATTTTTTTTTTCCCCCTGAGTTTATATACAATTTCTGATCCATTTTTGTGTGCTGAGATTATATGTAAATTCTGATTTCTCTTTTGTTTGATTTTAGGGTTCTTTTTTTTTTTTTTATTCCCTTAAGTGTTGTCTCGCACCTATTCTTGTTCTTCTTTCTTCTTACCAATTTCTCTTTTATTTCATTTTAGGGTTTTTGATTCTGACTGAATTCTGTTTTGTTTAATTTTAGGATCTTTCTTTCAGCTTATTTTTTGGGGTTTTGGTTGGATAAATAGCTTTGTGGGATGTTGGACATCGGTGGTCCGCTCTGTGCAGGTATTAACATGTAAAAGAAATTCGTGTGAGTGCCTCTCCAATCGAAGAGAAGAAGCGAACTAGAGGTGTGAGGTAAGCCCCTAATACGCTGTTCTAATCACGTTCTGCTCTTAGAATGATTATTATTTAGGTTTTGTAGAAGGATTTCAGTATCTGTTGTTTATTCTCCTACGGTTTTTGCAATGAGCAAATTAGAAGAGGTACAACAATGAGATTAGGGTTGATTTTTAAGTCTCCTTTTTCTAGGTATCTATAAGTTTTACGTTGTGTACATCCCATCAGGACAAAGGGATCCTTATATATTTTGTTTCCAATAGTTCACTAATTGGGTTTTGTTCCTCATTCTTTGACTTTTTAAAGTCACCTCCTTAGTAAGTTATTTTACTCTCTTTTTTTTTCACAAGGAATAACTTCTTGCAGAGAGCCAAAATGTCTGGGAAAACAACTTTTTCTACTAGGCTTTGGGTGTATTATCAGTTATCACTTTCACTTAATAAAATTATATTCTTTTGCTGATCCCAAAAAAAAAAAAACAAAGGGGCATGGGCAAATAGGATCTGGATTTGATGATAGTTTGAAAAAAACTATTACAGTGCCAGTGTGATCCAAGCCGTCCACTGCTTTAATAGACGGCTCAGAATGGATGGCTCAAATCACACCAGCACGGTGATGATTAACTCATCAACTTTTTGGTCTTTTGATCTGAGCCGTCCATTACTTTTATGGACAGCTCAAATCACACTAGCATGGTGTCATCCCTACCCTTGCCCGTGAAAATAAAGTAATGCATCTACATAACCTTTTGTAGTATGTGTGGGTGAGGCTCTGCTCTTATTTGGCTGCTGGTTAACCCATGCAATAAAAAATTAATTAATTAATTAATTAATTAAATCCTATCACACAATCTTACTCACTGATGGAGCACTCAACCTTTACTTCTGTTAGGGCTCATTTCCTCTTCCACTTCCACCTGAGCGCTTCTCCTTCACTCGAGACTCAAGAGGGTGTTTATGTTAAGAAAACTGCACTGTCTGAATGGTTTTCTTTTCTCCCAAACATCCCCTCTCGCCAGGTATCTCTTGGCTCGTCACTCTTGCAGCAAATTGTTCATTGGAGGTCTCTCTCTCTTTCTCTCTCGCACTGTGCTGTTTTATATTTCATCGTTATGCATATTTTTATATGCTGTGTGTCAAATATGGCGTAGTATCGATAGAAATGAGTACTAATATTGGATTGACAATCAGTCTGTACGCCTGGAATTTTGGAATTACTTCTCTTGCCTTTTAACAATAATGATGATATGCCTGGAATTTTTATTTGTTTCCAGTTTATTGTAAGGGGGCATTAAGCCCTTCAGGCCAGGTCGAAATGATGTATGTGTTTCTAGTTGCAGGGCTTTCTTATGATACCAATGAGACCGTTTTAAAGGATGCTTTTGGGCAGCATGGTGAAATAATTGAAGGTGATGTAGTGGGTTCCTAAAATTTTTGCAGTATTTTTGTGGTTTTCATATAATCATTATATGGTTTTTGAGACGGATCGCATTGTCATGTTTAGCAGTTAAAGTTATATGTGATCATGTGAGCGGGAAATCAAAAGGTTATGGGTTTGTGCACTTCACTTCTGAGACTCTGGCCACCACAGCTTTAAAAGAAATGGATAATCAGGTAAATTTTGAATAGAATCTTCTGTACATGAGAAAAATGAGTCCAGTCAAGTGCATTTTTTAAGGAGAAAATAAGAAAGAAGAAATGTTATTATCTATTGATATGGTATTTCATGCTTCTTTTCAGTTACTGGATGGCAGACATATTCGTGTGCATTATGCGCACAAGGGATGACCACAAGGAGCTCTGGTCTGATAAATTATGGGTGAGTACAGCTTTGGTTCTTTTACAAACCGAGAGGAAAGTTGATGTTAGGATTGGATTTTATGTACTTCGTCACACTAGATGGGTCTCACAACATTTCTTGCCGTGGTGGTTTACCCAATAGGCTGACCAAACCATCTGGTCTCTTGGTTGATTGGATCTGATTTTTAAACCCTAGAATCAGTATTGAAGTTGCACCTCATGATGTCCTAACGTTTCAACAGCACAGTGTATTCTTTTTACCAGTTTTCATGATCTTGTCTGTTAGAGTGAACCAATAGGAACCATCATTATCAATAAATTGGAATTCCATATCATATAGTTTGATTCACCAACTCAATATCATGATCATCATAGGTCAGCTGTTGTATAGGTACAGGTCACATTTGACAGAGTTTATGTGCCTCCCTTCCAACAGGTGGCTGTTTTTTGCCTGCTTCCCTCCCAGCAGATGGCCTTATTTCTGTGGCCATTTAGTCAATGCTGTTAGGTTGAAGTCTTAGTAGTATAATTTAGGCCATGGCATCCCAAACTTGTTTCTGATGAAGGCATAGTGGCAAGCAATGTTGTAAGGGAATTATCCTTGGTATTTTATCTTTTGTCTGTGGTTGTTGGGAACGAACTGGGGGTTATCACATCTTTCCTTCATTTCACCATCTTTTATGTGTTCATCTGTAGGTATGCGGGGACTGGCAGTGCAATCTCATGGTTGCATCTCTAAGACTACACTTGTTAAGCAGAAAGTTACCGATGCTGTCAGGAGGATGAGTTAAACTGTGATTCCGTTATGCTATGCTGTTGAAATATTTGATATGAGTGATTAATACATGGACAATTAGCCTATTTGTGGAAGATAGTCTCCCAAAATAAAAGAAGAAAGAAGGGATCCACTTTTCTTCATTTTGGAGGATTGTAAAATTTGTTTTCAATAGAGCGTCAATTTCTTATGCTATTTGCTAAGGTAATACAAGTTTTTTAGGACCATTTGTTGAAATTAGGTGCTTTAGAAAACCAAACAAGGCCTGAGTTTCAATCCAGCTGAAGTATTAAGCCAAGCATTTTGAATCTTTTTTTGTAGCTCGAATATTATTCGATTATATTATTAGGACCCCCTTTCTTTTTTGCTGCTATTGATGATTATTCTTACTCATTGAAAAAGCAATGGTTGGTAACTATATCTATGTTACTTATTTTGGCACAGGCGGTGGAGTTGAAGCACATCACAGTTTAATTGGTGAAAGGAAAGCAGCGGATGAAGACCTAGTAGTATTTATATTTATCAACTATGCTCCTCCTGTACTTCAAATAAAGCTGTTTTTGTGTATCTCAGTTCATTATTGTTCTATAGACTTTCTACTGATAATTAATTAATTAAGTAGTTTTTCTTTTTACAACTAGAGGGATTTGTTTGTTCATGTATGTTGGATGATTCAGTGGAGGGAATTTGATCCAATTATTTGAATAATTAATCTTGTAAATCTTTAACCTGCTACAATGTGAAGCAAAATTTTTTTCATTTTCGTTCTTCATTGACTAGGGTTTTCTTTCTTCTCTCCTCCATCCACTCTGCTTCATTGGTTTGTCCTCCGCAGGGTGATCAAATTGATGTCCTACATTGAGCTGATATATACCAGTGTTGGAAGGTCCTTTAACATGATGAAAATAGAACGTGGTCCAAAATGCCATGGAGCAGCGAGTTTTATTTATTTATTCATTTTAAAAAAAATAAAAATCCTACTTTTTGGAATTTCAGATCTCGTGGCACGATAAAATTCGATGGCAGATGAATTACTTTGATGCCTGAGGAGCCTCAAAGACCTTGTAGTGAATAGTGTGAGGCTATCAACTGGTGTATCGGCAGTCGCACACAGCACATGAATTTCTCGAATACTAGTCACTGGAAAAATTTGCTCTAAACAGTAACGAGAATAAAATTCATCGTACCCTTCCTCAAAAATTATTATAGGATTAGTTAATGCCAGCTTTTGATATGGTTTAATCGTGTTAGGTTGGTGAAAATGTAAAATGCCCAAGAACTGATAAACTATTGGCTCATTCTATAGCCCAATAGGCTATGAACGGTCTGCCCCTTGGCCCAATCTTCTGGACTCCATGGGTCGTGTTCTAGGGGTGCCTTCTTGGTTGCGTTTACTTATGATCTTTCCTCCAAAATAAATAAATTCATCAAGAATTGTAGATGTAAAATGGAAAACATACTCTGTAAGACTGAATAAGCTTTTCATACACAACTATTTTACAAAGACAAATTTTGTTAAGAGTCATTCGATACACCCCGCCAGTCCAAAAAGATATAAATATTCAATACACAGACCACTACGAGGACAAAAAAAAAAAGAAAAAGAAAGAAGGGTTTTTTTTTTTGGGGGGGTGGGGGGATCACATGTCTTCAGGCGGTAGAATCCTCCCCTGGTCTTCTAGTCTTCGCAACTTCCACAAATATCAGCCTTCCACTTACGATCTGTGGAAAGAATCATCCAAGATTTAGATAAAGGGACTGTAATAGGAACCAAAATGAGCATTTATAACACTTCATAATTAACAACTAGTAAAATTAAATACAACAGTTAATGCTTTATTTGGTTGGCAAGCTGAAGTACAAAGAAAAATCCTTAAGATGGAAAGCTAGTTCACTCTGTTCACATTCTTGTTAAGGAATGCTTCAAACAGACGACTTCTCTCGTACATGTTATTAGATAACATTTGAGTGCCTAAGGTTTTCAAGTACTAAAATAGTCTCAAAACTCAACTATTGAGAAGTAGAATCATCTCTCTCTCTCTCTCTCTCTCTCTCACAGAGTTGAGCCACTTTCCCCGAAACCATTTAGCAAAAATCATTTTCAATGCTTTCTTCAAGAGCTCACAATGGATTGGATATGGGCAGGTTCGAGAACCTGGACCATCTATCAGGAAGGCTAAAGTAATCCCAAATGAAAACATTTAACTTGAGCCACTTGGTAGGTCTTCGTCAAACTTTGCCAACTCTAGCTTCTCCTAGCAATATAACAGAATAAGACTGAATGCTGCTATTACGAGCCTACAGACAAGAAAGTGTAGCATAAAACGAGTAATAACACCCCACCCCCCACGGCCGCCCGCCGCGGGGGGGGGGAGAGTACAATATATATCAACTAATGGTCACTCTAGCCGAAATAAAATCATTTAACACAAACAACTGGTGGTGGATTGACTGTTATAACAGAAATGATGGTAGAAATAATGGAAAACATATTTAAACTTTTAATTTCATTATAAGCTATTGATAATTTTATGACTATTGTATAGACATGACATAATCATTCCAATATTTCTAGATTGTTAAGAATGGTAAAAAAAATAATAAAAATAACAACCACCATATCTCTTTTGTAAGATTTCAGAATCCCTTAACTTCATCTGTTAATAACTTCATAGAAGTTATAAAAATAATGCTCTGTGGAGGCTAAATCAATTGTATCTGCTAATTTTACTAACAACCGAAATCTTGGAACACTTTACTCTTGCAAAGCACCAAGTACTCTTCCCACTTCTCTAGTGGGCTTGCTGCCCACATGGTACCTTTACCAGAAGTGGAAAACTGACAACCCTGAAACCAAAAGGTTCCACCTCAACTTGTATTCTCTCTTGATTATTCTTCTTCCACTTGCTCCTTCCCCTTTTTCTGATGGGATCGCTGCCCTCTAACCATGATTATGATTAGCAGAGGAAGAGGAAAAATTTTACAATCTAAAACCAAAAGTTCCACTCAACATTTGTTCTCTCTAAATTATTTTATCTTCCACTTTGCTTCCTTCTCCCCCACATCCCCCTTCTGTTTCTTCAAGATAATATGACCCTCGCATGGTTTCTCATTCTTTTTTAAGTTATTGGCAGAAGACAATTACTAAATCCAGTTATTAACCTTAAATCACACATGTGAAAAGTCTTGGGGCACTAACCGAGTAGGACTATAAGAGGATAATATTTACCACCCTGATATATAAAGCAATCAATAGTCATTAATCAGGATACACTTGGATGTCAGGGGATAGCACCCTCTTATCAACTGAAGGTTCCTTCACATAGTCAAAAGACAGACAGAAAAAGTTTCTACAAGTAGCAAAAATGAACAAGAGAACTTAGGTTATTCTCTTGATACCAGACACCACAATAAGCTAACTCTAAGCTTTCCATCACAAAAAGCAATCTTTTGGTTCATTCCAGGTCCTACTTTTGACATCAACATGGTCCAGGCAAAAAATGAAAACCAAACTATATGATAGCAATTTAACCACAATAGGATAATTAAGCTACAGTAAGAAACATCCCTACTATCAAACAAGTGGGGCAAGTGTAAACATAGGTGGTGGATAGTCTACTGTACAAGGCCACTACTTAAAAGTCATAAATGATTGAACCCCTGAACAGGTGCATCATAGGTTTAGCATTATCTCTAACATATGAGCTCAGATAAGTTTGTCTCAACTTTCTCGAATTAAAATAGGTTCTTGATAATTAGGTTAGTATTGTTAAGACTGTCGGTAGTATTTCACATTTTCACCTACCGTATGCAAAGCATGAAAAAGGTTCTTCATGTTTTCAAAGATCAGCAACTTCCCTAATTTTCCTCATCTGCTAGACCTTTGATCGTGCATTTGGAAAGTAGATATCAATCAATAATAAACAGATTAGAACCTTGAATATTAAAGTCAGAATGATATTGTAATAAATTATATACATATTCATGCAGATACAGGCATTTTAGTTGATTTATATTGATATAGTTTATCTTTGATTCTTGTTTTGGTAGACCCGGCTTGGTTCTGGCGGCACTTTACCAGTCTAACACATATATAGATGAAGATTTTCCTAAGAAAATAACAAATTTCACACTAATTGTATCAGGTTAGTAGCCACCATTTCCAATGCAAGAAAATTTTCAAAACATATATATATACGAAGTAAGGAAATACCCTGCCATCCATTGCCTTCAACGCCTTCTGTGCCTCAACCTCGGATTCAAACGTGACGAAACCAAACCCTTTAGGCCTTTGGGTTTTTGGGTCTATAACTAACCTAGCTGCACAAGCAAATTAACAAAACCCTGAAGAAACAGAGGTCACAAAACCATTAAAATGATAGAAATTCAATCAAACATCTAGATTACCTTCTGTAACTACACCAAATGGTGAAAACAACCTCCTCAGTTCTTTATTCGTAGTGTACATTGACAATCCTGCGTGAGAAATCAAAAATCAAATCTAGGGTTTTGAAAGAAACCCAAGAGATAGAGAAAGAGAGGCATACTGCTTACGAAGAGCTGCGAGCCGAGTCTGCTGGCCATCTCACTCTGGATTAGATCACTGCGGGGGCAGGATTGCAATATTTTATTTTTATTTATTTATTTATTACTACGAAGAACAGGCACAAGCAAACAGAGTCTCAACCATGTGAGTTTATTTCAATCAAACTTACCTTCAACTTCAGACCAAACTCGAAACTCCCAGAATCGAATTTAAATAACTCTGCAGAAGTCAGTCGTAGGATTTTTAGGGTTTTGAAAGAAGAAATCAGGAGAGAGAAAGAGAGAATAAACCTTGAAAGAGAAGCAGAGGAGAGAGTGAGAGATTGATCTGAGACAATTCCTGAGAGAGGGGGAGAGACTAACAAAAAGAGGAGAAGAACGACGCCGATTAACACTCTGTTTTAACGCATGAACAAATTTTAAAAACTTAAAAGCGGTGTTAGTAACACCGCTTTTATTTTACATGTATATATTTGGTCACTTTTTTAGGGTAACACACAAAACATGAAAAAGAAAGGTAAAAACCTATTTAATACCTCTCCTTGGTAAAATAGTTCTCCTTTTTATTTTTTTCCATTTTTTTTATATTTGGTGTCAACCAACCATAAACCTCATTCTTATTGAAAATTTTTGATACCACCTTAACACCGAAGGGTTTAATAATTACTCAGTAAATGAGATGAAGGGATTACACATGTCTAAAGAATGAATTTTCACCTTCATATATATATATATATTTTAATACCTAATCTAATTAATCCAAAAGTTACCTTCTATGGAGAAAATCCGTGCACGTTGCAAGTGCGCCTTCTCAAATTTTTTTTATTATTATTTAGAATTTTGTATTGAAATTAAAAAAAAAGGTGTGAATTCGAATTGACACGAGTCCACTAAAAAGTGAATTAGTGGGTGACATTACCCTTGAAAGATAGAACACAACACTTGTGTGTACCATTTAGTGGGTGACAAAACACTCGTGTGTAGCAAAAGCATGTAGAATCAGCTCGGATACATAGAGCTGTTAGGTTTGAAGGATGGGTGGTGAGTACAATCTCATACCATCATCTCCGAGTCTTAAAAGGATCGCCATGGCCCTTGCCTATCGTGCTTTCAAAAAGCACTCAACTCTTTCTCCCACCCAACCATTCGAGCAGTAACCACTAAATTGAACCACTTAGCGACCAAAAACCAAAAAACAAAAAACACAAAGTTGAACTTAAGCAGAAAAACAAAATTAAAAAAAAAAATGTAAATGCAAGCATAGCAGAGGCTTACTGTAGGGAAAGGATAAGACATGCCAACCCATCATGAGGAGAAAAAAAAAAAATGGAAGAATAGGGTATTAGAATTCTGAGCAGGTAATTGCATGCTCGATGAGGTTTCAAAAAACCCCTCCTTTTTTTTTATATTTTTGGAGTTTTTGATTCAGTGTATCTCTAAAACTAACAATCAAAAGATTAATCATTGTTACAATGAGTGAACAATGATAAATCGCTGATCTGAAAATTTTCCAAAGTACTAAAACTTAACTTAAAATCTTTTACATCCACTCAAGATAGTTATTTTAGATCCAAATACCTAACTACTAAACCAACCACTGGTTCAAAAAAGCCCTTTGAATGCATGTCCTTTTAACTGTCCGTACTCTGTACTGTGGCTATCTACGTATTTTGAGATGGTTGTGAAGTATGATCATCTCCTAGCTGGTTTCCATTCCACAGCAAATTTCAGAGTCACGCCCACATATATTCAAGAATACTAGGGCTGCTGATGTAAACCAATAAAGCAACAACCTAAAATGTCCAATGAAATGAAAAGGAAATAAGCACAAGGTTTTCACCCAAACCAAAAAACCAAAGAAAAAGATTGCACGAGGTAAAATTATGAGCTGAGTACTGAGACACCAAATTGATCCCATACTTGTTAATTGACCCTCGGCCCACTCAGAAAAATGAAAATATTCTAGCTATTTCAGATAATAATGAAAACCAGTCATATTTTCTTACCATGTGTGGGTTTTCTCCTTCCCAAAACTCAAATTTCAGAACCAAGTTTTTGGACAATCTCTGAGACAATCAACAATTGAACACACAGCCAACAATTAAAATTCAATATAGACATCACCAAGCAAGCAAACCCGAACAGGACTCCCTCATCCCAATTCAGCTACACTATATGGCCCTTTCTTCTGCACAACTTATGTATGGCAGGGTAGCACGTACCGATAAACCCAGAATGAGACAGAGGCTAGCGGAGTAGCGGGAAACCCCTTTTCAATTTCCTATTCATTTACCAAATGCCAAACAGAGCCTATCATGACCAGACACGTTCAGAACGGGAACGATCTTACATTCAGAACAAAGCTCAAACAACTTCCCACCAAACTACATACTACAAATACAAATCCCACACCAATCATAATCTAAGAAAATACAAATAATCACTCATTTTTGTACCAGAGAGACCATTTTGCAAACTGATGGGAACATAAACTTCAAAATGATCAACAAGATGAATAAAAAAACCCACTAGGCATCATCAGATTGGAAAGGCAATTAATCACAGAAGGAAAAGGATAGTATTTCATTCATATCTGCGAGAAACAGACACAAGGGTTAAGCCGACCCAAATTAACATCAACGGGATAAGAACAAGTAATAATAAAAAAAAAAAAAAGGAAAAAAAAATACATCTATTCAATAGTGAAACCCTAACCCTAACCCTAGACAACTGAGAAAGCAATCCTCCATACACCGTATCGGCCAGATCAATCATCTTCAAGAGCTCGTGAACTTGGTCACAGCCTTGGTCCCCTCCGACACAGCGTGCTTAGCCAACTCACCAGGTAACACCAACCTCACGGCGGTCTGAATCTCCCTCGACGTGATTGTCGGCTTCTTGTTGTACCTCGCCAGACGGGAAGCTTCCTGAGCGAGCTTCTCGAAGATATCATTGATGAAGCTGTTCATGATCCCCATAGCCTTGCTGGAGATACCGATGTCGGGGTGAACCTGTTTCAGCACCTTAAAGATGTAGATCTTGTAAGTCTCAACGCTCTTCTTCGTCCGCTTCTTCTTCTTGTCACCGCCGGCGGCAGCACCTTCCTTGGGGAGCTTCTTGCCGGCCTTTGGCTTCTTCTCTGCCGGAGCCTTCTCGGCGACGGTCTTCTTCTCCTCCGCCGGTTTCTTCTCGGCGGGCTTCTTCTCGGCCTTGGGTGCCATAGGGAATTCTAGAGAGAGAGAGGGAGTCGTTTAGGGTTTGGAATAGGAAAAAGCTGAAACAAAGATCTGGGAGCAGGTAGGAAGATAAGGATGGAGACGAAGAGAGGGTTGAGAATGCTTATATAGAGAGGAGAGGTGGAGTGTGATTGGATGGGGAGGGTTTGCGCGGATTAGTGACTTGGCATTTGTCCTGGCCGTTAGATTAATTTTTAATGAATGGGTTAATCGACGGTTCTGGGGGGTGGGGGTGTTGGGAAAGGAGGGCGCTTTGAGATTCGTATTGGGTTGTCCTTGTTTGGGCGGGCTAATACCCAATTTTCAGATCCAAAGTTTTGGCGGCCAATTTTCGGGCCCCAAAATTTTGTTTACCAACAATATTTTTTAAAAAAAATTTTGATTATAGAATTTTGAAATTAATCTATACTTATACTTATAGTTATACTTATACTTTACTTATTAATTAACTTACTTATAAAAAGATGAATGTGAGAAAAACTTTTGATAGACTAATATACCTTTATTTTAATTTTTAAATATACAACTACCTACCTTTCTGCACATATAATAAATTTTTAAATACACAACTATAATTTTAAAACACATACCTTAATATATAAAACACAAATAGGAATTCAAAATAAACAAAAACTATAATTCATTTTAAATACACAACTACCCACCTTTCTTCATATATAGGAAATATATCAATATGGAAACTATAATTCTAAAACACATACCTTAATATAGGTTGCTTTTAAAAGTTCCCATGCATCATTATTCATATTAATTAATATATTTTCATTTCTATTTCCATACTTTGCCCCATTTTAATCCATGTGAACGCCTCAATTCTTGATCGGTTGTTTCATCTATTTTATTTCAATAATTCTATTAACGCGGCTGGTTGTCATGTTTTTTTTAAACGTTTTAATGGAGGTTCATACATGTGCATGTGCTTTAAAAATAAAAGTAAGAATCTATTGCTTGCTTCGAATAGGTTTTTTTTTTAAAAATTTTTAATTTATTTCTATTTGAGTGAATCTCCCCAATAAGATTCATGTAGGAGAGAATAAAGTTTTATTGAATCGAGTTCAGTTGAGTTTTCAATATCCCCATTGTGATTTAAAGAAAATTTGAAGCATAAGGTAAGTGATTTTTTTTCTTCTTTTTTGAGTGTCTAAGTGATTTTCTGTTGATTTATTTATGTAATTATGAATACACTATGAACTTAAGTGCACTATATCTTTTTGATACCAAAAAAAAAAAAGTTTCAATTTCTTTGAGAGGACTCTTTGTTGTAGGTTATATTATTAATTCTAGCTGCACCACATACTGATTGAAAAGATCGATATATAGGAAAAAAAATTATCAATATAAAGTCAAAGATTACATAACATTCACCCAACCACGCACATAAATATATTTGAACTAAGAAACACGTAAGTATTCTATATATAATTAGAAATCTAAATAACTTAACTAACTTTAAAAATTTAAATATGATAGAACAAAGTGACTTATTTTACACGAGTTAAGCATCCTATTGATTTAGAGACCTAATAATAATATACAACCAATCAACCATACGTCTCCTTTTTCCCTTTTACCCATATGTTTTTCCTCTTTTCTCTATACTTCTCCTCTTTTCTCCCTTTATTATTATACATTTAGTTTTAATTTACATTCTCTGCATATTATCCGGTGGATCTCACAAATAATCAACGATGGTAATTCTTGGCATCTCCTCCCCCCCCTCTTCTTTGTAGGCAGTATTCAAAACTATGAGTAAGTTTTGAGAACTACCCTTATTTTTTGTGGCTATCTTTTATAATATTTATTATTTACTATATAAGGGTTTTTCTTTTCTGTTTCTTGAATTTGTATTGGGTGGGCTTAGGCATAGATAGTTAGTATTCAGAATTTTAGAATTAAATACCAGCGTGTTTAGTTTTATAATGTTTATTGAGTAACCGTCAACCGGTGCATCAACTTGACATTAATTCTTTTCTTTTCTCTCTTATAAATTGAGTATTTAATCTTTCTCTTTTTCTCTCTTTATTGACTCAAAAACCCATCATAAAAAGGTACCATTTTTTTTCTTCTAGATTCTTCGTTTTGATATGCTCAATATGTCTGTAATATAATATTGGAGATTAAAACTCCATTCGTAAAAGATTAATTTGCTTTATTTTCTGTACGTTACAATTTTTATATTTTATATAAAATTTTAGGTATTTTTTTTAATGATTTGTTGAAAAAAATATGTTTATAAGAAATTGTCATTGTCATGGTTATAAGTTATTGTTCTCTATAAATTTCACTATTTTTTTTTTTTTATATATCATTTATAGAATCAATTATAGTCAATAATTTTGTTTCTTGAAATCTGTTATAGCATGTCGGTTGTATAGTGGTTTTTTATCTTCTAGATCAATGAATCGTAAATGCATCTTGATTTTTATCATTCTCTTAATTTAGTGATCATGGGCGTGCTTAAGGTTGGATGACCAAAGGTGTACACAAATTTTAATTTGGTGGCCGGTTTTTTATTTATTTATTATTTTCTCCGTATTCTTAGAAAACTTCATTGTCTTAATAAAGGTTCTTCAAGTCTTTGTGTTTTATCTTATAATATATATAGGCACATGTAACGTTATGCAAGTTTATGAATTTGCTTATAGTTGTATAGTCGTCTTTCAAACCTCTTTTTTTTTTTTTTCTTATTTTTTTAGCTTAAGTTCATTTGGATGTTAGTTTCAATATTGCATCTCAATCTTATTGGAATGATAAATAAGCAAAATTAAAATAAATATTATTCTATCCAAACAGGAAAAGAAAAAAAAAATTGTTACATAAGGGAAAAAAATCACAATTTACAAATTTGAGTTATAGTGGGAGAAGGATAAAAGGCAATGTGTGGAAACTAAAATTTGAGGAATTCCATTTAAAAGAAAAAATTGTTACATGATTGTAAAAAGTTTGGTAGTTATATGAATTAAAGTTGTACTGGGAGATGAACAATGAGTGAGTATAGAAATTTAAATTTGATTTAAAAATGATTTTTTACAATGCAAATATTGTCATGTGCAACGCACGTGTGCATCAACTAGTTGTTTTAAGTGAAGCCTGGTTGCACATGTGCATCAACTAGTTGTTTTAAGTGAAGCCATCCGGATTTGCATAAATGATGCATCAATAAGACAATAATTCAACAATGGTTTGCAAATTGCAACAAAATTTTTGGTACTATTCCATACATTTATATTTATAAATATGGATGTGTACTAGTATAACAATGACGATCAAATCATGATCATAAATGAGTTTTACTCATAAAAAAATCATGGATTATTATTTTTTATGGTCAAGATTTGACTGTCATTACTTTTGACAATGACAATTTATTATCTAAGCATTTCCCCATAAATATAGAAATGTTATAAACAAATTTAATCTAAATTTAATGTTGTGACAGAGACAATATTAGATCGGCTAATTGAGTTGCTCAATCAAATGAGTATATGCGATTACCATGACTCAAAGTAGCACAATCTCAAGCTTAGGACTTAACTTGTTAAGTTTAACCTCTTTTGAAATAACATTTAACTTTACTCAATAAATGGTTTGCACAAATTTCCAATACAGTACTAAGATTTAATTAGAGATTAACAATTTGTGTGGGATATTTGAAACCAACGAATGAAACCTTGGCACGTGGTGGCCTTCGGTACTATACTGTAGACAAGGGGGGCTCTCGGTGAGATGGACCCTGTCCTCACGACCAAATGCCTTCGGGCTAATGTGCCCTCGGGTGAGTTTACCTTCAGGCCAATGAATGCCTTTGGGCCAAGCAAACATTTTGGGCCTAGTTATATGTCCCTCACGTGTCACAGAACTATCTATTTCCTAAATTCGATAAAGAAAGTCTTGCAGCGGTCAGAGCACGCTCGTAATAACTAAGTCAGGAATGAATAGTACCGACAACTAAGCCTGGAGCCCCAGGTTAACCATGATTAAGCCTGAAACCCTAAGTTAACCGTGGTTAGTCTGGAACCTGAAATTAACCAGGGTCGGGTTAGAATGACAGTTAGCTTAAAACCTAATCTTTTCCTATAAAAGGAACACTATTCATGTGAAACAAAGTAAGTGTGCCACAACACAGAACCCTAGAAATTCTCCTATTTTCTCTCTCTCTCTCTAGACACTGAGACTGACTTGAGCATTAGAGGGTTTTAGGCTGGACAACCCTCGACTTCCCTTGATGGTTTTTTTTGTTTTCATGTTACTGTTCACTAGAAAATCGAATGGCACTGTTCATTGGAGCACGTAGCGCTACTATTCATCGAGTCACTTAGCGCCACTATTCATTTGAGAGCCCAAGTGCTATCTTAGATTCAGCAACTTCCTCCGACTACCGTACCACGACGCTCCAGATCATCGGACCACCTTTCTTAAAACGCTCCACCAACTGTCCGAATTTTTCCCCATACACAACTTAAAACTAATATCAACTAGCTATCATAATTACTTACCATCCCTAGAATGTGAAATCAAACAAAACAGATCATTGTTGTGGAAATCACTAATATACAAAAGATGACATTACATAATATGTCAATTGGAGAAGAAAAAATATGTCTCAATAGTCATTGGTAATAGTAGAATAAAAGTAAGTTATGGCTACCTTTAACCACCCCCACCTCGCCCCTAAAAGTAAAAAAATATATAAATAAATAAAAAAGCCACTGTTGGGAATCCCAAATTCGGGATTCTAAAATCAACACAAAAGGTGGGATCCATCCACTATGGGGCCACCTTTGTGTCTATTTTGGAATTCTGAATTTGGATACCCATCATTCCCCCCCTCCCCAAAAAAAAAAAAAAAAAAAATGAAGCTACACATGGAAAATGTGGACCAATTGGATCTGGCTATGTGAACCAATAATTGATTGACATGTGGCCTTCAAGGTCATGTGCGAGTTTCAAGAATGAGCACATTGCATTAGCAAATTGAGTTTAGGGCTAGGCTATTGCCACCACATAACATACTCTAAGCCCCCCATTTAATTTACATTTTTAAGGTTTTGTGAAAAATATAAAGAAAATTTATGAAAACTAATTACATAGTCCACTATAAAACATCATTCCGAACAACTTTGTAGAAGAAATTTTTTCCAAAATCTCTCATTTAGGTAGACTTTTTGACATTTTTTCATGAAAAATGAAACAGAGATTGTAAATGGCCAAAAAGTCTACTTAAATGATAGATTTTGGAGAAAATTAATTCTACAAAGTTGTTTAAAATGATGTTTTCTAGTGAACAATGTTATTATTTTTCGTAAAAACTTTTTATATTTTTCATAAAACCTCAAAAAGTGTAAACTAATGAGGGGTTTTGAGTACTTTATGTGGTGGCAATAGCCTCACTCTTGAGTTTATTGTGTGATGAAAGAGGGTTCCTTCGCTCGAAATGCTGAGGGAAGAGGGCCTTTTTGTTGAAGCTCGCCTAGAGGTGAGAAGCAAGGCAGGTTTGACATCACTGAGGTTCCACTCAATGTGCTAGTGAGCTCTTCACCCTAGTACTTGATGTTTGCGGTTTGCCTAGGTAATAAGCAGGTTCAAGGAGCTTGATAAACTTAAGGCCATGTTTGTTTGACTGGAATAGAATGGGTGAGAATGAAACCTGATTTCATGCTTAAATTAGTTTAAAATGAAATGAGGTTTGAAATAAATATTAGAGAATGAATATCATTGTAATTCATTAATGCTATTTGATTCTTTTCTTATTTAAGTACCTCATCTAAACATGTTGTTAGGAATGAATTGAAAAGTGATTCTATTTCAACCAAACAAACATAGCCTAAGAGGCGAGAGGTTATTAGAAAGAAACCTTGTGAGCATGGGGCAACTTGAGGTTTTGCTATGATGGTAAACGAGGTTTGCTAAGGGGGAGAGGAACCGCTAGCACGCGTGGGTGGTGCCTTCTTGCCTTAGCCAACATTAGGGGATTTGGACGAGGAGCGCTTGTAAGATGGACCAAATAGTAAATATGGCATGCTGTGGGCGACAAGCCCTACAACACCCAATCACGACACACCTTGTACAAATCTAGGTTCAACTCGGATATGGTAAATGTGAGGGGTTGGTAGGCCGTAGGGGTAAGTTGTCCTAGCAACTACGCTCTGTAGAGAACTTTATAACCTCGAGAGGTTACATCAGACATCCTATGAGCATTCACATCACATCCATTTGAGAAGTCACATCATGATCCATCTATAAAGGCCTTAAAATGCCTGGTTGGGAAGTGTCCAGTTTTGGACATTGAGGAAGGTAAGCGAACCTTTGATCCTAGGAATATTGGAGCTGAAATTCATGCTTCATAGATTCATGAGTTCGTGTCGTGCTTTCCTCGATCCAAAATCCAAGTTGTTCATCTTCTTGCCCACGCACACAAGCACTGGTTGAAAGCAAGAGTTCAAATTTCATGAAATATAGTGCTTTACATTTTGTTTCTGTCCTGGCTGTTGCCAATAAAGATAAATTGTGTTGTTCAACAGCCATTCAATCTAGCCAAAAAATTTAGGTTTGAACAAAAATTATGATGGCAATTGGGCACATTTGTGACCTTTCAATATTCTAGATAGGGTCATACAAAAAGGAAATTCATATCAATCCATCTTCAAACTCAACAAGTGGAAAAAAATGGAAAAAAAAGTGCAGCCTGCTCTTCCTTCTTTTCACATCTTTTCAGCTTCTGCCAAAGTACCAGATCCTATAACCTGCATAACACATCGATAGAGAAAAATAAATAGATAAACATATACGAACAAATAAAAGTTCTAAACAACAGCACATGATAATTAATAACTCAGTAGTTAAAATTGAAGCATAAGCAACCAATCAGTTTTGAAGTTCATTGAAGACATTGGACGCAATTCTAAAATGCTGGCTTAAATAAACATGGAGAAGACAGGCATGGTACTGACTTCAGGTGCAGTCTACTATACAAACATTATGCTGGCAAAATAACAGCTCTAACAATAAATACAATGACTTAGTTGAAGATAAGGGGCCTCTACATCTAAAACAACACAAGGTTTTGGTGTAACAACTTTTAGCTTCCAAAAACTGGTCAGTCATTCCTGATTAAGATCCATAAATACATGCATACAGTAATATAAGTAAATATTGAAATGATTACATTGGAAAGATTTAGTATTAAACAATGATAATCAAATTGGTCAATTAAGAATAATGACTAATAAAGTGAGAGGTCACAATGTGTTGGATAAGACATTTATTGGCCTGAAAAAGAAGCCCCTGCATGAATGTAATATCAATCCCAGGAATGTTGAACATCAAGATTAAAGAGAGGGTGTGTGTGTGTGTGTGTGAGAGAGAGAGAGAGAGAGTGTTTATTTGATAGGAGAAAACTTCTTTTTTTTTTTTTTTGGGTGGGGGGGGGGGGGGCGGATGGAAGGTACATAAAAGAAAACTTTTATAGAAACAAAAACACGCCTGATGACCAAAAAAAAAAATCATAGTGCTGTCAATGGGTGACAAAGATACAAAAGATCATGGTTATAACCTATAAACTTCTCCAAAACTCGAGTTCCTAGGTCACACTGTGAGATGGTTTTAATTGCATGACCAGTGTTCATGCAAACCATTTAGAGAGATGACATCATGGTCATCCCACTTTTCTGATTATGTGCTACATTAGTATTCCTATTTTGATCACTCTTGAATAACAGCAATAATCCATGATTCATATTTTGATAAATCAAATCGTCTATGGCCAATAGGAAAAAGTATGAGACTTTTACTAGCAAATCTAATGCTGTCAATGAAGAGTTTAAGAAAAGTCCCCCTGGAGCAAGAAATTTATTTCTTTTGGGGTGAAGCAATTCTCCTTAAAACAGCGATAATTAGCATATTTTGTTGACTTCTGTCAGTTTTACACACTTCCAAGAATTAGCTGTTCAGAAATTAATGGTAATTCATTTAGCATGCAAAATAGAGAGCCAAAGTATTCCCTAAATACTGGAAACATATTGCTAGCCATGCTAGACTAGGAAAACGTTAACTAACATAAATTATGGAATCTAGTGATAAAAACAACAGCTTATTTTTTTCATGCAAAAACATGGGCTCTTAAACGAATTGACAAGTTAGGAGGCAACAAGAAGAAAAAGGACACTAAATGAGATGAATTGGACAGATGCCTTCATGAAACCCTTCGTTTACATACGACAAACTCTTACAGTGCTTTGTTCTTCAGATCTTTATGAATCCACTGGATAGGGATTCCATTCCCATGACTCTTGTTGAGTTGTTGCGTGCACCATTAAAATCACAACTCTAAACAAAGTAAATTGGGTGCTACCCTTCAATCTTTCATATTGAATGATACTTTCAAGTCATGTTGTATGAAATTTCCAAATCAAACAATGGCGGAAAAATCCAAGCAAACAGATTAAAGAATGAGCCAGGATCAAAGACCAACGACTGCACTAATTAGGAGAAGTGATTTGATTTAAGACTTCAAGCCACTGTCAAGACAATAGAAAGGCTTAACAAAACAGAACATATGATGATGTCATCAAGAAAGTAAAAGATGGCCTATGATTCTACCAATGTTTTAAAAGGCGCAAGCGTAAGGTGGGGTGTTTTTCCTTCTGTGGGCGCCCCGAGGCGTGGGGTGTAAGTCCTGCAAGTATTTATATCTTTATCTATAAGAAAATATAAAAAATTAGATATAGTGAAAAAATATGGCATAACGTTCAATTTTATATTTTATAAAAATAATAAAGGTTGTTTTGTGACTCCTTTGAGTTGTAAATAAAGAAAACAAATAATTAAAAAGAATAAATAGCCTAATATAAAAAAAGTAGTGTATGGACCCAGTTAAAATAGTAGAACCTAAGTAAAAAAGAAGAAAAAAAACAAGGTCAAGTCGTGAAAGGATCGTGAATTAATTAAAAGGAAAAAAAATAAAAAACCAAAAGTTTTGTTTTTCACTTTTCAAAAAGGGTCGATGGTCGGAATCAATGGCTAGGGCTTTCTTTGTGAGTTCATCGCTCAATCATGGAACCAGAGAAGACTGTTGGCAAGTCAATTGCGAGGATCTCAAATGCCGGTCGACATCGACTCCATAGCCTCATAGCACGTTAACCAGAGGTGACTATCTTCAAGTTAGTGGTGAGGATCTTCAGTTGCCGATAGAGACAGGGTCGCGATGGTCGTCTCTTTGATCAATGGGTTTCCCAGTGGTCATATTGTCAATCTATGGGTCGTCGGAGGGGTTGTTGTATCTTCTCTTCTCTCTTCTCAACTGTAACTCTTTGAGTTTTTCTTCGCTTTTTTATTCACGAATTACAAGGGTCGGGAGCTTAAGGTTAGGAGTAAAAGAAATACATCAAAATGACAGTGTTTTGGTGTTTTTAGGCATAATTATTGATTGTGTACAGTGGGCGTACGCCTTGTGAAAAGGATACAAAAAGGCTCATTTTTTGGGTTTTGGGCGTGCGTCTTATGCCAACAGCATATGCCCAGGTGGAGTCGTGCACAAAATTAAATGCCCAGGTGTGTTTTACCCTCAAATATGCCCCACAATGCACCCCGTACGTGTTTTTTAACACCTTGGTCTCTACAATAGATTCGGCTTGATGTATAATGATCAGAACTAGTTGATAGGTCAAAGTTAAATCCTTAAAAAGCAACTTAGTTTGAGAGACAAATTCGAAAGCGACAAACAAGCGTAATAGACAAAAAGTACGAGTAAAAGTAATGCATGCTCACATGCTCAAAAGAGATTAATCTGCAGCTGCTTATGCCAACACACTCTCCTGTTCAAGGGAACTTGGAAATTATTTTATAGCTCAATCAATTGCTTTTGCAAAAACCCAATGAAGAAGGAAGTTGCATTGAAGTTTACTTCTATTTTATAAGTCGATATAACAATCTAGCTCCTAGTACCTTCCAATTCCAATTCCTAATATCCTAGGCAGCCAAGGAACCGTTTCTAAGCTCATATGATTGCATCCATAGCCATATAGACGTACATTTTATAAATCTTCAATAAACAACCCAATAATAGAATGTGCTAGTTCAGAACTTAGAAAACGTGAACCATAACAAAGAACGTAACACCTAAACCAAAAAGAGTAAAAAAAGTTAAAGGCAACTTGGACCGAAACTTGATGCAATCAGGCTCCTGATATAACCATTAACTTTAACGATAGACACTTCAAGGCAAACTTCAAAAAGTTCTGGTAGAAGACATGTGCATCAATGCATCTAGCAATCTTTAAAAATTCTTGGACATATATGATTTACAAGCAATGTATAATTTGAACTGAATAGGTGTATAAAACACAATATATGCACAGCAATCATCAAAGCACAACCAGTAATTGATCTTGTGAATCATGAAAACAATTATTTTCACGACACATGCCAGAATAATTTGCCATGAAATGTGCTTAAAACATGTTGTCAAAGCACACAATTACAAATGGAAATGAGCTGAGCTTATGTTAGAATGCGTTTGGACTAAAAATATATTTAAGGCAAAACCCAAAAAATAAACATAAACTGCCTGAAAATAAAATCAAGCCCAGCCATAGTACAACATATAAACCCATCACTAAAAAGACTGAATGTTCTGATTCCATGATCATCATATACCTTACAACCAACCCACAAAAGCTTTAAAAACCCAATTCACAAGCAGTATTTTAATGTAAAATTACAATACCAACAGCTACAAAATTAAAAACCATTCACCAAAGCACCAAAATCCAAACCATAGCACAAACCCCAAAACAATGCAAATCCCACCAAAGGGTTCCTCAATGAAACTCACCAAATATATGCAAACCCATAAAACCTCCCAAAATGTTGAGTGTGTGTGTGACTCAAATATCCTTAAACCCAACTACTTGGGTCAGCTGCATGAATCCATTTTCACCATGAAGCTGTATCTATAGCCATATGTGTATATTATAATGTGTGTGCGCGCACGTATAAATTTACCAAAAAAATGTACAGAATTAAAATAAATAGAAGGAATAAAAAATGCAAAACACGGGGCAAAGGCAAAATCACCTGTCAAAACTAGCATTCATGTTCCTGCCAAGGATCCCGTCATTTCTCAAACTCAAACCCCCAATCAATTCTCCCAACCCCAAACTCCTTTCCCTCCCTTCCCTCTCACTATAATCGTCATCATCACGCTCATCGACAACCAACCGCCTCATCATCCTCTCAAAATAGTTCCCATACACATACTCCTGCGTATACCCATTCTCCTCATTGTAACACACAACGTGCCCGTGCCACTCCCAAACTCGGTAATCCGACTCAGTCTCTTCGTAAAACGAAACACATATGTAGTGTTCTCCGATGGGTACTGCTTCACCTGAGTTGGGTTTCAGAGTTTCGAGTTTACCAGTTGTGATTGCTTCGATGATCTCTTTCTGGATTTTGGTTTCTTCTTTGGCGATTGGGGTTCTAGAGTCGGTGTGGTGGTGGAGGTCTGAGGGTTGAAATGGGGCAAGGTTTGTGTGGAGGTTTAGTGGGTTTAGAGATTGAAGGAAGATGGAATTGATGTATGTGTCTTTGTATGAACTCATCTTGAAATTGATGGTGATGGGTTTTGGCGGGTTGGAGGTGGACGAATGGGGTTTCGGTGGTGGTGGGGTTTCGCGTGCTCGTAAGGTTTTTGCAAGGTTTATGCCGTCTTATTGGGTTTTTTTTGTTTTTTTTTTTGCTATGGGCAATGGGTAAAGATTGGGAGGGCTGAAAATTAAGACTGTTTTTAACCCCCAAAAAAAAAGGGTAGAATGCAAAATACCCCTCTTTATTATTACCCATTTTGAAGGATACCCCCCTCTAAAAAAAATCCAACAAAAAACCCCCATATTATGCCAGGGGGTACGCCGTTAACGGAAGAAATAAAAGTCGATTATGTCCTTGATATTTTGTAAGAAACGCTGCGTTTTGTTATGGCAATACCAGCGTTTTTTTTTCCAAAATGCTTACTCTCCAGTCACCGAAGTCACAGTGGGTTTACCTAGACTTGCCTTCACCTTTCCATCTCTCTGGCACCAGTGACTGAGTCTGATGAGAAGCAACACCGCCGACCAAGTCAATCATCGCCTGACCCCTCTCCCTTGAGTCGTATTACCAGAACCCCCTTCACCTTTCCCTCTCTCCCGCAACCAATGATTGAGTCCGATGAGAAGCAACACCGCCGGTGGGTCAATCACCAGCTGACCTTCTCCCCCGTTCACCTCTCCCTCGAACTGCCTTACCAAAACCCCATTAACCTTTCCCTCTCTCCGGCCAGGTCAGTCACCGATTGACTTAAAGTTTTAATTTTTTATTTTTCCCGTTATCTGACCCATTATCTCTCCACGAAAAAGCAGATTTGAGCCTCCGGTGAAGCAAACTGACAAATCCGGTGAAGCGTACCTTCGACGGACCCTCAAGCGAAGCCTACTGCCAGATCTGAACCTCCGATAAAGCAAAACTACCATTTCTGGTGAAGACCCAAAAAAATACTTATCCTAGAAGGTCAAATTTGCCTTTTTTCGTGGGAAGTTTAACGGGGTTCTCGACTCTGACGGTGTAAGTTTCGCCGGACTGGAGTGTTTGTCGGGGGTTTAATGATTGTTACAGTGAATTAGAATATGGGTTGTAGGTTTTTGACGGGTATATCTTGTGGGTAAGCTCACCGGCGCCACCGTCTCGCCATCCATGGGGTATTTTTTTCTCTGCAATTTTTTTTTTTTTTAGGCTCGATCGTTATATAAGCAACATCGGCCTCCTGTCGGCAGCAAGCTTTTTTTAATTTCTTTGCATATTTTTCTTTTTTGGGACTTGATCATTATAGGGGAGAACACCTCCTACCGACGACAAGGTTCTCCTCCTCCTTCTTCCTTTTTTTTTTTTTTTTTTTTTTTTCTTTTTGAGCTTGATAAACAAACCATTGTCACCGGCGAGCTTGCTTAGAGATGCCACCGGTGAGCTTGCTTGGAACTGGTTACGGAGAAGGTGATGAAATAAGAGAGAGAGATCATCACAGTGGAGGGTATTTTGATCTTAAAAGCAAATAATTAGCATCATGTGCCTGGCACATGATGCTATATCCGTTAAAATCCCTAACGGCATGTGGACGGAGGGGGCAATTTGTCAACCCTAAACAGTATGAGGGGTTTTTTGTTGGGTTTTTTTTTAGAGGGGGGTATCCTACAAAATGGGTAATAATAGAGGGGGGTTTTTTGCATTTTACCCCCCAAAAAAAAAAAAAGGAGGACTGTGTTAGAATGAGGGAAAAAAAAAAAAATTGAAGAAAGAAAGAGTGTGTTTGGATGAGAAATCTTTGTAGTCTAAATGGAATTTTCTCGGATTCTTAGAATTACATTCCGTATTTGGTTAGTATTTTTTATTGGTTATAAATTTTTTGGCTAATCAAGGGATATCCTAAGCCATTTGATCTAAACTAATTCTTTTGCATTGCACAAATCATTCTCAAGCTCGTGCATCTGATAGCAAGGGAGTAGAGATTCGAATTCAAGACTTACGATTCTTAAGAAAAATCCTTTGTCATTTGGGGTACTTTCACGGGTTTCTGTGTTTACCGAGTTAAAATTGAAATTTGTAATATCCTAGTAACTTAGTAAGAATTTAACTTAGTAAGAATTGTTATTTGGAAATTAGGGGATCAAATTCTATCTAAAACTTTAGAGATTCTCACCCAAATATAAATATAAGAGTCAGGAATACGAATATAAATAAATTTACATCATACTTAGGTTTTTGTTATGCATTTATTGATAATATAAACATTCAAAACTTTTTCCAATATCCATTATAAGAGGAAGAGACATACTCGTTGTCTTTTGATTGGAGGGAATGTAATTTATGTATTTTAAATATTTAATAGGCACAATAGTCATTCTAAATTTTTCCTAACTTCCACAGATTTATAAGTAGTATAAATATAAATATATTATTTATTTATATTAATATATCGTGGACACCTCCTACATCTCTATAGCCATCCACACCAAGAACCCTAGTTGAGCCTATAATGGTGGAAGGTTATGAAGAGAGCATTCCCTAATGTTTTCTTCATTCACAACTTAATATCTTAAACAACAGGGGTTTCAAGGTCTCATCAATATTTAACATACATTTCATGCATAAATATAAACATACAAATCATGTTATTATATATCAACATATATAAAGTATCATACATTGATATTAGTCCCTAAGTAAATAGGTGACATATATCAATCTATGATATTGGAGTTACTACATTATCATATAAATTAAAAGCTCTCACTGTGATGATTATGGACTTTTAGAGGATTCAAGCTAATGTATATCATTTACATAATTTTATTAGTTCAATGGTTGCCTTAGCAAGGCATTGTAGGTGTGACAAGAAGATAAAGTTGGGGGTTCAAATCTTAATCATACTTTATAAAATGGGTTTGCATATAACCTATCTAATGGTAATGGGGTCACAAATATGGGATTCGGTTAGGTGACCCAAAAGAGATGGTTGCAAATGGCCAATGGAAAATTTTCCTATTGTTTGGAGAAAAGAAAGGAGCCGGCTATTGCTACCCCACAACTTCATTTACACTCCTACTTATTTTAAACTTTTAAAGATTTTATGAAAAATATGAAAATTTTTCATGAAAACTGAGAGCAATGTACACTAGAAAACATCATTTTGAACAATTTTGTAGAATAATTTTTTCCCCAAAATATATCATTTAAGTGGATGAAAAAACATTATTTTATAAAGTTATTTAAAATGATGTTTTCTAGTATACATTGAGGTCAATTTTTAAGAAAAGTTTTCATATTTTTCATAAAACTTTGAGAAGTTTAAAGGAAAAATCTAAGGTAACAGTTGTCGTTGCTATCATTGCTTTTTAGCAATGACAGCCAAATCTTGACCACTTACATTACAAAAATGGATTTGAGTGTCTATCATTCTAGCAAGGTCCAAAGTTTAAAATAAGTGAAGGATTCAAATAAAATTGAGAGTGGCAATAGCAGCCCCAAAAAGAAAAAGGAAAAGGGATCAGCTATTGCCCCCCTTCCCCATTTTTATCACCTCCATGCTTTAGGGCTTTATGCAAAATATAAAAGGTTTTTATGAAAATTGGCTGCATTGTCCACTTAAAAACATTATTTTGAACAACTTTTCAGAATAAAATTTTGAGTTTGAAAAGTTTTCCCAAAATCTATAATATAAGTAGACTTTTTAGTCATTTATGGTCATTATTTTATTTTTTGCGAAAAAGTCTACTTAAACGATAGATTTTTGAAAAACATTTTTTTAAAAGTTCTTTAAAATGATTTTCTAGTGGGACTATGCTACCAATTTTTGTAAAAACTTTATATTTTGCAAAAAATCTTAAGAACCTAAACTAAAGGGGATGTGATAAATTTTTTGGGTTTTGGGGGGTGGGGGGGTGGAGCCGTTCCCAAAGGAAAGAAGGCCTCTATTGGCACCCCTAGGACTTGCTTTTCATCCCCAATTTATTTTACACTTTAAGGTTTTATGAAAAATATAGAAGGTTTTTATAAAAACTGATCGCATATTCTATTAGAAAACATCATTTTGAACAACATTTTAGAAGAAAGTTTTTTGAAAATATATAATTTAAGTATAATTTTTTTCCATTTGTAGTCTTCATAAATGTCTAAAAAATCCACTTAAACAATAGATTTTGGAAAAATGTTTTTATAAAAAGTTGTTCAAAATGATGTTTTCTAAAAGATAACCCGATCAGTTTTTATGAAAATCTTATATATTTTTCATAAAATTTTAAAGTGTAAAATAAGTAGGGGATGAAAAGCAAGTATTTGGGCTGCCAATAGAGGCCTCCGGAAAATATTTGGTCCGGCCCATAACCACGGTCCGCAGCCAAAACCAAAAAGGAGCCCAGAAAGTTCTGACGAAGCCCAAAGAATGGAGGACCCTCTACACCTCGACGCCTTTTAAAGCCGAAAACCCTAGTTCACCTGCCCTCCTCCCTGACCCTCGATCTCACACTCCACAGGCTGAGAGACGCGGCCGCCATTTTTGCTTCCAGGTTTGAATCTCTCTACACATAACCACGTATAATATATATATATATATATATATACACACACACATATCAGGATCATAGCATTTCAGCATATTTGTACCATTTTTCCTGTATCGTTTGAATGCATGTCGATATGATTAGTTCTGAATATATGTGTGTATTGATTTTGATTTTCTGTCGGTCGAGGTTATTGTCATAAGCGTGGGTTCATTTTCCCGATCATCAACCATTCGTTTACACCTCATTGAACAACTTGTGATTTTGAGACGCAGATTTAGATTTTTACGTTGGTTGAGGAGATTATGCACTTACCTCCGTATCTCTATTCCCCTTTGTATACTCTCAAACAGGTTGTTCGCGTTTGTGGGTACTGCATATCTTTAGGATCCATAGCTCTCTCTCTCTCTATCTCTCTCTCTCTCTCTCTCTATATATATATATATATATATGTAGTGTATGTGTATGTGTATTTTCGGAAGCATTTTTAAGAATAGGCTTGAATGTTTAAATTCGCATAGCCCACTAGAAGGGAAGAGGGTGAAGCTCAAAACCCATTATGGAGTCAAATCATTCTGCAATAAATTTTGTGTTTTGCAACTAAGAAATTTGCACATTATATACACACAAATTTTCAAGCCCCATATCCCAGACTTGAAAACATCCCGGTCTTGAAAATATTCTGGGATTCTTTTTTCAGCCGACGGAGTGAACTCACTTTCACTTACGTGATGTGGATGCTAAAAAAGCCCGGAAGTTATTCAAGTTTGGGATCCCGAACCTGAACCCAATTGTATATATATTTATACGTACCTTATACAAGAACTTTGTGTTTCGTAATTGTTCAAGTATGAGGGATTTTGGTTAGATGCCCTTTGCATCCCTTGTAGTTGCGATTCTACTTGTGAATAGCTCCCAATGTGGCCTATTGGCCACTTTTTACTGCTGCCAAATCTTTCTTTAACGGGGGATCTCCTAGATTTAGTGCAGACTCCAAAGCTAATGGCGATTACTTTTATATTTTTAAACAAACTTTTTTTTGGGGGGTTTCAATTGGAGGGGTTTGAACAACTAACCGATCCTAATCCTACCCTTTAACCCACCCTTTCTCACCACTATGTTAGGTCCAGTGGCTTATATTTCTAAATTAACTTAACAAGTAAAGTATCATTATCTAAGATTAAAATACCCTGATGGTTTCATTTATCTCTGTTAAATACCCCTTCTTATAGTCATTCAAGTAATTATTTTCCCCCTTTGCCCGGCTCTCTCTCATTTTTGTCATAATTTTTTACTTTCTCTCTTCCATATATATATATATATATATATATGTATGTATGTATGTGTGTGCATGTATTTATGTATGTATTTCTCGCTGTTTATATAAATACATCTTGAAGTCACTTTCTGGATTTAGAATTCAAAAAATAACGTCAAAAGGAAAAGAAAGGGGTGAAGGAAGCCTGCTTTCAAGGGGTAATCCTTTTAAGAGCAATTAGTTATTTGGTCAGTTATTATAAATTTATCTTTCTTGTTTTGAAAACCACACAATAATTACTTTTAGTTGAATTTGCTTAAAACTTGGTAGGCTTGAAATCTTTGCTTCTAACCTGAGGTCATTAGGAAAGCCCTCTGACTTCCATTGCACATTTGTACCATAGCTTGGTGTTTGAGAAACCTTATCCAAGTGCATATTCTGTATGATTCCCTATTTTTACATAAAAAAGAAAAGAAAGGGGTGAAGGAAGCCTGCTTTCAAGGGGGTAATCCTTTTAAGAGCAATTAGTTAGTTGGTCAATTATTACAAATTTATCTTTCTTATTTTGAAAACCACACAACGATTACTTTTAGTTGAATTTGCTTAAAAGTTGGTTGGCTATCTTTGCTTCTAACTTGAGGTCATTAGGAAAGCCCTCTGGCTTCCATTGCACCATGGCTTGATGTTTGAGAAACCTTATCCAAGTGCATATTTCGTATGATTCCCTAATTTTACCTTGTTCTATTTATTTATATATTGATGGGGAAGGTAAGGGGGAGGGGGGTAATGCGTGAGATACACATGCACCGATCTAAACACCATTTCAAGAGGGTATCATCGCTACACTGGTATGAATAGCCTCACAAGGTTGATTGTAATTTTTTTTTTATCATATACCCAAATACATACATACATGCATGCATGCATATGTACATATATATATGCTATGTCTTATTTCAACTATTTGTGACTGGAAACATGTATGCTATGCCTCATGCATATGTACATATATATATGCTATGTCTTATTTCAACTATTTGTGACTGGAAACATGTATGCTATGCCTCCAATTGATGCAACATTAGCTGAGAACGGAGAGCAGCTGTTTACGTCCCCTCGTTGATGATAGTGGAGCAGTTTCTTATTTTCCTTTCCCTTCTTATCAATGATTTATAATTGGTTCGTCAAGGCAATATATGATTCTGATCTGATCTGATCAATTTCATGTTTGTTGTAACATTTCTGCAGCTTGCTTTTGTGAGGATGGTGAGAGTGAGCGTCTTAAATGATGCTCTTAAGAGCATGTACAATGCGGAAAAGAGGGGAAAAAGGCAGGTCATGATCAGGCCATCATCAAAAGTGATCATCAAGTTTCTTCTGGTTATGCAGAAGCATGGTTTGGCCACTTGCATTCATCTCTTCTTTGTTTTCTTCTTTTTATCAAACCATATCTGTGGAAGTATATAAATGTTTGGTTCTCCTTTGTTTTGTAGGTTATATCGGAGAGTTTGAGTATGTTGATGATCACAGATCTGGAAAAATTGTTGTTGAATTGAATGGAAGGCTGAACAAGTGTGGGGTTATTAGTCCTCGTTTTGATGTTGGGGTCAAAGAGATCGAACCTTGGACTGCAAGGCTGCTTCCCTCAAGACAAGTTAGCCCTAACCAATCCTCTGTGCATTTACATTAGTATATTTAATAGGCCATTAGAATTTTTTTGTTAATGATAACAATTGGCATTTTGTGATGGATGGATATTTACTTGCAGTTTGGGTATATTGTGCTGACAACATCTGCGGGCATCATGGATCATGAAGAGGCTAGGAGGAAGAATGTTGGTGGTAAAGTACTTGGCTTCTTTTACTAAGCAGAGATATGTGGGGCTTCTTTTACTAAGCAGAGATATGTGGGGCTTCTTTTACTAAGCAGAGATATGTGGGGATTGTTTTAAAATTTTTGGCTTATTGCTGAATTACCTTCTTTTCCTAGTACATGTTGGAATTTTTGTACTTTTGATTACTTCTATGTTCTACTTTACTTTGGTTTTCATACATTAGTGGGTTTTAATGCAATTTGAGATTTTTGATTGCTTAATCTCTCAGTATTGTTCATTCTTTATATAGAACTTTCTGCTTGGGTCTGGGAAATTTGGCTTAAATATGTTGAGTGACTCATTTCATTTTGTGAAATATAACTGAAATGTGCTTAAGGGGACACCATTCTTGTTGTCCCTGCATAATAATCCCCAGTGTTGGGCTTTAAAACATCAGTGGAACCATTGTTGGTACACTTGGGAACTCCATAGCTGGGTGAAGTTTACAAAGTTTTGTTTGAATTGCTATAAATGTGCGATGTCACAGAATTCCATTGCCGATTCCAGCTTTGACACTCATTTTTTGAGTTTGAGAATATGCTCACCAACAAAGCGCAAAGTCCTGCAACAATACGCTGGACACCTTTCCTATGCTGCATACCCTTAGCTTCAATGTGTCAATAATAATGACACTTGCACAATTCTTGTAGTACCTGTCAATGGCCATTGGTTCTAATGGCATGTTCTGCCCCAATAAGGGTGTGGGGTTTGTAGAAGTTTTGGTTTCAACTTTGCTCAGGTTCATGTGTGGATGTGTGTTACTCCAACGGTTAGGTTAAAAAGAAAAAAAAGGAAAAAAAAAAAAAAACACTATTGCAATGCCCACCATTGTGGAGGCAAGTTTTATGAATTACATGCCCCCTAAATTTAGCTGAAATTAGGATAATAAATTGAAAAATTTTGAAAAGCCAGTTATTTTATCATTCATTCTAGTTTGGCCAAGAAAAAAACTGAAAAATTGGGCATGGGGAGACATGGCAATTTAGACAAGTTACATGAGAAATTAAATGTGCTTTTAACCCAGAAATTGCAAAATTAAACAATAGGTCATGTGTATAGATAGAGAGTTTTTTCCCTTTTTATTTCCTTGCTTCATTTTGGATTTCGGATAAAGAGGAAACGTGGAGTTAGCAGGCAATAAAGACAATATATATTCATTCTATAATTAGTGGGATGAAAACTGGTCCTTTTATGAATTCAAATCCAAGTGCACCATGGCCACACACATCAGTTTTTAGTGATTGTCCCGGAAACATAAAAATATGGGCAGCTAAGATAAGTCCAAACGTTTTGATTTCACAATGGTTTGGTAGGTCCCATTTTTCATATATATATATATATATAAGAGGCCCCTAGACACGCTGAATGAATCATACTCCACACGCGAGATGTATCCCAACCTTTTTGTTTTCCCCCATAATGTAAACTTGAACCCACTAATTCATTAAGGTGACCTCTTAATTGGTGGGTTTTCTTTGGAAAATTCTAGCGATGTTTGTGTCAACAATCAACATTCTTATTTTTCCTTACAGCCGTCTCATCTGCGGACTAGCCTGTGTTATAAATGCCCACTGATCGGAATATCCCAATAATAAAGGCAAGAGAAGGCCTTGGAGTGAGGATTCATTGAGCTTGATATTCACATTCATCTCTCCAATGTGACCTGTTTGGGCGTCCCAAAGTGGAAATTAAAAAATTTTAATTTATTTTACATACTGAAAAATATAAATTCTCTCAACGAGACTATTTAAAAAGTTAAAAGAGTCATCGTTATAGATAATCAATGTGGATTGACTTTTGGAAATGCGTTTTTTTCTTTTCCTTCGAAAATTTACGATGACTATTATTCTATTGATTTTTCCATTCAAGACGATCGATTTGTGCATTTAAATAAGACCGTGTAAAATACTTTTAAATTATTTAATTCCAATGTCCTCATTTGTTGAATGAGTGATGTCAGGTTCAAGGCTTGATTGATTGTCCATTTTTATTTATATTTTTGTAATTTAAAAAAAAAAAAAAACATATCTTATTCATGAGTTAATCCGTGAACCGTCAGAATAATAAGCCACTGCACTGCAACCCATTGCTAATTAGCCTAATACAGTGATGCTTGATTCCTACCTTTAGTTTGACAGTTATTGATAACTCACATTATGCCAGATTTATCGTATCACTAATCGCTGCATCGATTCTAGTCCTTCAATCCATCACATTATTTTAGGCTGTCTATAATCATGATCAACAGTTCCATCTTATCATTGAAACATATGAGATAGTAGATCAATCATGCAACTTATTATAGAGACATATGGAGATAATAATTAATTACACAAAGACCAAAGATAACATGACTTAAACCGATAAAAAAAAAAAAAAACAAAAAACAAAAACCAAAACCATAATTAAACTAGCTCTAATGATAGCTGTTACTAATGATTTTCTACAAAAATAGTGCGTGCACTGATGATTTCACAATCATCTCATTGCCGCAAATTCTATGCCAAAGGGTCGTTAGTTGCCCAAACGATAAAAATTTCATGGTACAACTTCAATGATCACGGCGAATTTGATCGTCTTCATCCTCATCGTCACCATTGATCATGCCACCGCCGCCGCTTGAACTAGACTCCATCAGGACTCAAGAGGGTGGAAAACTGCAGCTCACACACCCTAGATGGGGAGAGGCTGTGGATGAAAATGCATGGAGAATGAGTGAAGGTGGGGAGGTTTTTGGAGCTTTAAAGGCAATGAGTTTTGGTTTGTGAGGCGAAGGATCTTTGGTATCTTCTAAGCATATACTTGAAGCATTAACTTGCTTTCCCATTCTTTACCCATCTACTTTTCTTATTTTATGCCTATAATGGGAATGTGGGATCTACCTAGAACTTTTTCGAGTGAGGTTTTGATTATATGCCTTTTACTACTAATTCTCGCAATTATGCGATTCTCGCGATGGTTCTATCGTATTATGCCATGCCACTGAACTTTGGATGGTACCGTCTTTCCATTGAATACACATGGGTAATTTAGTCCAAAACGATAGAGTAATTTAGGAGAAGACAAACCATATTAGTTCATTCTCTTTTCTTAATCCAACTTGGAGGGTTTTTATTCGTCGCATGCTTTCGTTTGTTTAGGTTGGTCCGAATGGATCGTAACTTTTAATCCAATGGTCTTGATTGATTGTTTATATTAGTATAATTTAGATCATGGCCAATCATATAGTAAGCATGGGATAAAAGTAGGAAAGATTGTAAAGCATATGTGCCAGCCAAATTAATTAATTATCTTTGAAGAAAGCAAGCATTACAATAGGTTGATGGTGAAGTCAATTACCATGCATCCTGTCTATGGATTGTACCAATCATACTTTATAGAATCATATCTCTCTCTATTTCCTGATTATGTTTCATAATCTAAACTTTCAAATGAAGTAGCAAATATCCCCTAGCACACTGTAATGGTTTTGGGAAACTGCATACTCTAATTGCATACATCTCCCCAATCCACCCACCCACCCCTAAACCACAAAAAAAAAAAAAGAAAAAAAGAAAAAAGAGGGGTGGGGGGGGGGGGAATTCATAAAACCTAAGAGTGAATGGAAGGTTTAAAGCAACTTAGGCCTCAAATTAGCTGCATACCAAGTCTCAGATTTATAGGAAAACACTTCTAGTCTAGATCCCTGATTGGGATTTCATTCAGATTTTTTTATTTTACTTTAAAGTCATTAAATTAGGATTCACGTGAATTAATAATTTAAGTAATCTCGATTTGACTGGCTTGAAACAGATGCACACTTACCCGTGAGTTCAAACTACTAATGCTGCAAATTGGAGATTTCATTATCAACATATATGTGCTCAAAATGAATAAGAAAACTGTATGCCTTTATAGCTAGTCTCATGGCTTACTCAGTCCTGCAACACAGCAGTCAACACCTTATATCGTCCATTGATGTCTCAAGACGGTCATCATTGTAAAATGCATGATCCTTTGAATTCTCAAGTTGTGTCAATAATTATGTCCGTCCTTTAGTGATTAAAATTCCAACCTAAACTCACCAAAAGTCAGATTGGCTTGACCAAGTCCAGGCTCAATTGGAGTGCCCCATTTTACAGGATACGTTAGTATTTCATCAAAGAAGGATATTAGCATCAATCGCTATTAAATTTTTGTTATTTGTATCACTCTCCTTATGGGCAACTATGTCTATTTGATTTTTAATTAGACACAGTGTTCTTTTTTTAAAGTTCATAAAACCCCAAAAATAGGACACCCCTCTAACGACGGCCCTTGTTTGAGAGTTGGATATGTGTTGTGCCATCAGGAGAGTGGGGTGACTGATAGATGCTAGGATTGATGCAACCATGCATCCCTATTCAATGATTGATCCCAATAGATAGATCATAATTAAATAGATACTTACCCACAAGAATTCTTACCATGATCCAACCCAAACTTTCCCTAAAACATAAGGCATGTTTGGGAATTTTAAAAACTGGATCAGACTAGATTTATTTCATAACTGTTATCTAGTTTTTAAGTAAATCAACTTACAGTTGGTTTAAACAAAAAAAAAAAAAAAAAAAAGTGTTTATGCCTTATTTTTAGAATAAATATGAACTGTTTAGCAAAAAAAACAGACTTACTAAATAATGTGAAATCAAAACTGACCAAACTTATTCTCAACTGGCTAAATTTTATCAGTTGACCAAATTTTCAAATTTGTCGAATAACCTCTTAAAGTGATGGTTATTGAGAAAAACTTCCTGTTGAAAGTTTCCTATTTGACCTTAGTTGCATGCAATATTTATGCAATTATTGGTCACCCTATATCAATATGATGTGATGTGATGATTATGTCGGCTTCATATTGCACTCGAAGTCTTTTGAGTAGTGGAAGGATTTTGAAAATGCTTTTGAAAATAGGAATATTGGAAGAAAAACGCTTTCGTCATTTTTGGGTTTATTTGACCTCACTCGATCTACCCACAAGCTTAGTTGTGAGGGTATCTCTTCCCTTACGTCTGGAGTCTTTATTTAACTTTGCATATTGACAGTGTTGTCATGATATTTGATTTTGTAGCATAGCACACTACGTCACACAAAATATTATTTAATAGATAAGAAAGTATTAGCACGTGAGACACACTTAGACAGTGTACTCTTGTTTTTTTATTTGTCAGAAATTATTGTGTGATCTCAATCCTAAACCATTAAATTCAGACTAGTCTTATGTGATGGCACAAACTACCCGTAAATCCGTGTATCTTATAATAAGAGTAAAAATTAGTTATGAGAATTTTTGTGTTTATTGGCATATTTTTGTTGCAAGAAATTCATTTATTCGTTTATTTATTTAGTAACACACAAGAACAAACAAAAAGTTTTAGGCAAAATAATTGGAACCTTGTTTGAACCTAACCCCTTATAAACACAAGCACACATGCACCCTCAAATCCCGATATGGGAACCATCTTTTTTTTTTTTTGGGTAACAAAAGCTTAAATTTACTATGTTTCATGAAAATAAGTACTTTTAACTTTCAAATTTGCTTATAGCACCTCCCCCAAAAAAAGAAGAAGAAAAAAATAGAAAAAACCACAACTTTCAGAGTTACTATAAATTTTCTTATACACACCCAAAACTCCTCTTATTGCAGCCATTGTGGGGACTAGGTCGTATTTGAAAGTGTTTTAATAGGGAGGAGCACATCTTGGGAAGCAACTCAGAATGCTCCATGAAACAGGAATACGTGATACCCATTTTTTGTTTCACACAAAGCCCAAACAGGTTGTAGTTTCCTTCGAATGAAGGCAAAGATGAATGGGTCATAACTGTCGTTCTCCGTATAAAATCTGCCTCCGGAGACCCATGCTCTAATTTTGGCAACAAAAAAACACTTTTCTATTTCCTGTTTTTAACCTGGTCAAAGTCATCTAAAACTCTCAATTATTTTTCATATAAAACAATAAATAAAAGGGTAAGGCTGCTAAGTGGGTGTCGTCGTCCCTCTTCCTATGAACTCTCTCATTTTTTTGAGCACGCAATTCAAGACATACGTCACATCATCAAATTCACCGCATTGGATTCCCTAAAACTCAGCCAAATTATGTTAAAATTGGCCCATAGGCGCTTGTCAAATCTGGTGGGGAAATTTGATCAAACACTTTTCAAATGAGAAAAAAAAATTGTAAAATTTTTTATCGTGCTTATAATCAACCAACGTGACATTGTGTGGATCTTCCAAAAGTTCTCTATCCAACGGTGAGGTGCATGCTGTGAAATCCATGTTACATCTCCTAAAATAAAGAGGAGACCTCCTCAATACACCCATGAGGACACCCTCATAGTAGCTTTTCTCATAAAGAGATTAGGGGCCTTCTCCATTTCTGACCCTGAGATCATTGTCTTAATGCCAGGTGTCATGTAGGCTACATCATACACAGACTTTTAATTGTAACATGTGAATGACCCTCTTATCAAATGGGCTTTGAAATGGAGACCAATATGAAGATGAGTAGGATGCCAGCGCACTAACCCAACTCTGATACTCTACAACACAATAAGAATCAAATACTTCTAGATACCACGTTTCATCCAGTAAGACATTGACATGTGGCACAGAGATACTCTAGAATATTTTTTGATTGGTTAGGGATGTGAGAACACTTGATTTTCCCATTTTTGGCCTAAGAAGAATTTCAGTGAGACCCTTGTATTGCCACGGGAGAAGACCAACCAATCAGGGACAACAAAAGTGTTCTCATCAGTGTATTTTTTTAACCTATAAAGACACTTTTTTTATCCCTAATTGATTGGTCTCACCACCGTGGCAATACAACGGTCTCATTGAAGTTCTTCTCAGCCTTAGGGCCTTACGTGGAGAGGAGGAAGAAATTTGCTTTCTTTTTCGCCGTAGACTTGCTAGGGTGCGCAGGGTAGCGAGCGGCGCAGGGGAAGACAGTAAAAGTGGGGGAAAATAGTGGCGCATCTTAGCCCGCATTGTAGGAGCTTCGTAGGTCGGACGGTGAACCGATCAAAGGTGTCTCCCATTTGGTATTAACCAACCCCCTCGCTCTCTCACTCTCTCTCTCCAAAACTTTCTCTCTCTAAATCTCCATGTCCGATCAGTCCTGACCCCTCGGAGACTCCTCTTTCTCCCACTCTCTCTCTCTCTCTCTCTCTCTTCTCTCCTTTTCTCTCTCATTTCTGATCTGGTATTTGTTTCTCTATTGATTTCTCTCTCCTTCGTTTGTGTATGTATATTGGTTTGAATCTGATATGGTATTTTTTATTTTTATTTATTTATTTTTGGTTTCCTTAAACGCAGAGAGGGGTTTAATTTCTAGGGTTTCTTTCTCCATCAATTTTTGCAATGGCCGCTCCACCTGCAAGGGCTCGGGCCGATTACGATTACCTCATAAAGCTCCTTCTCATTGGCGATAGCGGTACGTCTGATTCCATTCCCATGCGTTTATAAAAATATGTATATATAGGTATGTATTGCATTGATGGCGAAATGGTTCTGTTGTTTATGTTTGTTGGTAATGGACATTTTTTGTTTGATTCGGTTAAAAGTAAGATTTGTTGCTTTTTGTATAGATCTAGTTTGGTTGAGAATTCAAATTTTTTTGACCTGTTTTTCTGAGCAATTAGTGTTAAGCAGTTTTGAAAAAGAATGCGATTTGTGTCTCTCATACGTGGGATGTGCTATGTGGATTTTTAGTTTGAGATTGTTAGGAGAAATAGTTGCGCGCTTATGTATGTTGATCTGATGCACCGGGGTGGTGTTGATTTGTCGAGCAGTCGATGAGGTTGATTGCATTTGCTTACCTATTTGGGCCTAATATATGGGAGACTGCTTTTTGGGTACCTACTATAGCGTTAGTAATGTTTGAAATTTGGGTTTTGATATGCATTTTATATCTAAATTTACGACAATCCTTGTGGGATTTGTTCGCAGAAGATTATCCTTATCAAGTTTGGACTATTACTGGGTCCTGAATGTCCTGACTCATTGCTTTCCTTTACCAACTTGAAAAACAAAAAAGGAAAAAAAATAAGAAAGAAGGAATAGTCCATTACCTAGGGTTGGTCCCTCTAAGCAGGTCTTGCGAGGGGTGAGATGGAAACTGTCCAAACCATTGTTATTTAGTAAATGAAATTTGAGACTTTGTTTAGTATATCATGTGTATAATCTTACTGCATAGAGTTGTGTAGGCTTTGGTTAGCATAATTTATGTGGCTTCTATTATTTGACTGTCCCTCCTCCCAATCTGACTGTGCTGTGCCTATTACTCTTTAATGCCTTTTCATGGTCCAAGATCTATTTTCCATTCATTAGGCTATAAACTGATATGATGCTTGTTTGTTAACTATTGAATTTTATGTTTGGAAATGATTTTCAGGGAAATAGGCCTAAGTTGGCATGTTCTAATTACGTATGCCTTTAGTTTAAAACAAGTTGGTATGAAGGTAGAGTTGACTTGCAGACTCCTGAACATATGTTAGCCAAAGGCCCTTATCAACTCACTCATCTTTTGACTTCACGGACAAGGTTGTAGTATTGAAACATGGGAAAGTACGATTCTGCATAGAAGAATACACTTCCTCATGTATGCTCGTAATATCTCTTGGCAGAACATAAATTCAGAACTTAGATTTAATTTGTTCTGAAGTTATTGCAATCTCTGGGGCATTGGGATAGTGGTGAATTGCAAATTATAAACTAGCTCGTTACTTTCTAGTGCTTTTGCTTTTGAGGTGTAGAAAGAACTTTTGTTTGATTAGGTTTCGTTTTTATGGATTCTATCTTGAAACTTTTCACTTTTACTTGATTGAGGAGATTCTGGGAGTGAGTATCATGGATGTATGTTAGAAGAGTCTCTTTTATGATATTTGGTACCATGGGAGTAGGTATATGAGAAGGGGGTAATTTTTTCATTTTGGCCAACTGATTTAATGAAGGTTATGGGCCTAACTTATGGCCCTACTAGATATAGGCATAGTTATTAAAGGCTGCAAGGCGCACCTAAGGTGCAAAGGTCTCCTGGGGCCTAGGCGCGAGGCGCAAGAAAAAGCAAGGGCTTCAGGGAAGTGAGGCGCACAATTTAAAGAAAATAAATAAAAACTATTTTATCAAATGCAGCTAACAAAAATAATCAATTTAAACATATAAAATTAAACATATAAGATTAAACACTCATATCTTTTGGCCTATAAGCTCAATTGGTTAGACCCACAAAGCACACAAAGTCACAAATCACAATTTACAACTACAATTAGATGTTTATACTCTATAGTTTGTTAATTTGTAGCCCAACAAATTATAATACCAAACAGGTAAACAGAGAAGAAGAATAAAAAAAACAGAGAAGGAGGAACAGAGAAGAAGAATAAAAAAAACAAAGAAGAGGAAGAAGAAGGAACAGAGAAGAAGCAAAAATCGAAAAATGGAAGAAGAAGAAGAAGAAGAAGAAGAAGAAGAAGAAGGAACAGAGAACAAGAAGAAGAAGGAAGAAGAAGGAACAGAGAAGAAGAAAAAAAATAAAAAAGAAGGAAGAAGAACAGAGAACAGAACTATTTTCAAAACTCAGAAAATAGCACAAATTGAAAAATAGAAGAAGAAGAAGAAGAAGAAGAAGAAGGAACAGAGAAGAAGAAGAAGAGAGAAGAAGGAACAGAGAAGAAGGAAGAGAGAAGTACAGATTTAGCCCCCCCAAAAAAAAAAAAAACCAGCGAAGTACAGTAGCTTCTCGATGACGGCGACGGCGAAGAAGAAGAAGAAGAAGAAGAAGAAGAATAAGAAGAAGAAGAAGAAGAGCAGGAGAAGGAGCAGGAGGTACATAACTGTTCGACGAGGGCTGCCGGTTGCACTGCTGGTAGCTGGAGGGCTGCACTGAACGATCGCACTATCGCAGAGAGCTAGGGCTGTACCCCTGCACCGCCCTTTCCTTCTTCTTCTTCCTTTTCCTTCTTTTTCCTTTTTTGCTTTTGTCAATTTTAACGGATACAAAGAATTAAAAATGGCTGTATTAATTATTATTATTTTTTTTTAACAAAAAGCGGGCTGGATCACTAAGGCGCGCCTCAAATGGGCCTCGTGCCTCTAAAAAATGCAGCAAAAAAGCGCGCTTTTCTTGCGCCTAGTGGACATCGCCTCACCTAGCTCAAAGCAAAGCCCACCCCTTGCGCTCGACTACGCCTCGCACCTCAGGCGCGATTTTAACAACCTATGGATATAGGGGAATGTCAAGAAAGGATTTGTGTGGCGGACCCTAAATAGGTGGGTTATAAGGCTTTGTTGATGTCAGTTGACTTTGTTTTCCTTTTTCTATATACATGGTTTTGTTCAATGCAATCATGATCACAGAAATGGGCTCAGCAGGAGCATTGTTGGTTGCAGGTTTTGGAAATAGCAGACTATTTGACCTTCAACCCAGTTGATATGAGGAGACTGTTCAAATGGCTAGTGTAGTGTGCTTAGTTGTTTGCCATGTTAGAATACTACAACTGTCTTTGATGGTAATCATCTTATGTACACCTGATATCCTTCTTGTGAGACGTCCTCATTTTTTTTAATTTTTTATTGAGCATACTAAATGCAAGAAACTTTACCACGTAGACCATTGCGCTTTGGAGATGGGAGGGCTATTGGTGCTTTTTTCTTCTACCTTTTCGTTTTACATTGAGACTGAGCTCATTTGACTGACTAAGCTTGTGATCACCCCTTTTATATCTTTTCCAGGGGACAAAAATTAGTTGACAAGTGAGTGTTGACATGCAAAAATTCTACATATCTACTGAGACAATAGTATAATCTAGTCAATGGTGAAGTTGGAGCTCATTTGAAACCTTGACTGGTTTTGCAACTATCATCACATCTGATGGATTGACCATCTTATTAGGTGTATAATATGCATGGGTCGTTAGAATATGATTCTGCTGGCTTGGCATGTATTATATTTCCTTTCTTAGGTTGAGAGGTTGACTGGTTTATGATAAGGAGATTGGAGATCCTTAGGACTGACCTAAGGAAGACATAATAGGGGTTGCATTTATTTTATCCCCACTGAGAAGTATTCATATGTAATGCATTTTTTCTTTTATAAAGACGAGACAAATTGCATATAGTGAGAGTGAAAACTTATATGACATACATTTCTTCTGCTGCCTGATCTGATCAAATGGGGTTTGAAAATCAAATGCATGAGATTAAGTCTGATTCAGATGCTTTTGATGCATATAGTAACTTATGCGTAGATCATTTTAGCTAGCTATAATTTCCAATTGCGAGTGCCGTAGGATATGTCAACCAGGTTAGAGTTCTTCTACAGATTTTGGCAAGTTATAGTCCTGTAGACTGTACTAATCATTGTAGATAGTTTGATGGGGATTGTGTGAACTTTTAGGAGCTTCGGACGACATTTATCTGATTAGTAAATTTGGTTTTCAACATGCTTGAGTTCACCTAAGATGCATAATGGATGTTCGTGTTTCTTGCTGTTTATCTTTGCAGGTGTGGGTAAGAGTTGCCTTCTTTTGCGTTTCTCAGATGGTTCCTTTACCACCAGTTTTATCACCACTATTGGGTGCGTTTCATCTGAACTTTTGAATTCAATTTTTGTTTTCTTTGAGATATCGGACTGAACTTGTTCATACTTATGCAGCATTGATTTTAAGATAAGAACCATTGAGCTTGACGGTAAACGGATCAAGCTCCAAATTTGGGATACAGCTGGTCAGGAGCGGTTCCGAACTATTACAACTGGTAAGTTTTCTGGTCCATAGTTACTAGTATTCAATTTCACAACCAGTAGATGGGATGGTGAAATCATTTCCTATCTGTGGCTGCTTGTATCATGTATGAAGGAGAATGAAAGATGGGTGAAAACCATCTGTAATGAATGATCTTATTATCTTGTGCATTTTTCTCAAATCTTGACAAAATTGGAGAATTTTGTATAAAGGGGGTCCTTGAACAATGAGATGTACCAAACAGAATGTTGCATGTAGAAGGTGCCTTGACTTATGGAGGAAGTAGGTAACTGAATGAGCTAGGCCATTGAGGGCCTGTAATAGTTGAGGTGCACTGGTGGCCAAAGTCCATCTTAATGTTCATTGCAGGCCCAGAAACCATTGGCCTGTAGGCCTTCTCTACCAGGTCAGTGGTTTGATGGGGATCATAATGTCATGTGCTGTTGAGTGACAGCTGTCCTGGAATAATGGAGTCCCCTCCCTCCCTCCTTTGTAGGTGGGCTGAAGTGGTAGGACCTGGAGCAACAGTGTTCTCCTCTTCCCCACCCCACCAAACCCTCCCCCCCCCCCCCCCCCCCCCCCTGGAAAAAAAGAAAAAAAAAAAAAGAAGAAAAAAGAGAAAAAAAGAAGGAAGGTATATTCTGAGGTAGCCTCACATGCACATATTTGCTAAATTGCACCCCTTGCGCCCACAAAACAAAAAATTTCTTAGCTCAGCCCTGGAGTGAGAGCACTAGGCATCAGCCATCTTCTACTCCAGCCATTAAGCCAATTCCTTCTTTCCATCCTATTAGCCAATAGCCAGGCCAACCTGCCACTATCAAGTCAATTCGATGTGTTGTGATGGCTGCTGAGAAGCACAAAGCTCACTCGTACCTTCTTGATCCTGCTCCCAACCCAAGGGTGCCTTGTCTTTATTGGCAGCCATTGGGGTGGCCAAGCAGCGTGGGCACCTGGACACACAAAGTCCCTGCATTGGGGCAGCTTGGATGCATGCTGCCTGGCATTAGGCTTGGCTTGAAGGCACAGCATGCTGGCATCTGTATGGAGTACATTGTTAGGATATTCCTTTTTCTTTAGCCTATTTAGGGTTTCTTGAGAGATTATGTGGCATCTTTTCCAGGTACTGCATGGTAATTGTAGATGATGTGTTCCGTGCGGCACCCACAGAATACACCACCTACAAGTTTAAAGAAGCATGTCAATGAAATTGTTAGAACCATCCTATCAGACTGATAAGTTGCTTAAGGGATCTATAGGTCGGGCCTATCAAAAGGCCAGATTCTGAATATTTTTAACATGATTGCTGCAGCGTACAAAGAGGGAGGTTATCTGGGAGCCTGGGACATCCTTGTTATAGTATTCCTGTGAATAATTTTGTATTCCTTGCTTTGTACATCTAAAATTATCTTTTGAATTTTATTTATGTATTTATTTTTTGTTGAATAATTTTTCCCCTACTTTTCCAGCTTACTATCGTGGAGCTATGGGTATTTTGCTGGTGTATGATGTTACTGACGAATCATCTTTCAACAGTAATTTTTTCTTCTCTCACTTTTATCAATTGAAGTTTGGTTACTTGTGTAGTTATGTATTCCTTTTAAGGTTTATCAATCTGCTTGTTTGCTTCTGTGAAGTCTTACTCTTTAAATTCTTTTCCCTCGATATTTCTTCGTCATTGGAGCTGTTTATTTTAATGTACATTGTTCTTACCACACAGTTGGGTAGTTGAGAATCTCCTTGGTTGCAGATGACTTTTTGTCATATATGGATATCTTGGTTTCTCTAGATTCTCATGAATTTGGCTTCTCGTCATTTGCTTCTCTCCAATTTCAGATATTAGGAACTGGATTCGTAATATTGAGCAGCATGCTTCTGACAACGTTAACAAGATATTGGTTGGGAACAAGGCTGACATGGATGAAAGCAAAAGGGTATGCTCTTTGTGTGTGAAATCCGTTATCTTGTACTAACTGCCCCTTAGATGGCTTAGTATTACAAATTTTCAAATTTAGTTTGTACCTCCACTTAGTTGCATTGCCAAGGTTTGGCTGTGAATCCACACATCCTGGCTTAGAAAGAGTGTATATTTTGTTGGGCATTAGAATGGTGAATGTTAATGATTTAGTCTTCACTGGGGCAATCTCTCTCTCTCTCTCTCATGTGCACGTGTTTATCAGTATTTTCAGTATCTCTGACCATCTCCCCATAAATTCTCTTTAGGCTGTGCCCACCTCCAAGGGCCAAGCACTTGCCGATGAGTATGGCATCAAATTCTTTGAAACTGTAAGTGAAACGTGCTGATTAAGGAATTTTCTTCCAATAACTGTTGGTACTTTGTGTGTACTGAAAAATACTGGGTACTGCAGAGTGCAAAGACAAATCTAAATGTGGAGCAAGTTTTCTTTTCGATAGCAAGGGATATAAAGCAAAGGCTTGCAGACACTGACTCCAGGGCTGAGGTATTTGCATTCCTTTCCCTCTTGAAAGAAACAAATGAGAATGAAAATGAAAATTTTTGGAGTCATCTCTTGTTTTTCTTCAAAAGTACTGAAGGCTTATTGCTTTGGTTCTATCATTGCAGCCAACAACAATCAGGATTAATCAACCAGACCAGGCTGCTGGGGCTAGTCAAACTGCCCCAAAATCAGCTTGCTGCGGTTCTTAAGAGCGTCAAAATATATCTGGAGTAAGAGCATGTATTTGGGGGCAGACACTTTTGTCTTGAAGAAAAAGTGGGGGAAAAAACTAATTGTGATGACAATATGGTGGGTGCTTGTAATTTTTCTTACCGTCATTCTTTTCAACTTGTTTTAGTGTGTGAAAGGTAGTTTCTCATTATTTGGGAAATTTATTGTGGCCAAAAGATTTCTGTCCTTTTTCTTTCTCCTTTTTCTCTTTTCTCTCGCCTGTCATGAATGGAAATTTAACTTGTGGCAAAATACCCTTTCCCAATTTATTTTTCTTCACATGCAGAGTTGAAGCACCTAAGAATTTGCTTTTATATTCTCTCCTTTTTGAGAGAGCCAAAATTAAGACACTGGGCGATTGTTTGAACCTCCTACTACTATGACAATGTTATAGAGATTTAGATCTAAGTATACGACACGCTTACTATTTCTGTAGCAACATCGAGGGTAATATGAATTTTGCAGCTATTTAACAGGTTGAAAGTATTCTGAATTTTTGGCTGAGGGACGTTTCAAATGGGGCCAGAGTATATGTGCGAAAGCACTGGTCAATGGATGCAGGGCACAAATGCTGCTTGTTATGGGATGAACTTACGGCTGCAGTGAGAATATAGTTTAGAAAGCAACGGTCACGAATGAGCCCAATGGTGGTCAGGGGTCAAAAATAGTTTAGTTCCCAAGCTTGTGTTGCAGAGGTGATCGTCGCAACCCAAGCGGTGGTGTGTCGTCTAGGCAAATCTACACAACAAAACCTTAATGTCCTAATTACTCGAATTGGCTATACACTGAATCTCCTTTTTGCCGTTCAGTTCTAAATAGAATCCTATATTTTGAAAATTATTATACGCCATCATGCTTTTCTCATTGCCTCAAACAGACTTTTTTATTTATTTATAAAACCAAATTAAGACCCTCCAATTTGAAACTCCAGCTAGTGCTCTCAAGGGTCTTCATTACCAATCTTCAAAATACTCTCATTCAGTGTCACTCATGCTTCTCAAGAACACATTCATTGCATTTTCTTTACCCTCTTTCCCATGTTTCCACTCCCACCGAGGAATTTCAAGGCAAGGCTACAACGCATTTTTCTTTTCCAAAATTCCAAAATAAAATTGTCCAACTCACGTTTCAACCTTTTTTTTTGGGACAAGGAACTCACGTTTCAACCTTTTCAAAAGGGAATTGATAATCCTGCTCAAGAAAGAGCTCCCCACACTCATCTACAGTGAGACGTATAAGAGGGAGTGCAGGACGCTCCCTTCGGAGCCAGAAAAATGCAACCCTTTTAAAACAAACAAAAGAAAGAAATGAATAGGCCATTCAATTCATTTCGCTTCAAAATTCTGTTACATCTAATGGCATAGTTGATACTGGTAATCAGCTTGTTTGGAAAGGTAAAAAATTGAAACAATGGTTTTCTGTCAAAATATTTTCCATTGAAATGCACATATATTGAGTCTCTAGAAACACAAGCTCTCCTCTTCCTTGTGGTTAATCTCGTTACTCCTTATCTACAAGGATATTTCAAGTTCTAACATAATCTACTTTAGGATCAAAACATCAAAAAGCATTAGTTTTGCCCATACCATATAGCATTTCATACTGCGTACATAGTTTACCAAAAATAAGTATTTGCATCTATGCACATGAAAGACATTATCCTTTCTTACATTTGATTGAGGCTACTTAAATATACACCACCTACAAGTTCAGTTCTTCCTTCCCATATATACGCTGAAGCTCACGAGTTGCTGCTTGAAATGATTCTGTAGCAGAGGAAAATAGAAAAAAATGAGTAGAGAAAAGCGTAAGCACTGGTAATGGTAAGAAAGTTGAACCTCCAATTAACACACCCAGAAAAAAATGAGTAGAGAAAAGCGCAAGCACTGGCAATGGTAAGAAAGTTGAACCTCCAATTAACACACACCCAGAGAGAGAGAGAGAGAGAGAGAGAGAGAGAGAGAGAGGGTTGAACCTCCAAGAATGTCTAAATCCAAAATAGGCATATTTCAACTGAAAGTTTTCATTACCTTTCCAAGCGCGGAAGGATTTCTGATTTATTGGCGACCCAGTCACAGTTTGAATCGCATCAAACAACAAGCTCTCAGGAGTGCTCCTTAACTCTTGAACAATCTGATAGATAGTCCTCCCATTCTCAAAGTATATGTGATTGTTTGGATGTTTTGTTTTGCAACCAGCATGACGCTCAAACTCATAAGCATTTAGTGCCTTACACAAACAATTTGATCCATCAGCCAGGTCTATAGAGTCAGCTCAGAACAAAGTCAGAACCAATAGATGACTTACCTTGGAGAAATTACATGACTGACACCCACAAAGATAGCCAGAACCTTTTATAATTCCGCGAAGCTCCTTGTTACATGCAGGGAAATAATGTTCAAGTCACTCAAACAGCGAGGTTGATCAAAGAAATGGAGACAAAGGAAAAAGAAAAAAGAGATATACCTCCCGTGACAAGGAAATATACTTTACTGGAACCCCATCAAGCATACCGGTGGATATCAAGCTTCTGACATTTGAAGGGAAGCTATTTGGAGCTTCTTTCTTAGATGGTTTAAATTCTGGTTTAATCTTGGAAACAGGTTCAGGTCTTGATTTAGCTCCCTCTGTGACACTTACAACTGCATTGGCTTTTGCTGCATCTAACTCTTTTTCGCTGGCTGTTTCTGGTGTCTGAACTGATGACTGATTGTATAACTCATAGCTGCTCATAGGCCTGACCATGTGGATATCAGCTTCATCATGAAAGCCACCAAATGATATTGTATTGCTATCCCCTTTATTGAAGTTGTGAGCTATTGATATGGTATTGTCATCTCCCTTATCATAAGATGAGCTGATCGATCTGATATGGGCATCCCCCCTGTTGTAAGTGTGACCCATTAAGGTGACATTGTCATCCTCCTTGTTATAAGCCTGCCCCATTGATATAAAAGTAGTTTCATCCCCCCTGTTGTATGTGTGACCCATAGACAAGTTACTGTTATTTTCCATACTGTAGCTATGTTCATTTGGTGCATGCATACCATTATCAGCGTCCTTAACATGATTGACTTTAACTTTTCTAATTCCACCATAGCTGAGACCATTATCAGGATCTTCTGTAGCATGACATATAGACAAACCGACAAATGCATCATTTCCAAATTGCTCCTCAGTACCCTTTCTCCTCATATTCAAGTTATCTGTTCCAACAGAAGTGTTCCTCTCAGTGAAATTGACAGGATTGCCTGTCTCAGATCCAAATAACCGGTTAATGAATTGGTTTGGCACTGGCTGAAAACTTGAAGCATTCTCCCACAGAGAAACATTTGCATTCGAAATTCCCAAACTTGATTTAGTGGTGGGAGTTTGGACCACTTGCTTCTTGTTGGGGAACAGTTCTGGTTCTGCGGCATCTACGAACCATTGATGAGAACGCTTTGACTGAATTCTAGAAGGGTTATCAAATGCTGCATCCCCATCAGTTAAATGTCCTGAATCCTTTCCCATCCAAAAACCCTTATTCTGAAAATATTGCCAGAAACAATTACTTAGTAGCATATCCCAACAGAATAAAAGAACTTGCAAGATTTGATGACGTGGTTAATTTGAAAAACAAGGAGAAAAAGAAACAAGCAACTTTAATGATTCATAACTTGATTATCATGTCTGGATAAATCAAACGCGCGCAAGAGAGAGAGATCAGTTAAAAGCTAACCACAGAAGGCATGTACAGAGAAGTGTTTTGGGTAACCATGAGAGAAAATGGAAAAAATTTTCTCCTTCCATTTGACATTTAAACAACATTGTAGCCAGATTGACAGTAAAATATTTGGAAGACAACTTCACTACTTTATGAAAACTTTGTTTATTGTAGTGTGAAGTCATTGAACAAACGAGTCTGCAATCATTCAATTGGAAGAGATAATAGGAGAGAAGATTAGTCACCAGATACCCAAAAATAAGAACAAGAGAAGATTAGTCACAGTAATGGAAAATTGAGAGAATTTTGAAGGTTTGAGAAATGTAATAGAAGACATGCAGAAGTGACAATTACATAAACCTACAAATGCTATGATCTTAAAAGTTCCTACTCTCATTAAAAGACTTCCAACATTGCAATTGCAATGTCAATAGTAATGTTATCAGTTATGACTTAATTTCTGAAGGATATATCTTAAGAATTCTTGAGTTAATAGTCAAAAGATCATTCTAACATGACTCCAGATTACATTTTTTATCCGTCCAGACTAATCATTAGTGTCCAGTGCTAAGATATCCAATCAACATCTCCTCTATCCATTTGAAAGGAAAGATGAGAAGACATAATTTTGTTCAAGCTAACACAGCTACCTTAAAATCAAAACCTTCTCTTAGCACTTTTTTCACCTTGACTGGTTGACCCTGACCACAAGTTCGCAGGTCCCCGAATATCATTCAATTGAGCAATGAATTCATCCCAAATACAATACTTACACACGTTTCAAATGGAGAACCACAGATTCGTTAAAAGTGAAATCCCCTGTGCACCACAACCCATTAAAAATCCAAACTAGATAGACAAAATTACAGTGCAAAATATATCAAAAGATCAACACCACACCATAAAAGAAATTAATATACTAAAATGTCAAGCTCCACGCACTATCCCACGAATCAGCTTGTGTCAAAATTTTCCCCTTGTTCCTGATCCTGATCCTATATTATATATATATATACCGAAAAGCCTAATTTAAAGCACAAACTACCATAGCAAAACTTAATTATAAGGGAAAAGCGCAAACTACCATAGAGAAGGTTAAAATGAAAATCTGGACAATACCATTTTGCCCCTTCTACTTCAAAATGTCTGGAATACTTTGGACTTCCACTTTCTTCTCCACGTTTTCTATGTATGTCTCAAATGAAGCATGTACTGACCGATAATCCTCAAATTGGCAGCAACCTGTACAAAAAAAAAGTTCCTTTCGCATATAGATACCAACTTTGGCATACTTACAAGCTCAAAACCACGCAAAGCGAAATCGGAAACTAACGTTTGTCTCCAAATTGCCCAAAATCTCACTGCAACATCAGAACCTAATCTCAAAAATCCACCAAAAATTCCCAAACCCACTGTTTGGTTCCCCGAGAAAATGAGGAAAATTTTCAAGCAATTTCCTTTCATTTCCCTCATTCTCTCAAAGAACCAAACTGATCGTAACCCAACAAACAGTCATGCCATAACCCTAACCGTACAAATAGAAAATCATACAGGAGCGAGTGTTTGATGATCCGTACCTCCGACGACGGCCGAAAAACTGAACAGACGGCTAATTGCCGGTAGGAGGTCGAGGAAATCTCCGAAGACACTACATCGGTGGCGGACTGGCCGGCGATTGTGTTGAGAAGAAGGGAAGGTTTCAGACTTCAGAGGAAACTTTGGTATGGTGTCTGAGGGAGCACTAGATTTTTTCTCGCGAAGGAGATGCAGAAAATAAGCTGAACCTGCATGATCGAAAGTCACGGTTACACTTATCATGACCGTACACGTTTTTGTCATTTAATGAATCTGAGCAGTTGATCAGGTCCAACGGCCTGATTGAGGTCTCCTTCGGTGGTTCAGTTTCATGTCAGTAGGGAATCTTGAACGGGTGGTGATAAGGTGGACTCAAAACTCTCAATACGTGTCAAGAGGTAATTCGATGAATAGAAATTGGCTTTCTTTTGTCGGCTTATGGATTGGGCCAATAGTATTTTGACACGTTGCAGGATCTGAAATGTTTCCAAAAGATTAATTATAGTTGGCATGTGCATGCGGATCCATATTTATATTATAAGGACATGTGTTTATGTATATGTGATTGCGTGTTAGTATTAATATGAATATATGTTTATAAATTTGTGACTACGTATTTATAAATTTGTATCTTTGTGTTTGTATTTGTATGTTTATATATTTTTTTTTAAAAATAAATTCTCACATCCAGTAAATATATGAGTGGGGTAAAGATGAGTTCTTCTTCCTTTATAACGTTTAAGGAGACTAATATTTTCCCGTGTTAATACTTGATTAGCTTAAAAATCAAAACGTCAATCACTTTTTCATTTATAGGACTTTTCCCTAATTTAACCCAATTACATACTTTTTTTTTTTTTGGGTTATCGTAACTCCATTACCTACTCAAATTTAATGACTTTTGGGGGGTTTTGCATCTTCATCATAAGAAAATCATATTGGGTGTATTTTGTTCTTTAAGAAATTTAGTCATTTGAATGATGTTGGCAATTTAATTTATCGAAAACCTTTAAAACAAAAAATTGTTAAGATAATGCCGAACGTTTTCTCACCGTCTAAATGACTAAAATCATTCTTCTAGTTAAATTTAGAGATGGAACAATAGTACTAAATAATGTCACATATTCATGGTGGGGAAGTAATTATTTAGTGTAACTCTGCACCATTCCTTGTTAGATTAGATCTTGGTTTGGCGGTGTTGAAGTAACTTACATCGTTGGATGACCTTTTGAATGATTTGAATTAAAAATTAAACAAGTTATCAATTATGGTCATTTACTAGTAACTTTTTTAACTTTTAATTCGACCCGTTCAAAACACAATCCAACGGTGCTGAGATGACTCAGTACAAAATCTAAGCTCGATGGTTGGATTGTGCGTGGCGTGGAGTAAATTTATCGAGGTTTGGACCCAAACTAAAATTCGACTCAACCGTGGACGCATAGCAACACGGCATTGTCCCGAAGACACAGCTACCCGAGTGATTCGACTCGCCGGTCATCTCTCCTGATCCTGATAGAAGCAGCGTCAAACAGTTGGCCGAACGCGCCTAGCTTGGGCCTCAACCTCTCCGAGTTCTACTTCACAATGGTTTTAGTGATTCCAATCCTAAATCGAACTGTCTTCGACGTATTTATATATATATCCTTTCAACCCCATCAACCGAAGATATATATCCCGTCAATTAACTTTGTTCAGAGAGAGAATACTTCGATACTTTTGTCAAGAATTGTCACACCCCTTTGATCGAGCAACAAGAAATTCATATCAAACATGAGCACAGAAGGATTTGAGCTTCCCTTTTATGTGAACGGCAACATCTATTTTCTTGAGTATCCCTTCACCGGCCACGCCGATGAGTATTATCAAATGCTGGCAAGCGCATACCGATTCCAACTAGGCGTGCAGCAGCGAGAATTCGAGCGTCGATTGAAGCTCCAGTGGAATAATCCGGTGGATGAACCGGAGGTGAACTACGCGCAGTTGACGTCTTTCTTGGAAGTCGATGACTCTTTCTTCTCGCCGTGGAATCGAGAACTCGATGAAAAAAAGGCTGACATGTTATGCAGCGAAGGGAAGAAGTACATGCACTTTGAACCGGGATCGTTCTTCTCTAATGAGGTGAATATTCTCTCTAATTAGTTTCTCTCTATTTTTCATTGTTTTCTTGAATTAATAGGAAAACCTAAACTAAAACATAAACAATATTAGAGCTTTTATCAACTAAAAGAAAAGTTAGCCCGGTACGTTGTAGTACGTGATTTTATTTCTTGATCGGTGTTGCATGCATGGTGCAGTTTTTTTGAATGCATATCATATTCTTTATTTTTGGTAGGTAACACAAAAATCTATAAAAATGGCTATGGGGTGGACGTACTCGCATGAATTCTTGATTTCTTGACGAAGTTTTGCTATACGTCAAAGAGAAAAATGGACAGATTCCCAATAAATTTTTTGGTGCATTGTTATTTAGACAGATCCTTACGTGCTCGAAAATCTAGTTTTCAAATCATTCCAAAATCAGCTTTATAAAATAATTATTTATTTGGAACATATGTTTGAATTAAAGTTGTCAAATTAATTAGTTGTGGTTTAGTATTTCCATCCATTTAATAAAACCTACTCCGTATTAGATATGGCTGGAACTGAATATAAGGTGATCCCAATCTAAGTGATATGATGATATAATTATTGATTATTGTTGTTTATATTGAAGCTAGTATTGACCCCTTTTCTTTTTTTCTATTGAAGGAATTCTTTTGTGTGAAGCCGAAACATCCCTCAGATCCTCAAGAGATTGACAACACAAATGAACCAGCAAATCCGGAACATGGTGAACTAGCAAATCTGAAACATCCCTCAGATCCTCAAAAGATTGACAACATAGATGATAAGGGCAAGGATCAGAAGAGTAAAATTTCTAAGCCACTTGTTGATCAAGATAGTTTTTTTGAAGGAATGAGAGAATATGATATTCTCGAAATAGCCAAGGAAAAGCATCGCCGCAATAGGAATAACAAATTTGTTGCTAATAGAAAAAGAAGATTGAGAGCAAAAAAGATGGAGGATGCTTAAAAGAATCACTATGTTAGATGTGCATTTTGTTGGTGTTACTTTTCTACGGCTTGTTGGAGTGAGTTGCATTTGCTGTGGCTTGGTCGGTTCTGGCTCTATTTTCATTGCTGCTGTTTGGATTGCTTCCTGCTTTTCACTGTTGTTTTGGCGCTTTTGTTATCTGTCCAAGGCGTTTACAGTCATTTCAGGTGCTTTTGCATAGCATTCATGTTTGCTTTCTGGTCTTTGAAGTTTATGTTTGTTGGGGTTTGGAGCTCTGTTTGCTGTAGTAGAGATGAAATAGCTGACGAATATTATTATAATGATTTCATTGATAGGTATTATGATGATGTCATGCGTTTGAAGAAGGAGGGCAAACTCTAGGATGTACTAGCTTTATTTTTTTTAAATCATGTTTTATTACAACAATATTTGTTTATTCTTTGGACGAGCAACAATATTTCTTAAAGAATAGGTGTCTACTTGATTTCTCTCTCTTTCTTTTTTGTCTCTCACACACACACAAATATGTGTGTTATATTTATGTCCCATTTTGTTTTTGGGGTCAATAACAAGATTAGAATCCTATCCCTGAATATCACCAATGTCATGGCTGCACAAAGCCCCTTTGGAAGTGTAACGCCGTTGGATACACATGCATGTGTATTAGCGTTCTTCATGTCAGCATGTGCTGATCATTTTGCCGGCATTAATACTATGCATTCTATGCACGGTGACGCAAGAAATTTTTTCGCTGTATGAGTTGTGACAAGTTTCTTCGCACCCGGCCCCAGCGGCATCAATGTGGAGTGGGCTGCATCATGATTGGAGGGCTATTGACTGAAAACATAGCTAGCCCGACTTTTACTAGGGAAAACTGTTATCATATTCCTCTTGTACTGTTCAAAGTTTTTTCAATAAGATCTTGGAAATGTCAATTGTTGTTTTGAAATAGTTCCAGAATTTAGCATGGAAACAGGACCAAATATTTGGCGAATTTCATAATTTTTAACCCGTACTATTGCTTAAAACCAATAGCATTATATCCTCATGACATCTCTTTTACCAATTGGTCAACTTCAAATCCATCCTAATTGAAACGATGGAATCTTTCTGGCACATTCTTCTCTCCTTAATTCCCATTTCGAAAATGGTGTAATTTTGTAAGAACACAACTAGTCAGAAAGTAGTATTGTGAAATTTTTTAAGAGAAGCAATTAAATTAATTCTATCCAAATTGATCCTCCATTCCACATGGACCACATGGGCATCCATACCAATTAAGTTCAACTTTGTACCTAATTATTGAACAATAATAATTAATCACACATGATATAACCACCCAAAAAAAAAAAAAAAAAAAAAAAAAAAAAACATTGCTCTAAGAAATATGTGAAGAAATCTTCGGCCAAAATCGCGTTGATTCATTTTCTCGCTAGGCACCGACGGCTCCGAAGGAGCAGAAAAGTCCTCGCGTTTTTTGTCTGGGTGGAAGCTGGTGGCAGGGCTTGCTTAAACCGGATACACGGAATTGGGATTAGACCATCCAGACGATAGAAGCTTGAGTCCGCCTGTATTGCCCCCTAGTCGAAAATATGGGAATTGCCAGTCACATGTGTTGCACTCAAACACACGTACGGCCGGCCGAGTTGTTAGACATGTTGGTCATCCCTCTGAGTTCTGCTTCACAATGGCTTAGTAATTCAATCTTTTTATAGAGAGAGAAGAGCTAGATAAATACTTCAATATTAAAGTGATGGAAGAGAATGAGCTAGCTTCCCTTAAAGAGAAGTAATCCGGTGGAAGTGGACTACATGCGACTCGTATATTTTTTAGAAGTTGATAGCTCGTTTTCCTTGCTGTGGAATCAGTAGGATGTTGAGATTTCATGCAGTGAGGGACGAAAAGTACATGCGCTTTGAACCCGCTCGTTCTTCGCTAATGAGGTGAGTTTGTAACTCTTAATTAGAGGTCTCTCTATTTTTCGTTAATTATTTTTGAATATGAAAAGAAAAGGTTAGATATAATGAGTATAGAAAGTACAAAGCAGACCCAATAGAACTATCTATCTTGAAATTTTATCAAGAAAAGTTAGGATGAACCGAAGTGTACGTGAGGGTTTGCATTATTATTTTTTTTTTTTGGCCAGTGTCACATACATGCTGCAGTGTTTTTGAATGCATGAGGTTTTGTTGAATTCTTGATGATTGATTGATTGATTTTTTTTTTTTTTTTTCCAATTCTTGATGAAGTTTTGCATGTCTTCGAGAAAATTGGATAGATTCCAAATAAAATTTTGGTGGGTCGGTATTTAGACATATGCTGGCGTGCCCAAAAATTTAGTATTCAGTCATACCAAAAATTCAACTTGATAAAAATAACTAAATATTTGTAATGTTAGTAAGTTATCAAATTAAGTTGTGGTTTAATATTTCCATCTATTTAATGGTACTAGATGTAGGCACTCATGCGTTGCACGTGGTTATTTTCTAATAATATGAAATATAAATAAAAGAATAATTTTTAAAGAATTAGATATTAATATTAGTTTGGTTAGATTTTTACTTCTAATGAAACTTATAGTGAGTAGTACAACTAATCTGAAAAATTTTAAGTTAGTCACAAATAAATTTAGAATATAATAATTCCCAATAATATATAGTAACACAATATTATATTAATTAACCACAAAATTCCAAAAATTTAAAATGAAAATTTAAATAAAAAAAATCATTATTGAAGATAATGACCCTGCATAAAACTTTAATGAAATACAAAGAGAAATGTTTCCTATATAAGTTAACTATAAGAGTATAGATGTCTCCTATATAAACTTTACTACAATAGTAGTTGTCATCTATTCAACTACAATAAGATTAAAAGGGTGCAGAAGGGTAGTTGTGTATTTAAAATTTAAAATAAGGATATATTAGTTAATCAAAAGTTTTTCTCACATTCAGCTTTTTATAGGTAGTATAGATTATTAGATATTGATTATTGTAAAGACATAATTATCGAGTATTGATTTTTGTAATTTAGGTTGAACCAAGTATATATTGACACAAATTTTTCCTTTATTTTTTCTTTTCTTTTCAAGAAATTATCTAATATATATAAAAGTAGTGTTCACAATTGCCACGAAGTAACTTTTTACGCAACCATATGGTATCCTCTTTATTTCTATGTATTTTAAAAGTTGTATATCTAATTTTCAAAAGTTGTAAGCATTAAATTATTCTTAAAAAGCACAATTCTTTTTTCAAAAGTTGTAACCATTTGTTTTAATTTAAAAGACACAATCCTTCCAATTGACATCTATATATTAGGATTACAATTTTAGTTCAGGAGTTAGATCAAAAGGTTAACGAGGCTAATGTATTGGCATAAGTAAAATCTTACTTTTACGCTTTTTTCCTTTATTTTCTTTTTGGGTTTTTTCCTATTAAATATTATATTCTTCTCTTTATTTTTAAGTGTTTTAAAATTTGTATCTATAATTTTCAAAAGTGTTAACCGTCCAGATATTCTTAAGAAACATAATCTTTTTTTTCAAAGGTTGTAACAATTTGTTTTAATTTAAAAGCTAGACACAATCATTCCAATTGACATCTAAGTTGTATCTCTAATTTTCAAAAGTGGTAACTGTTCAATTAATCTTAAAAAATACAATATTTTTTTTCAAAGGTTGTAACCATTTGCTTTAATTTAAAAGATATAATCTTTCCAATTGACATCTATATATTAGGATTACAATTTTGGTTCAAGAGTTAGATCAAGAGGTTGATGAGGTTGATTTATTGGTACAAGGAAGATCTTACTTTTATGCTTTTTTTTTTGTGGGTTTTTTCCTATTAAATATCATACTCTTCTCTTTATCCTGTGCAATATACGGGCTCATGTACTGCTAGTTTTGTTTGAAGCCAGAACGCATGACCACCATTAGATCCTCAAGAGATTGACAGCGAGGAATTATTTTGTGTGAAGCTAGAACCACCTTCCGATTCTTAAGATATTGACAGCAGATATGAAACAGCAGATCCTCAAATTGGTGAGATTGGCATTGGAGATGAAACAAAGGACAACACCTTTCTCTGTGATTTTAATCATAATGACTTCTTTGATAAATATATGATTGTAAATATCTTGTGTTTCAAGATGGAGGGCAAACTCTAAAAACTTTATTTTCTAAAATCATGTTTTATTACAACAATATTTATTTATTTATTCTTTGGACAAGCAAGTGAGCTGATAAGCACAAAATATTCATTGAAATTACTCCCTAATTTATATTTTCTAATTATTTTATTATAGTTAATTTTGTGTGTTTAAAGTGTTCTTGATTTATTGCAGGGCTGTTGAGTTTATACAAGAAAAGATGACAATCAGGACTACTTTAGCTAATAAATGCAACTTGAAATGGGTTTCTCACTTGTCTAAAATTTCATGGAGCTGCAACAAGAGTTGGGTCAACAATTTTGAAAATTGAGCAGCTGAAATTCAAAGATAAGCAAAAAAATTCATGATCCCAAAATCAGCAGCAAATCTGGACAGATTGACCAAGTTTTGGTAATCTGGCCATAACGTGTGATTCCCATATCCGATTTGCGTGAAATTTGTGACTCTGGAAAGAGGACTTAAAGAACTACAATTGTTTAGTTTATGGCATTTTCTAATTCAAACGTCTTCCAAGTAAACAATGAGCTGAAAGTGGACTTATTTGCAAAAATTTGAATCGGGCAGCATTTGTCAAAGTGAGAACATGGGCAGCCAAGAATTCAAAAAAAGTGGGCATTACTTTTGACTTGTGGGATCAGTTGGATCCTTCCCCCATCTCCTATAAATATCAAGGGAATTCACATAACAAAGAGGGGAGGAAAGGAGAGGAGGTACAAAGATGGCAAAGGGGAGAAACTAGTTCTTGGTTACATGGCCAACTAATCTTTGTCTTAGGGTGGAGATGAAGCCCTAATCAAGTATTATGTATTTTATTGTATTGTGTTGTTGATTTGCTTATTTGTGTATGACGATTGCATAAGTAGGAGGATTGTATTATTGATACAATTGCTTTTAGTGTTTTTATTTCAAATTGTGTTTAATTTCTGTGATTTTAAATATAATGGTTATGCAATGGTTTTCACTGTATATATATTTGGAGATTAAGATAATTCATGCTTAGACAAGATGAGTCGTGTTCACAAATTAGTTTAGAGTAAAGTAGGTGAGACGGTTCATGCTATATCTTTGATGAGTTATGCCTAATTTACAAATATATGAACCTTTCTTGATGATGTCATTGGGCTTGTAGCTACAATGAGTCTTACTCATACCAAATAATAACCTCTTGAAACACGTTACAATAAGACTCATTGTAGCTTTGAGGCCCTAAGTATTTCTTTTCTTAAAGAAAATATAAATTTATTTTGCTTGCATTCCATAGAGTTCAAAACTACAAAAATCATCTTTGTGAATTATTTTAGTATTCAGTTTTCAAAATTAAAATAATCCCAGTACAGTCCCTGTGGTACGACACCCGTACTACCACTATATACAAATTTTTTGCATCCTACGGGTAATTGATTTTGACACGATCGTGAGCAACAACACTTCATGAATTTGTAAATGAGTAAAATAGTAATTAAAATTTTCATTAATTACTATGTGTGGAAAGTAGATTTTGTGATGTAAATAAAAGCTCCTGTGTTATATATATGTTCCCCCCACCCCTCGCTTTTTTTTTTGGGGGGTTGTTTGGGGGGGGGGGGGGGGGAGAGATTAAACAAAATTAGAACCCTGGCCTATTTCCCCCATACCACCAACTTTCAGTGGGGCACAACTTATATCATAATCCTCTTGTGGAGTTCCAAAGCTTTTCAATAAGATCTTGAAGATATGTGAATTCTTGTTTTGAAATAGTTTCAGAACTTAGCACAAAAAGGTGACCAAGAATTATGCGGATTTCAAAACCAAATATCAAAGGCCTCACTGGTACTTTTCTACTAATGTATCAATTCTTAATCACCCATCTTTACTACCGACTTTGTGTGTCAAAAGTAGATAGGTGAAAACTATCATATGAGACTCACTATAGAAAAATGAAAAACTACCACATATAGGTGGATAGCATTATTACCTAATGTACAGGGGAGGTCTCAAGTTCGAGGCCAATGTACTATTGCTTCATTGCTTTATTTTTTTAATATATTTTAATATTTTGGTGTTCAGAAAAAAAAAAATGTATAAATTCGCGTAAGTTGAACCCTAGCTTATTATTTACTTGACATGGTGTTTGGCCTATACGTTAGTCCAATTCTTCTGGGTCGAAATCCGATCTTGTGTGAAATGCTAAATTTAAAGCATGATTTTCTATTTTATCGAAAACAAAACTTGATTTTCTAATTTATTAATAATACATGCCATTCTATTGGAAAATTTTCATTTTTCCAAGTTTCAAACTCTCACTCAAATCTGTCAAATTAATAAGAAAAATATGAAAACGTTCGTCTCTTCTAATTAATTCTAAACTTGTTCAGACCAAAGCACGGTGTAAACATGCTTTTAAAAATTAGATAAACATGCTTTTGAAAATATGAATACGTTTTTTTATAAATTTATGACTACGTATTTATAAATTCGCATCTTTGTGTTCATATCTGTATGTCTATTTATTATTTTTTAAGAATTAATTCTTACATCTGGTAAATATATGAGTGGGGTTAAAGACGAATTCTTCTTCCCTTATAATGATTAAGGGGACTAATATTTTCCCGTGTTAATACTTGATTAGCTTAAAAATCAAAAGGTCAATCATTTTCTCATTTATAGGACTTCTCCCTAATTCAACCCAATTACCTACTATTATTTTTGGGTAATTGTAACCCAATTACCTACTCGGATTTAATGACTTTTGGGGGTTGCATCTTCATCATAAGAAAATCATATTGGGCGCGCGTATTTTGTTCTTTAAGAAATTTGGTCATTTGAATGATGTTGGCAATTTAATGGATTGAAATCCTTTAAAACAGAAAATTGTTAAGACAATGCCGAGCGTTTTCTCACTGTCTAAATGACTAAAATAATTCTACTAGTTAAATTTAGAGACGGAGCAAAATTACTAAATTATGTCACATATTCATGATGGGGAATTAATTATTCAATGTAACTCTGCACCATGTTAGATTAGATCTTGGATTCTGCAGTGTTGAGGTGACTTACATTGTTGGATGACCTTTTGGACAATTTGGATTAAAAATTAAACAAGTTACCAATTATAATAACTTGTTTAACTTTTAATTCGGGCCGTTCAAAACACAATCCAATGGTGTTGATATGACTCAGTACAAAATCCAAACTTGATGGTTAGATTGTGTGTGGCGTGGAGTTAATTTATCGAGGTTTGTACCCAAACTAAAATTCGACTTAACCGTGGACACATAGCAAGCTACCCGAGTGATTCGACTCGCCGCTCATCTCTCCTGCTCCAGATAGAAGCAGCGTCAAACAGTTGGCCGAACGCGCCTGGCTTGGGCCTCAACCTCTCCGAGTTCTACTTCACAATGGTTTTAGTGATTCCAATCCTAAATCGAACTGTCTTCGACGTATTTATATATATATCCTTTCAACCCCATCAACCGAAGATATCTATCCCATCAATTAACTTTGTTCAGAGAGAGAATACTTCGATACTTTTGTCAAGAATTTTCACGCCCCTTTGATCGAGCAACAAGAAATTCATATCAAACATGAGCACTGAAGGATTTGAGCTTCCCTTTTATGTGAACGGCAACATCTATTTTCTTGAGTATCCCTTCACCGGCCACGCCGATAAGTATTATCAAATGCTGGCAAGCGCGTACCGATTCCAACTAGGCGTGCAGCAGCGAGAATTCGAGCGTCGATTGAAGCTCCAGTGGAATAATCCGGTGGATGAACCGGAGGTGAACTACGCGCAGTTGACGTCTTTCTTGGAAGTCGATGACTATTTCTTCTCGCCGTGGAATCGAGAACTCGATGAAAAAAAGGCTGACATGTTATGCAGCGAAGGGAAGAAGTACATGCACTTTGAACCGGGATCGTTCTTCTCTAATGAGGTGAATATTCTCTCTAATTAGTTTCTCTCTATTTTTCATTGTTTTCTTGAATTAATAGGAAAACCTAAACTAAAACATAAACAATATTAGAGCTTTTATCAACTAAAAGAAAAGTTAGCCCGGTACGTTGTAGTACGTGATTTTATTTCTTGATCGGTGTTACATGCATGGTGCAGCGTTTTTGAATGCATAACATATTCTTTATTTTTGGTAGGTAACACAAAAATCTATAAAAATGGCTATGGGGTGGACGTACTCGCATGAATTCTTGATTTCTTAATTGAAGAAGTTTTGCTATACGTCAAACAGAAAAATGGACAGATTCCCAATAAATTTTTTGGTGCATTGTTATTTAGACAGATCGTCACGTGTTCGAAAATCTAGTTTTCAAATCATTCCAAAAATCAGCTTTATAAAATAATTATTTATTTGGGACATATGTTTGAATTAAAGTTGTCAAATTAATTAGGTGTGGTTTAGTATTTCCATCTATTTAATAAAACCTACTCCGTATTAGATATGGCTGGAACTGAATATAAGGTGATCCCAATCTAAGTGATATGATGATATAATTATTGATTATTGTTGTTTTTATTGAAGCTAGTATTGACCCCTTTTCTTTTTTTCTATTGAAGGAATTCTTTTGTGTGAAGCCGAAACATCTCTTAGATCCTCAAGAGATTGACAACACAAATGAACCAGCAAATCCGGAACATGGTGAACTAGCAAATCCGAAACATCCCTCAGATACTCAAGAGATTGACAACATAGATGATAAGAGCAAAGATCAGAAGAGTAAAATTTCTAAGCCACTTGATTATCGTGATAGTTTTTTTGAAGGAATGAGAGAATATGATATTCTCGAGATAGCCAAGGAAAAGCATCGCCGCAATAGGAATAGCAAATTTGTTGCTTATAGAAAAAGAAGATTGAGAGCCAAAAAGATGGAGGATGCTTAAAAGAATCACTATATTAGATGTGCATTTTGTTGGTGTTACTTTTCTACGGCTTGTTGGAGTGAGTTGCATTTGCTGTGGCTTGGTCGGTTCTGGCTCTATTTTCATTGCTGCTGTTTGGATTGCTTCTTGCTTTTCATTGTTGTTTTGGTGCTTTTGTTATCTGTCCAAGGGGTCAACAGTCTTTTTAGGTGCTTTTGCATAGCTTTCATGTTTGCTTTCTGCTCTTTGAAGTTTACGTTTGTTGGGGTTTGGTGCTCTGTTTGCTGTGGGTGTTGTTTTTGTTAGTCGAGGGGCGTTTTTTGGGTGTGGTTTTCTGTTTCATCATGGGTGTTTTTTTTAGCTTTTTGGGGAGTTCGGTTCTGCTTGGAGTGTAGTCTTGGTGTTTGGCTTTTCTTGGGGGTTTTCTTTGTATGTTCAGTTTTTTCATATCATTAATAATATTACATTTTGCGGATCAAAAAAACAAAAAAAAATATATAGATGAACCAGCAAATCTGAAACATCTCTCAGATCCTCAAGAGATTGACAGCACAAATGAACCAGCAAATCCTCAACAGTATGGCGAGATTGGCAATGGAGATGAAATGGATGACAAAGATTATTATAATGATTTCATTGATAGGTATTATGATGATGTCATGCGTTTGAAGAAGGAGGGCAAACTCTAGGATGTACTAGCTTTATTTTTTTTAAATCATGTTTTATTACAACAATATTTGTTTATTCTTTGGACGAGCAACAATATTTCTTAAAGAATAGGTTTCTACTTGATTTCTCTCTCTTTCTTTTTTGTCTCTCACACACACACAAATATGTGTGTTATATTTATGTCCCATTTTGTTTTTGGGGTCAATAACAAGATTAGAATCCTATCCCTGAATATCACCAATGTCATGGCTGCACAAAGCCCCTTTGGAGGTGTAACGCCGTTGGATACACATGCATGTGTATTAGCGTTCTTCATGTCAACATGTGCTGATCATTTTGCCGGCATTAATACTATGCATTCTATGCACGGTGACGCAAGAAATTTTTTCGCTGTATGAGTTGTGACAAGTTTCTTCGCACCCGGTCCCAGCGGCATCAATGTGGAGTGGGCTGCATCATGATTGGAGGGCTATTGACTGAAAACATAGCTAGCCCAACTTTTACTAGGGCAAACTGTTATCATATTCCTCTTGTACTGTTCAAAGTTTTTTCAATAAGATCTTGGAAATGTCAATTGTTGTTTTGAAATAGTTCCAGAATTTAGCATGGAAACAGGACCAAATATTTGGCGAATTTCATAATTTTTAACCCGTACTATTGCTTAAAACCAATAGCATTATATCCTCATGACATCTCTTTTACCAATTGGTCAACTTCAAATCCATCCTAATTGAAACGATGGAATCTTTCTGGCATTCTCTCCTTAATTCCCATGTCGAAAATGGTGTAATTTTGTAAGAACACAACTAGTCAGAAGGTAGTATTGTGAAATTTTTTAAGAGAAGCAATTAAATTAATTCTATCCAAATTGATCCTCCATTCCACATGGACCACATGGGCATCCATACCAATTAAGTTCAACTTTGTACCTAATTATTGAACAATAATAATTAATCACACATGATATAACCACCAAAAAAAAAAAAAAAAAAAAAAAAAAAAAAACCCCTTGCTCTAAGAAATATGTGAAGAAATCTTCGGCCAAAATCGCGTTGATTCATTTTCTCGCTAGGCACCTAAGGCTCCGAAGGAGCAGAAAAGTCCTCGCGTTTTTTGTCTGGGTGGAAGCTGGCGGCAGGGCTTGCTTAAACCGGATACACGGAATTGGGATTAGACCATCCAGACGATAGAAGCTTGAGTCCGCCTGTATTGCCCCCTAGTCGAAAACATGGGAATTGCCAGTCACATGTGTTGCACTCAAACACACGTACGGCCGGCCGAGTTGTTTGACATGTTGGTCATCCCTCTGAGTTCTGCTTCACAATGGCTTAGTAATTCAATCTTTTTATAGAGAGAGAAGAGCTAGATAAATACTTCAATATTAAAGTGATGGAAGAGAATGAGCTAGCTTCCCTTAAAGAGAAATAATCCGGTGGAAGTGGACTACATGCGACTCGTATATTTTTTAGAAGTTGATAGCTCGTTTTCCTTGCTGTGGAATCAGTAGGATGTTGAGATTTCATGCAGTGAGGGACGAAAAGTACATGCGCTTTGAACCCGCTCGTTCTTCGCTAATGAGGTGAGTTTGTACTCTTAATTAGAGGTCTCTCTATTTTTCGTTAATTATTTTTGAATATGAAAAGAAAAGGTTAGATATAATGAGTATAGAAAGTACAAAGCAGACCCAATAGAACTATCTATCTTGAATGAACTATCTATCTTGAAATTTTATCAAGAAAAGTTAGGATGAACCGAAGTGTACGTGAGGGTTTGCATTAATTTTATTTTTTTTTTGGCCAGTGTCACATACATGCTGCAGTGTTTTTGAATGCATGAGGTTTTGTTGAATTCTTGATGATTGATTGATTGATTTTTTTTTTTTTTTTTTTTTTTTTTTTTTTTTTTTCCAATTCTTGATGAAGTTTTGCATGTCTTCGAGAAAATTGGACAGATTCCAAATAAAATTTTGGTGGGTCGGTATTTAGACATATGCTTGCGTGCCCAAAAATTTAGTATTCAGTCATACCAAAAATTCAACTTGATAAAAATAACTAAATATTTGTAATGTTAGTAAGTTATCAAATTAAGTTGTGGTTTAATATTTCCATCTATTTAATGGTACTAGATGTAGGCACTCATGCGTTGCACGTGGTTATTTTCTAATAATATGAAATATAAATAAAAGAATAATTTTTAAAGAATTAGATATTAATATTAGTTTGGTTAGATTTTTACTTCTAATGAAACTTATAGTGAGTAGTACAACTAATCTGAAAAATTTTAAGTTAGTCACAAATAAATTTAGAATATAATAATTCCCAATAATATATAGTAACACAATATTATATTGATTAACCACAAAATTCCAAAAATTTAAAATGAAAATTTAAATAAAAAAAATCATTATTGAAGATAATGACCCTGCATAGAACTTTAATGAAATACAAAGAGAAATGTTTCCTATATAAGTTAACTATAAGAGTATAGATGTCTCCTACATAAACTTTACTACAATAGTAGTTATCATCTATTCAACTACAATAAGATTAAAAGGGTGCAGAAGGGTAGTTGTGTATTTAAAATTTAAAATAAGGGTATATTAGTTAATCAACACATTCAGCTTTTTATAGGTTGTATAGATTATTAGATATTGATTATTGTAAAGACATAATTACCGAGTATTGATTTTTGTAATTTAGGTTGAACCAAGTATATATTGACACAAATTTTTCCTTTATTTTTTCTTTTCTTTTCAAGAAATTATCTAATATATATAAAAGTAGTGTTCACAATTGCCACGAAGTAACTTTTTACGCAACCATATGGTATCTTCTTTATTTCTACGTATTTTAAAAGTTGTATATCTAATTTTCAAAAGTTGTAAGCATTAAATTATTCTTAAAAAGCATAATCCTTTTTTCAAAAGTTATAACCATTTGTTTTAATTTAAAAGACACAATCCTTTCAATTGACATCTATATATTAGGATTACAATTTTGGTTCAGGAGTTAGATCAAAAGGTTAACGAGGCTAATGTATTGGCATAAGTAAAATCTTACTTTTACGCTTTTTTCCTTTATTTTCTTTTTGGGTTTTTTCCTATTAAATATTATATTCTTCTCTTTATTTTTAAGTGTTTTAAAAGTTGTATCTATAATTTTCAAAAGTGGTACCCGTCCAAATATTCTTAAAAAACATAATCTTTTTTTTCAAAGGTTGTAACAATTTGTTTTAATTTAAAAGCTAGACATAATCATTCCAATTGACATCTAAGTTGTATCTCTAATTTTCAAAAGTGGTATCTGTTCAATTATTCTTAAAAAATACAATATTTTTTTTCAAAGGTTGTAACCATTTGCTTTAATTTAAAAGATACAATCCTTCTAATTGACATCTATATATTAGGATTACAATTTTAGTTCAAGAGTTAGATCAAGAGGTTGATGAGGCTGATTTATTGGTACAAGGAAGATCTTACTTTTACGCTTTTATTTTTTGTGGGTTTTTTCCTATTAAATATCATACTCTTCTCTTTATCCTGTGCAATACACAGGCTCATGTACTGCTAGTTTTCTTTGAAGCCAGAACGCATGACCACCATTAATCCTCAAGAGATTGACAGCGAGGAATTATTTTGTGTGAAGCCAGAACCACCTTCCGATTCTTAAGATATTGACAGCAGATATGAAACAGCAGATCCTCAAATTAGTGAGATTGGCATTGGAGATGAAACAAAGGACAACACCTTTCTCTGTGATTTTAATCATAATGACTTCTTTGATAAATATATGATGGTAAATATCTTGCGTTTCAAGATGGAGGGCAAACTCTAAAAACTTTATTTTCTAAAATCATGTTTTATTACAACAATATTTATTTATTTATTCTTTGGACAAGCAAGTGAGTTGATAAGCACAAAATATTCATTGAAATTACTTCCTAATTTATATTTTCTAGTTATTTTATTATATTTAATTTTGTGTGTTTAAAATGTTCTTGATTTATTGCAGGGCTGTTGAGTTTATACCAGAAAAGATGACAATCAGGATTACTTTAGCTAATAAATGCAACTTGAAATGGGTTTCTCACTTGCCTAAAATTTCATGGAGCTGCAACAAGAGTTGGGTCAACAATTTTGAAGATTTGAGCAGCTGAAATTCAAAGATAAGCAAAGAAATTCATGATCCCAAAATCAGCAGCAAATTTGGACAGATTGACCAAGTTTTGGTAATCTGGCCATAACTTGTGATTCCCATATCCGATTTGGATGAAATTTGTGGCTCTGGAAAGAGAACTTAAAGAACTACAATTGTTTAGTTTACGGCATTTCCTAATTCAAACATCTTCCAAGTAAAAAATGAGCTGGAAGTGGACTTATTTGCAAAAATCTGAATCTGGTAGCATTTGTCAAAGTGAGAACATGGGCAGCCAAGAATTTAAAGAAAATGGGCATTGCTTTTGACTTGTGGGATCAGCTGGATCCTTCCCCCATCTCCTATAAATATTTAGGGAATTCACATAACAAAGAGGGGAGGAAAGGAGAGGAGGTACAAAGATGGCAAAGGGGAGAAACTAGTTCTTGATTACATGGGCAACTAATCTTTGTCTTAGGGTGGAAATGAAACCCTAATCAAGTATTGTGTATTTTATTGTATTGTGTTGTTGATTTGATTATTTGAGTATGAGGTTTGCATAACTAGGAGGATTGTATTATTGATACAATTGGTTTTAGTGTTTTTATTTCAAATTGTGTTTAATTTCTATGATTTTAAATACAATGGTTATGCAATGGTTTTCACTGTATATATATTTGGAGATTAAGATGATTTATGCTTAAACAAGATGAGTCGTGCTCACAAATTAGTTTAGAGTAGAGTAGGTGAGACGGTTCATGCTATATCTTTGATGAGTTATGCCTAATTTATAAATATATGAACCTTTCTTGATGATGCAATGAGTCTTGCTCATACCAAATAATAACTTCTTGAAACACGTTACAATAAGAGCATTTTTATACAAGATTAGTGGTAGATTTGAGACCCTAAGTATTTCTTTTCTTAAAGAAAATATAAATTTATTTTGCTTGCATTCCATAGAGTTCAAAACTACAAAAATCATCTTTGTGAATTATTTTAGTATTCAGTTTTCAAAATTAAAATAATCCCAGTACAGTCCCTGTGGTACGACACCCGTACTACCACTATATACAAATTTTTTGCATCCTACAGGTAATTGATTTTGACACGATCATGAGCAACAACACTTCATGAATTTGTAAATGAGTAAAATAGTAATTAAAATTTTCATTAATTACTATGTGTGGAAAGTAGATTTTGTGATGTAAATAAAAGCTCCTGTGTTATATATATGTTCCCCCCACCCCTCGCTCTTTTTTTTTGGGGGTTGTTTGGGGGGGGGGGGGGAGATTAAACAAAATTAGAACCCTGGCCTATTTCCCCCATACCACCAACTTTCAGTGGGGCACAACTTATATCATAATCCTCTTGTGGAGCTCAAAAGCTTTTCAATAAGATCTTGAAGATATGTGAATTCTTGTTTTGAAATAGTTTAAGAACTTAGCACAAAAAGGTGACCAAGAATTATGCGGATTTCAAAACCAAATATCAAAGGCCTCACAGGTACTTTTTTGCTAATGTATCAATTCTTAATCACCCATATTTACTACCGACTTTGTGTGTCAAAAGTAGATAGGTGAAAACTAACACGTGAGACTCACTATAGAAAAATGAAAAACTACCACATATAGGTGGATAGCATTATTACCTAGTGTACAGGGGAGGTCTCAAGTTCGAGGCCAATGTACTATTGCTTCATTGCTTTATTTTTTTAATATATTTTAATATTCTGGTGTTCAGAAAAAACAAAATGTATAAATTCGCATAAGTTGAACCCTAGCTTATTATTTACTTGACATGGTGTCTGGCCTATACGTTAGTCCAATTCTTCTGGGTCGAAATCCGATCTTGTGTGAAATGCTAAATTTAAAGCTTGATTTTCTATTTTATCGAAAACAAAACTTGATTTTCTAATTTATTAATAATACATGCCATTCTATTGGAAAATTTTCATTTTTCCAAGTTTCAAACTCTCACTCAAATCTGTCAAATTAATAAGAAAAATATGAAAACGTTCGTCTCTTCTAATTAATTCTAAACTTGTTCAGACCAAAGCACGGTGTAAACATGCTTTTAAAAATTAGATAAACATGCTCTTGAAAATATGAATACGTTTTTTTATAAATTTATGACTACGTATTTATAAATTCGCATCTTTGTGTTCGTATCTGTATGTCTATTTATTATTTTTTAAGAATTAATTCTTACATCTGGTAAATATATGAGTGGGGGTAAAGACGAATTCTTCTTCCCTTATAATGATTAAGGGGACTAATATTTTCCCGTGTTAATACTTGATTAGCTTAAAAATCAAAAGGTCAATCATTTTCTCATTTATAGGACTTCTCCCTAATTCAACCCAATTACCTACTATTATTTTTGGGTAATTGTAACCCAATTACCTACTCGGATTTAATGACTTTTGGGGGTTGCATCTTCATCATAAGAAAATCATATTGGGCGCGCGTATTTTGTTCTTTAAGAAATTTGGTCATTTGAATGATGTTGGCAATTTAATGGATTGAAATCCTTTAAAACAGAAAATTGTTAAGACAATGCCGAGCGTTTTCTCACTATGTAAATGACTAAAATAATTCTACTAGTTAAATTTAGAGACGGAGCAATAGTACTAAATTATGTCACATATTCATGGTGGGGAATTAATTATTCAATGTAACTCTGCAGTGTTGAGGTGACTTACATTGTTGGATGACCTTTTGGACAATTTGGATTAAAAATTAAACAAGTTGCCAATTATAATCATTTTAGTAATAACTTGTTTAAGTTTTAATTTGAGCCGTTCAAAACACAATCCAATGGTGTTGATATGACTCAGTACAAAATCCAAACTTGATGGTTAGATTGTATGTGGCGTGGAGTTAATTTATCGAGGTTTGTACCCAAACTAAAATTCGACTTAACCGTGGACACATAGCAAGCTACCCGAGTGATTCGACTCGCCGGTCATCTCTCCTGCTCCAGATAGAAGCAGCGTCAAACAGTTGGCCGAACGCGCCTAGCTTGGGCCTCAACCTCTCCGAGTTCTACTTCACAATGGTCTTAGTGATTCCAATCCTAAATCGAACTGTCTTCGACGTATTTATATACATATCCTTTCAACCCCATCAACCGAAGATATCTATCCCATCAATTAACTTTGTTCAGAGAGAGAATACTTCGATACTTTTGTCAAGAATTTTCACGCCCCTTTGATCGAGCAACAAGAAATTCATATCAAACATGAGCACTGAAGGATTTGAGCTTCCCTTTTATGTGAACGGCAACATCTATTTTCTTGAGTATCCCTTCACCGGCCACGCCGATGAGTATTATCAAATGCTGGCAAGCGCGTACCGATTCCAACTAGGCGTGCAGCAGCGAGAATTCGAGCGTCGATTGAAGCTCCAGTGGAATAATCCGGTGGATGAACCGGAGGTGAACTACGCGCAGTTGACGTCTTTCTTGGAAGTCGATGACTCTTTCTTCTCGCCGTGGAATCGAGAACTCGATGAAAAAAAGGCTGACATGTTATGCAGCGAAGGGAAGAAGTACATGCACTTTGAACCGGGATCGTTCTTCTCTAATGAGGTGAATATTCTCTCTAATTAGTTTCTCTCTATTTTTCATTGTTTTCTTGAATTAATAGGAAAACCTAAACTAAACATAAACAATATTAGAGCTTTTATCAACTAAAAGAAAAGTTAGCCCGGTACGTTGTAGTACGTGATTTTATTTCTTGATCGGTGTTACATGCATGGTGCAGCGTTTTTGAATGCATAACATATTCTTTGTTTTTGGTAGGTAACACAAAAATCTATAAAAATGGCTATGGGGTGGACGTACTCGCATGAATTCTTGATTTCTTAATTGAAGAAGTTTTGCTATACGTCAAAGAGAAAAATGGACAGATTCCCAATAAATTTTTTGGTGCATTGTTATTTAGACAGATCGTCACGTGTTCGAAAATCTAGTTTTCAAATCATTCCAAAAATCAGCTTTATAAAATAATTATTTATTTGGGACATATGTTTGAATTAAAGTTGTCAAAGTAATTAGGTGTGGTTTAGTATTTCCATCTATTTAATAAAACCTACTCCGTATTAGATATGGCTGGAACTGAATATAAGGTGATCTCAATCTAGGTGATATGATGATATAATTATTGATTATTGTTGTTTATATTGAAGCTAGTATTGACCCCTTTTCTTTTTTTCCATTGAAGGAATTCTTTTGTGTGAAGCCGAAACATCTCTCAGATCCTCAAGAGATTAACAACACAAATGAACCAGCAAATCCGGAACATGGTGAACTAGCAAATCCGAAACATCCCTCAGATCCTCAAGAGATTGACAACATAGATGATAAGGGCAAGGATCAAAAGAGTAAAATTTCTAAGCCACTTGATGATTGGGATAGTTTTTTTGAAGGAATGAGAGAATATGATATTCTCGAGATAGCCAAGGAAAAGCATCGCCGCAATCGGAATAGCAAATTTGTTGCTAATAGAAAAAGAAGATTGAGAGCAAAAAAGATGGAGGATGCTTAAAAGAATCACTATATTAGATGTGCATTTTGTTGGTGTTACTTTTCTACGGCTTGTTGGAGTGAGTTGCATTTGCTGTGGCTTGGTTGGTTCTGGCTCTATTTTCATTGCTGCTGTTTGGATTGCTTCTTGCTTTTCATTGTTGTTTTTGTGCTTTTGTTATCTGTCCAAGGGGTCAACAGTCTTTTCAGGTGCTTTTGCATAGCTTTCATGTTTGCTTTCTGCTCTTTGAAGTTTACGTTTGTTGGGGTTTGGTGCTCTGTTTGCTGTGGGTGTTGTTTTTGTTAGTCGAGGGGCGTTTTTTGGGTGTGGTTTTCTGTTTCATCAAGGGTGTTTTTTGCAGCTTTTTGGGGAGTTCGGTTCTGCTTGGAGTGTAGTCCTGGTGTTTGGCTTTTCTTGGGGGTTTTCTTTGTATGTTCAGTTTTTTCATATCATTAATAATATTACATTTTGCGGATCAAAAAAACAAAAAAAAAAACATAGATGAACCAGCAAATCTGAAACATCCCTCAGATCTTCAAGAGATTGACAGCACAAATGAACCAGCAAATCCTCAACAGTATGGCGAGATTGGCAGTGGAGATGGAATGGATGACAAAGATTATTATAATGATTTCATTGATAGGTATTATGATGATGTCATGCGTTTAAAGGAGGGCAAACTCTAGGATGTACTAGCTTTATTTTTTTTAAATCATGTTTTATTACAACAATATTTGTTTATTCTTTGGACGAGCAACAATATTTCTTAAAAAATAGGTTTCTACTTGATTTCTCTCTCTTTCTTTTTTGTCTCTCACACACACACACAAATATGTGTGTTATATTTATGTCCCATTTTGTTTTTGGGGTCAATAACAAGATTAGAATCCTATCCCTGAATATCACCAATGTCATGGCTGCACAAAGCCCTTTTGGAAGTGTAACGGCGTTGGATACACATCAACACATGCATGTGTATTAGCGTTCTTCATGTCAGCATGTGCTGATCATTTTGCTGGCATTAATACTATGCATTCTATGCACGGTGACGAATTTCATAATTGGCGAATTTCATGGAAACAGGACCAAATATTTGGCGAATTTCATAATTTTTAACCCGTACTATTGCTTAAAACCAATAGCATTATAACCTCATGGCATCTCTTTTACCAATTGGTCAACTTCAAATCCATCCTAATTGAAACGATGCAATCTTTCTGGCACATTCTTCTCTCCTTAATTCCCATTTCGAGAATGGTGTAATTTTGTAAGAACACAACTAGTCAGAAAGTAGTATTGTGAAATTTTTTAAGAGAAGCAATTAAATTAATTCTATCCAAATTGATCCTCCATTCCACATGGACCACATGGGCATCCATACCAATTAAGTTCAACTTTGTACCTAATTATTGAACAATAATAATTAATCACACATGATATAACCACCAAAAAAAAAAAAAAAAAAAAAAAAAAAAAAAAAAAAAGAAAACCCCTTGCTCTAAGAAAGATGTGAAGAAATCTTCGGCCAAAATCGCGTTGATTCATTTTCTCGCTAGGCACCGACGGCCCCGAAGGAGCAGAAAAGTCCTCGCGTTTTTTGTCTGGGTGGAAGCTGGCGGCAGGGCTTGCTTAAACCGGATACACGGAATTGGGATTAGACCATCCAGACGATAGAAGCTTGAGTCTGCCTGTATTGCCCCCTAGTCGAAAATATGGGAATTGCCAGTCACATGTGTTGCACTCAAACACACGGCCGGCCGAGTTGTTTGACATGTTGGTCATCCCTCTGAGTTCTGCTTCACAATGGTTTAGTAATTCAATCTTTTTATAGTGAGAGAAGAGAACAATATTAAAGTGATGGAAGAGAATGAGCTAGCTTCCCTTAAAGAGAAATAATCCGGTGGAAGTGGACTACATGCGACTCGTATATTTTTTAGAAGTTGATAGCTCGTTTTCCTTGCTGTGGAATCAGTAGGATGTTGAGATTTCATGCAGTGAAGGACGAAAGTAAATGCGCTTTGAACCCGGTCGTTCTTCGCTAATGAGGTGAGTTTGTACTCTTAATTAGAGGTCTCTCTATTTGTCGTTAATTATTTTTGAATATGAAAAGAAAAGGTTAGATATAATAAGTATAGAAAGTACAAAGCAGACCCAACAGAATTAAACATAAAAATAAACATGAACTATCTATCTTGAAATTTTATCAAGATGATTCATGCTTAAACAAGATGAGTCGTGCTCACAAATTAGTTTAGAGTAGAGTAAGTGAGACGGTTCATGCTATATCTTTGATGAGTTATGCCTAATTTACAAATATATGAACCTTTCTTGATGATGTCATTGGGCTTGTAACTACAATGAGTCTTGTTCATACCAAATAATAACTTCTTAAAACACGTTACAATAAGAGCATTTTTATACAAGATTAGTGGTAGATTTGAGACCCTAAGTATTTCTTTTTTAAAAGAAAATATAAATTTATTTTGCTTGCATTCCATAGAGTTCAAAACTACAAAAATCATCTTTGTGAATTATTTTAGTATTCAGTTTTCAAAATTAAAATAATCCCAGTACAGTCCCTGTGGTACGACACCCGTACTACCACTATATACAAATTTTTTGCATCCTACAGGTAATTGATTTTGACACGATCATGAGCAACAACATTTCATGAATTTGTAAATGAGTAAAATAGTAATTAAAATTTTCATTAATTACTATGTGTGGAAAGTAGATTTTGTGATGTAAATAAAAGCTCCTGTGTTATATATATGTTCCCCCCACCCCTCGCTTTATTTTTTGGGGTTTGTTTGGGGGGGGGGGGGGGAGATTAAACAAAATTAGGACCCTGGCCTATTTCCCCCATACCACCAACTTTCAGTGGGGCACAACTTATATCATAATCCTCTTGTGGAGTTCAAAAGCTTTTCAATAAGATCTTGAAGATATGTGAATTCTTGTTTTGAAATAGTTTAAGAACTTAGCACAAAAAGGTGACCAAGAATTATGCGGATTTCAAAACCAAATATCAAAGGCCTCACAGGTACTTTTTTGCTAATGTATCAATTCTTAATCACCTATATTTACTACCAACTTTGTGTGTCAAAAGTAGATAGGTGAAAACTATCATGTGAGACTCATTATAGAAAAATGAAAAACTACCACATATAGGTGGATAGCATTATTACCTAGTGTATAGGGGAGGTCTCAAGTTCGAGGCCAATGTACTATTACTTCATTGCTATATTTTTTTAATATATTTTAATATTCTGGTATTCAGAAAAAACAAAATGTATAAATTCGCGTAAGTTGAACCCTAGCTTATTATTTACTTGACATGGTGTCTGGCCTATATGTTAGTCCAATTCTTCTGGGTCGAAATCCGATCTTGTGTGAAACGCTAAATTTAAGGCTTGATTTTCTATTTTATCAAAAACAAAACTTGATTCTCTAATTTATTAATAATACATGCCATTCTATTGGAAAATTTTCATTTTTCCAAGTTTCAAACTCTCACTCAAATCTGTCAAATTAATAAGAAAAATATGAAAACGTTTGTCTCTTCTAATTAATTCTAAACTTGTTCAGACCAAGGCACGGTGTAAACATGCTTTTAAAAATTAGACAAACATGCTTTTGAAATATGAATACGTTTTTTTTATAAATTTATGACTACGTATTTATAAATTCGCATCTATGTGTTCGTATCTGTATGTCTATTTATTATTTTTTAAGAATTAATTCTTACATCTGGTAAATATATGAGTGGGGGTAAAGACGAATTCTTCTTCCCTTATAATGATTAAGGAGACTAATATTTTCCCGTGCTAATACTTGATTAGCTTAAAAATCAAAAGGTCAATCATTTTCTCATTTATAGGACTTCTTCCTAATTCAACCCAATTACCTACTATTATTTTTGGGTAATTGTAACCCAATTACCTACTCGGATTTAATGACTTTTGGGGGTTGCATCTTCATCATAAGAAAATCATATTGGGCTTATTTTGTTCTTTAAGAAATTTGGTCATTTGAATGATGTTGGCAATTTAATGGATTGAAATCCTTTAAAACAGAAAATTGTTAAGACAATGCCGCGCGTTTTCTCACTGTCTAAATGACTAAAATAATTCTACTAGTTAAATTTAGAGATGGAGCAATAGTACTAAATTATGTCACATATTCATGGTGGGGAATTAATTATTCAATGCAACTCTGCACCATGTTAGATTAGATCTTAGATTCCGCGGTGTTGAGGTGCTTTACATTGTTGGATGACCTTTTGGACAATTTGTATAAAAAATTAAACAAGTTACCAATTATAAACATTTTAGTAATAACCTTTTTAACTTTTAATTTGAGCCGTCCAAACCACAATCCAACGGTGTTGATATAACTCAGTACAAAATCCAAACTTGATGGTTAGATTGTGTGTGGCATGGACTTAATTTATCGAGGTTTGGACCCAAACTAAAATTCGACTCAACCGTGGACGCATAGCAACGCGGCATTGTCCCGAAGACACAGCACCCGAGTGATTCGACTCGCCGGTCATCTCTCCTGCTCCTGATAGAAGCAGCGTCAAACAGTTGGCCGAACGCGCCTAGCTTGGGCCTCAACCTCTCCGAGTTCTACTTCACAATGGTTTTAGTGATTCCAATCCTAAATCGAACTGTCTTCGACGTATTTATATACATATCCTTTCAACCCCATCAACCGAAGATATCTATCCCATCAATTAACTTTGTTCAGAGAGAGAATACTTCGATACTTTTGTCAAGAATTTTCACGCCCCTTTGATCGAGCAACAAGAAATTCATATCAAACATGAGCACTGAAGGATTTGAGCTTCCCTTTTATGTGAACGGCAACATCTATTTTCTTGAGTATCCCTTCACCGGCCACGCCGATGAGTATTATCAAATGCTGGCAAGCGCGTACCGATTCCAACTAGGCGTGCAGCAGCGAGAATTCGAGCGTCGATTGAAGCTCCAGTGGAATAATCCGGTGGATGAACCGGAGGTGAACTACGCGCAGTTGACGTCTTTCTTGGAAGTCGATGACTCTTTCTTCTCGCCGTGGAATCGAGAACTCGATGAAAAAAAGGCTGACATGTTATGCAGCGAAGGGAAGAAGTACATGCACTTTGAACCGGGATCGTTCTTCTCTAATGAGGTGAATCTTCTCTCTAATTAGTTTCTCTCTATTTTTCATTGTTTTCTTGAATTAATAGGAAAACCTAAACTAAAACATAAACAATATTAGAGCTTTTATCAACTAAAAGAAAAGTTAGCCCGGTACGTTGTAGTACGTGATTTTATTTCTTGATCGGTGTGACATGCATGGTGCAGCGTTTTTGAATGCATATCATATTCTTTATTTTTGGTAGGTAACACAAAAATCTATAAAAATGGCTATGGGGTGGACGTACTCGCATGAATTCTTGATTTCTTGACGAAGTTTTGCTATACGTCAAAGAGAAAAATGGACAGATTCCCAATAAATTTTTTGGTGCATTGTTATTTAGACAGATCCTTACGTGCTCGAAAATCTAGTTTTCAAATCATTCCAAAATCAGCTTTATAAAATAATTATTTATTTGGAACATATGTTTGAATTAAAGTTGTCAAATTAATTAGTTGTGGTTTAGTATTTCCATCCATTTAATAAAACCTACTCCGTATTAGATATGGCTGGAACTGAATATAAGGTGATCCCAATCTAAGTGATATGATGATATAATTATTGATTATTGTTGTTTATATTGAAGCTAGTATTGACCCCTTTTCTTTTTTTCTATTGAAGGAATTCTTTTGTGTGAAGCCGAAACATCCCTCAGATCCTCAAGAGATTGACAACACAAATGAACCAGCAAATCCGGAACATGGTGAACTAGCAAATCTGAAACATCCCTCAGATCCTCAAAAGATTGACAACATAGATGATACGGGCAAGGATCAGAAGAGTAAAATTTCTAAGCCACTTGTTGATCGGGATAGTTTTTTTGAAGGAATGAGAGAATATGATATTCTCGAAATAGCCAAGGAAAAGCATCGCCGCAATAGGAATAACAAATTTGTTGCTAATAGAAAAAGAAGATTGAGAGCAAAAAAGATGGAGGATGCTTAAAAGAATCACTATGTTAGATGTGCATTTTGTTGGTGTTACTTTTCTACGGCTTGTTGGAGTGAGTTGCATTTGCTGTGGCTTGGTCGGTTCTGGCTCTATTTTCATTGCTGCTGTTTGGATTGCTTCCTGCTTTTCACTGTTGTTTTGATGCTTTTGTTATCTGTCCAAGGCGTTGACAGTCATTTCAGGTGCTTTTGCATAGCTTTCATGTTTGCTTTCTGCTCTTTGAAGTTTATGTTTGTTGGGGTTTGGAGCTCTGTTTGCTGTAGTAGAGATGAAATAGATGACGAATATTATTATAATGATTTCATTGATAGGTATTATGATGATGTCATGCGTTTGAAGAAGGAGGGCAAACTCTAGGATGTACTTTATTTTTTTAAAATCATGTTTTATTACAACAATATTTGTTTATTCTTTGGACGAGCAACAATATTTCTTAAAAAATAGGTTTCTACTTGATTTCTCTCTCTTTCTTTTTTCTCTCTCACACACACACAAATATGTGTGTTATATTTATGTCCCATTTTGTTTTTGGGGTCAATAACAAGATTAGAATCCTATCCCTGAATATCACCAATGTCATGGCTGCACAAAGCCCCTTTGGAAGTGTAACGGCGTTGGATACACATGCATGTGTATTAGCGTTCTTCATGTCAGCATGTGCTGATCATTTTGCCGGCATTAATACTATGCATTCTATGCACGGTGACGCAAGAAATTTTTTCGCTGTATGAGTTGTGGCAAGTTTCTTCGCACCCGGCCCCAGCGGCATCAATGTGGAGTGGGCTGCATCATGATTGGAGGGCTATTGACTGAAAACATAGCTAGCCCAACTTTTACTAGGGCAAACTGTTATCATATTCCTCTTGTACTGTTCAAAGTTTTTTCAATAAGATCTTGGAAATGTCAATTGTTGTTTTGAAATAGTTCCAGAATTTAGCATGGAAACAGGACCAAATATTTGGCGAATTTCATAATTTTTAACCCGTACTATTGCTTAAAACCAATAGCATTATAACCTCATGACATCTCTTTTACCAATTGGTCAACTTCAAATCCATCCTAATTGAAACGATGGAATCTTTCTGGCATTCTCTCCTTAATTCCCATTTCGAAAATGGTGTAATTTTGTAAGAACACAACTAGTCAGAAGGTAGTATTGTGAAATTTTTTAAGAGAAGCAATTAAATTAATTCTATCCAAATTGATCCTCCATTCCACATGGACCACATGGGCATCCATACCAATTAAGTTCAACTTTGTACCTAATTATTGAACAATAATAATTAATCACACATGATATAACCACCAAAAAAAAAAAAAAAAAAAAAAAAAAAAAAAAAAAACCCCTTGCTCTAAGAAATATGTGAAGAAATCTTCGGCCAAAATCGCGTTGATTCATTTTCTCGCTAGGCACCTAAGGCTCCGAAGGAGCAGAAAAGTCCTCGCGTTTTTTGTCTGGGTGGAAGCTGGCGGCAGGGCTTGCTTAAACCGGATACACGGAATTGGGATTAGACCATCCAGACGATAGAAGCTTGAGTCCGCCTGTATTGCCCCCTAGTCGAAAACATGGGAATTGCCAGTCACATGTGTTGCACTCAAACACACGTACGGCCGGCCGAGTTGTTTGACATGTTGGTCATCCCTCTGAGTTCTGCTTCACAATGGCTTAGTAATTTAATCTTTTTATAGAGAGAGAAGAGCTAGATAAATACTTCAATATTAAAGTGATGGAAGAGAATGAGCTAGCTTCCCTTAAAGAGAAATAATCCGGTGGAAGTGGACTACATGCGACTCGTATATTTTTTAGAAGTTGATAGCTCGTTTTCCTTGCTGTGGAATCAGTAGGATGTTGAGATTTCATGCAGTGAGGGACGAAAAGTACATGCGCTTTGAACCCGCTCGTTCTTCGCTAATGAGGTGAGTTTGTAACTCTTAATTAGAGGTCTCTCTATTTTTCGTTAATTATTTTTGAATATGAAAAGAAAAGGTTAGATATAATGAGTATAGAAAGTACAAAGCAGACCCAATAGAACTATCTATCTTGAAATTTTATCAAGAAAAGTTAGGATGTGTTTCCCTCAAAAATCGGTTTTCAACGGGGTGAAATGTTATTGGTTCATGAACATTTAAAGATCTTTGACGATTGGTCGGGTTCTTGGCCAATGATTTATTGACACGGGTCAATGGATTTTGTGAACGGGCAAATGGGAGAATGGGCATCATAGAAGAGTAGTGGAGTGGCTGTTGAAAGAAGAGACAGTACCTGGTTTTTGAACGTGGAGGTGACGGTTTTCAAATATGAAGGAACACATGGAGTGTTATTACAGGCTGCCAAGAATTGGTTTTGTAATCGTGGAGATTGAGGCAAATTTGCAGGCCGGGGAAAACGGCTGGTAACTTCTGAGCAGTTGAAGTGGACTGTTTTTCTACAAATTGCAGAATTGTAGATGGAATCAAGGTTCCACAACCAACAATCCTTCTCATGATCTATCAAACATAGGAGTAGTTTTAATTAGACAAGCTTTCAAACACTTTCTTGTAATCGGTTACTTTTCAATCTTATAAACAATTTCAGTGTACTTGTTCTTTAGTTCGTGTGAAGTTCAAGCTTTGTGGATTGCTTTTCCAAATCATGTTTGGTAACGTATTCCTTCTCTTGTAATTTCAGTTTAATGCTCACGTTTCTTTTGTTTCTTTTTTGTCATTCACGCCAGAACTTTAAAGGAAGAACCCCTTTTCCTTTCGCAATCGCCTATCAATCCATTCTCAAATCGTAAGGGGTTGTGAACGCACAACTTTCGGGCTGAACTTGGCCCTGGCACGCCCGCAAAATCCATCGACCTAGGAAGACCACTTTTAGTGCGAACACCATTTTGGCACACCCGGTGGGACTCGAGGTGTCAATGTCGAAAAGAAACACTTGCGCGACTGGAAGCGCCTTGGAAGGACAACAACCTTCTGAGGAGGAAGGCTCTCTTGAGGATGTCCCTGTTAGGGAATTCTCCATGTTAGAAAAATTGGATAATTCCGTCAAGGATATGTCTGAGGCCGTGCAAGGCCTTGTGATTTCAAGTAAGAAAAATTTTGATGACCAGACTGGAATTCTTCGTCAATTATCTAAGACCATTGAAATTTCAGCGTCTAAAACTGAATTGGCACTAGGTTTGTTGACCAATGCTATTCAAGCACTTTTAGACAAAGAAAAACTGAGCAAGAGTCCTACGGACTCAAGCTAAGAGAAGGCGAGTGGGGTGAATGTTGTCAATCCTTCTTCAGCGTCACCATTTCCTCGGCCTGATGAAGTTTATGTTCCTCCACCTTTTAGGGTTGGTCAAGCAGACCAACCAGTGACTGAGACTTCCCAGGGGGGAGGGGGCAAGAAAAATGGTGTTTTTATCGGCCAAGAAACTGTAGGCCGAGCAAATGACCAAAGTCCTTCAATTGTTCAAATTCCCAAGGGGAAAGAAGTTGTTGACAGGATGACAAACCCTCTGTTTGAAAATGAACCCAGGCCATATAGAGTTCAAACATCACCAGACTCTAATGTAGGCCTAGACAACAGGCAGTTTTCTAATGTTGTACCCAACAGTGGCCAATTTAGGCCACAAAAACCAGTTTCTGATAATTACAATATGCCTTATGTCGAATATGCAGGCCAAAGGCATGGCCAAAGAAATTATGGAAATCCTCAAAATGCTCGGCCTGACCGTCATGAAATTATGAATATGATCGAGCAATATGTTGGCCATCATCCTAATAGAAGGATTCGTAGGCCAATGTATAGAAAGCCTTATCCGGAGTGGATTGACCAATGTAATGAATTTCCTAGAGGCTTTAGATGCCCTGATTTTTCTTTATTTTCTGGTGAAGAACGTCGTTCTACTGTTGAACACGTTGGCAAATTTACCATTCAATGTGGAGAGTTGGCCAATAATGAATTTTATAAGCTCAGGCTGTTTGGGAATTCTCTAACTGGCCCTGCTTTTGTTTGGTATATCAATTTACCTCCGAATTCTATTCAATCTTGGGGAGATATGGAGGAGAGTTTTCATATGCAATTCTATCGATCTGAACCTGAGGTGACCATGGCAGATTTGTCTAGGTTTAGACAAATGCCAGGGGAGACATCTGAGCAATATATCTCTCGTTTTAAGAGGGCTAGAACAAAATGTATGATACCATTACCAGAGCCTGAGTTTGTCAGGCTGGCTCAAAACGGCCTGAACTTTGATCTCAGGAAGAAATTTGAGGGTGTAGATTTTGAGGATCTGTTTGAGTTATCAACCAGGACCTCAAGATATGAGAGATTATTAAAAGAAGTTGACCAATATAACAGTTCTTCTTATGGGACTTATTTTCAGGATCCTAATTATGAAATCGATCTTGTAGAAATCATTGGCCAGAGGCCGATGGTATGCCCAGCTTTGCAAAGGAAGGACGTTGAGGTGCCTCCACCAGCAACCGCAACGGCCAGGAGGAACCCAATGGACGTGGGGAAAAAATATACTTTTGATATCTCAAAAGCAAGTGATATTTTTGATCATTTGCTGGTAGGGAAATACCTCAGAGTGCTGGAAGGTCATAAGGTCCCAACTAATGAAGCCGAACAGTATTGCAAGTGGCATGGGGTAAAATCTCATACCACCAACAACTGTGTAGTGTTCCGTAATTTGGTTCAAGATGGGATAAATCGTGGGATGTTGAAGTTTCCTGAAAAGAAAGACGATATGGTGGTAACTTCAGATCCTTTTCTGGCCGTGAATGTCGCTTCAGTCGATCTGAGGAATTTCAGGAATCACGAAGTCCATGGTGTAAGAATTCCTCCAAGGCCTGAGTATAGACAGAGGCCTACAATGAATAGCCCGAGGAATCGATCCCAGATGTGTGTTCAATGCTAACAGCAGATTAGGCCTTGTTATAATCGACCTAATCTTTACGTTGGTGGAAATCCACGGCCTTATGTTCCTGTGAGACCAATGCCTCCTGTGGTTAAGAGGAATTGGTTATGGCATCGAAAACCTTTGGAGTCCAATCCCCAGATTAACAATGTTTCGCAGGTACATGCCGATGAAGGTGGAAGTTCTAGGCTTGCCAGAACAGTAAAGCCCCCGGTAACAAAAGAAGGAGTCTAGACGAGGCTGCAACATCCCAAGTTTCCACAACCTCCTTCCAGAAGCCAGAAAAGAAGGATGCAGTGCCGTAGAGCTTCAGAACGAAGGAGGGAAGAAAGCCGAGGAAAAACAGAGGAGATAGTGGTTGATAGAATTGAGGAAAAGGCAAAGATCGGGATTTTGTCTGTTGTAGAAAGAATTAAGACAGATTCTCGGCGTGAAAAAGGAAAAGGCAAAGAGGTGGAAATGGAGGAAGGCAAAGCTGAAGATGAAGAAAGTGTGGGAGAGTCATTTAGCATTCAGTTTGGTTCTTTGCCTCCTGTCGTCGGTTGCAGTATGGTTTTTACCTTGCCAGTCTCGTTTCAGGCCAAGCCAGATCAAAGTGAGTACATGGCTGGTGATGTGGTGGATGCTCAGGCCCCAGCGGCTTTAGTGAGTTCAGTACTATCAGAAGTCAGAAAGGAAGGAACTGAAAAGATGGTTTTCGAAAAGCCATCTGAGGATATGACACAGCATTTGAGACCGTTGTATATTAGTGTACATATGAATGGTAGCCCTGTTCCACGTGTTCTAGTGGATAATGGAGCAGCTGTTAATATTTTGCCCTCAAATATGCTTAAGACCTTGGGGAAAACTGAAAAAGATCTGATTCCTATGGAGGTCACAGTGGCGAATTTCTCTGGTGGGATAACTAAAACTAAAGGAGTGTTGCCCGTGTATTTAGCCGTTGGAAACAGGGAGTCTTTATCAGCCTTCTTTGTGGTCGATTCAACTTCATCTTACAATGCACTGCTCGGTCGTGATTGGATACACTCCAATTGTTGTGTTCCATCATCATTGCACCAGTTTCTGATCTTTTGGAATGGTGATAAGGTAGAGATCGTGAAGGCAGACCAGAAACCTTTTTTAGCCGGATCAAATTCAGTAGAAGCATACCTTTATGGTGATGAGGTTGGCCCAATCAAGTTTGTAGGAACTGACAAATATGGAAATCCAAAGAAGATGACCACAGAAGGGAGTTCTTTTCCTTTTGAGTCTGTTGAAAAAGTGATGAAGGAAATGTACCGGCCTAATGTTATAATTCCTTACAGGCCAGTGCAGAAATGTATTATAGAAGAGATTCCATGAATGGTACAGCCAAGAAGAGTGAGCAGGAAGAGTGTTTGGCAGCTCTTTCTCGAAGATTGCTTGTATATGCCAAAGAGAAAAGCTTGTTTGATGTTTCTGAAGCAGAATGTATTACAGAAGCTGAGGAAGATTCAAAAGAAGAGGAGATCGGCCTAGAAGAACTGGAGTTGGCACCAGCCAAGCTTGATGATCTTAATGCCGATGTTCAAGATCCTTTGGAGGAAGTTGATTTGGGAGAAAATGGAGATAGAAGACCCACGTTCATTAGCCAACTATTAGATGATGGCTTTAAAGTGGAGTTGGTTGCCTTGTTGAAGGAATTTAAAGATTGTTTTGCTTGGGATTATCATGAAATGCCCGGACTGGATCGTAAGTTGGTGGAGCACCGGCTACCCATCAGATCAAGTTTCAGACTATTCAAACAACCACCAAGGCGTATGACAGCTGAGGTCACCTTAAAGGTCAAGGAAGAAGTGGAGCGGCTTTTGAAAGCAGGTTTCATTGTACCAATCAGGTGTGCTGAATGGGTATCAAATATAGTCCCTGTTGTTAAGAAAAATGGCAAATTAAGAGTGTGTGTAGATTTTAGACACCTGAATTTGGCAACTCCTAAGGACGAGTATCCTATGCCAGTGGCCGATGTGTTAGTTGATCGGGCTGCCGGACATGAGATCTTGTCTTTTATGGACGGCCATTCTGGGTATAACCAAATTTTTATTGATGATGAGGATATACCAAAAACGGCCTTTAGATGTCCAGGAGCTATAGGAATGTTCGCTTGGAGAGTCATGCCCTTCGGCCTAAGAAATGCCGGGGCAACTTACCAACGGGCTATGAATACAATATTTCATGACATGATAGGCAAGTTTTTGGAAGTTTATATTGATGATGTTGTTGTCAAGTCCAAAGGGAATAAATGCCATTTAGAAGGTTTAAAAAAGGCCTTGATTAGAATGAGAAAACATCAATTGAAATTAAATCCTCTGAAGTGTGCCTTTGGAGTAAAGGCAGGGAATTTTTTAGGATTTTTGGTCCATCAAAGAGGGATTGAGGTAGATAAAAACAAGGCCAGGGCTATTATGGAAGCTAAGCCTCCTAAAAATAAGAAGGAGTTGCAGAAGTTTTTAGGACAAATTAACTATTTGCGGAGGTTTATTTCTAATCTTGCAGGGAAAATAGGAGTGTTTTCGCCGTTGCTGAAATTACGGGCGACGGAAGAATTCATTTGGGAGAAAGTGCATCAAGAGGCTTTTGATCATGTTAAACAGTACTTGACAAGTCCGCCGGTCTTAATTCCACCTTCTCCAGGCCGTGGGCTCAGACTTTATGTTTCAGCGGCTGAGAAATCTATTGGTTTTATGTTAGCCCAAGTCAATGACAAAGGATAAGAGCAAGCAGTTTATTACCTTAGCAAGACTTTAACAAGTACTGAGCAAAATTATACTTTTATTGAGAAGTCTTGCTTTGTAATTTTCCATACTGTTATGAAGTTGCAACATTACTGCATGTGCTAATCATACTGTTTCTGTTATATCAAAGAATGATTTGGTGAAGTATATGTTATCTAAGCCTATATCTAGGAATAGGATTGGCCGTTGGTCTTTTGCAATCTCTGGGTATGCATTAAGGCATGTGCCTCAAAAATCTGTAAAGGGCCAGGCGTTAGCAGACTTTCTGGCCGATCATCCTATGGATATTGAAGAAAAAGAAATCGAACTGGATTTGGGGTATGCAGATTTGGCGGCCTGGATCCTGGAGTTTGATGGTTTCAAGACTGAGAAAATGTGTGGAGTAGGAATCGTCATTACCCCTCCAGGTGGTCAAAGGTACGAGTATGCTTTTCAATTAGATTTTGAATGCAGTAATAACCAGGTCGAATATGAAGCCTTAATCATCGGCCTGGAGATCATGAAAGAGATGAATGTGATAAATGTGGAAATAGTAGGGGATAGCTAATTAGTCATAAATCAATTGGCTGGTACATTTAAATGCAGTAGTTGGGCTTTATCGCCTTATTTTGCCATTGCATCTCAATTGCTAGATCTGTTTGATGATGTGGTTTTAAAATTTAAACCAAGGGATTTGAATAAGGAGGCTAACGAGTTAGGTCAGTTGGCTTCAGGTTTGAAAATAAGAGATGGTTTAGGCCAAAGAACTGTTTTGGTGGAAAAAAGGGTTTTGCCATCTATTCGTGATAGAGGTTTAGACTTGGAAGTGATGGTAATGGATTCAGATTCCAGTGATTGGAGAACACCAATTATGATTAGGTTGGTGAATCCTGGTGGTGTGAAAGATAGAAAGTTAAGGCTGTTGGCTACTCAGTTTGTGATGTTTGAAGGGGAATTATATAAAAAGAGTAGTGATGGTTTGTTGTTGAGATGCCTTGAGAAAAATAAGGCAATGTTGGTTATGGCCGAGGTCCATGAAGGAATTTGTGGTGCTCATCAGGCCGGGGTAAAAATGAGATGGTTAATAAGAAGACATGGCTATTATTGGCCATCGATCTTGAAAGATTGTATAGAGTATGCTAAGGGGTGTAGCGCTTGTCAGAAACATGGCCCGGTTCAACATGCTCCGGCCATTGATTTACGGTACATTATAAAGCCCTGGCCCTTTAGAGGCTGGGCAATTGATGTCATAGGTAAGATTCACCCACCTTCTTCAGGCCAACATAATTTTGTGATCGTGGCCACTGACTATTTTACAAAATGGGTTGAGACCGTTCCAAAAAATTCGGTGGATCAAACGGTTGTAATTAGTTTTATAAAAGAACATATTGTCCATAGGTTTGGTTTGCCTGAAACAATTAACACTGATCAAGCAAAATCATTTTGTGGGGAGCAAGTTAAGGCCTTTGCGACGGAGTATGGAATAAGGCTTATGAATTCCACTCCATATTATGCTCAGGCTAATGGTCAAGTAGAAGCTATAAATAAAGTGTTAAAAAATATTTTGAGCAAAATGATGGTGGACAAGCCTCGAACTTGGCATTTGCAGTTGTCTGAAGTTTTGTGGGCCTATAGGACTTCTTATAAGGAGAGTATCAAGACAACTCCTTTTGCCTTAACCTTTGGGCACGATGCAGTCTTACCTTTAGAGGTTACCATTCCTTCGTTAAGGGTGGCTTTTCAAGAAAAATTATTGCCTTCTGAGTACAAGGAGGCGATGATTGTGGAGTTAGAAAATTTGGATGCTGAAAGGCTTAGGGCCTTAGATTCTATTGAAGTACAGAAAAAGAAAGTGGTAAGAGCTTATAACAAACAGGTGAAGTTCAAATCTTTCGCCGTTGGTGATTTGGTTTGGAAAGTAATTCTGCCCTTGGGCTCTAAAGACCCAGCCTTTGGTAAGTGGTCTCTAACCTGGGAAGGACCATTTAGAGTTAAAACTGTGATACCTGGAGGAGCCTATGTGATTGAAGATCTGGCTTTAAATAGTGAATGTGGTTCAATTAACGGACGGTATTTGAAAAAATATTTTCCTACTATGTGGGAAATCGTCCAACAACAAGAGTAGTTATCAAAAGTAAAGGCCGATTAAACTTGAAATAAGCAGTTTCAACAAAGCAAAAAACACATTGTTCAAAAGAGAAATAACTGCAAAACACATAAAGAAAATCATCGGCCTAAGAAAAGAAGCCTTTAGGAAGGCTTGATTGAGCTGAAGTCCAGGTTCTTTGAAGCCGGTCTATTTCTGCATCAGCATCTCTCTTTTCTCTTTCCCAAACAGGAGCTTGTGTGCTGGAGATTTGATAAGGAGCTTTCAGTTTGCTTGCAGCAGCAAATTCCATGGCCTGAACTTTCTTCTTTGCTTTCAATTGAGCCATCTCAGTATCCAGTTCTGAAGACATTTTATTTTTCTTCTCCTGAAGCTGCAGGATTTCTTTATCAATTTCTTCGATGGCAGTGGATAGGGTTTTGGTGCTGGTGGTCAAGGTTTGAACTTCCTTTTGAACGGCTAGCATTTTAGTCTTGGCAGACTCCATCATGGCCTTGGTTTTTTCCCTGTCCTTGAGATTATTCTCTGCTTTGATCCTTTTGGAAGTGGTATCCGAGAGTTCAATCACCAGTTTCTTCAGATTGGCAATGGTGGCAGTGATTTTCTCTTTTTTTGAGTCCTCAGTAGCAACTGAAGAAAGAAATGAGCTAACAGATTCAAATTCAGTCAGCAAATCTGCAGTGAAATCAGGAAGTTTTACAGCCATCAGCTCTAGAAATCTGTATTTAGCCCTTTCAATTTCAGCATCTGAAGAAGCAGGAATAGAAGCAGGAGTTTTTTCAGTCAATTCAGCATCTGGCCCTATGTCTTCTAGTGCTGCAAACCATTCTTCAAGGTTATCTGGAATGTCAATAGGGCTTGTTGCTGAAGTATCTTGTAGCGGGGTTTTTTCCTCAGTTTCCATTGGGCTAGGAAGTTGCATTTTTTCCTCAAGCAACTCAATCTTCACTTTCTTGGAGGGGGGAGAATCTGAAGACCCTGAAGCTTCCATACTCTCGCTAAGTATTTTCACTTGACTGGAGTCAGGACTTCCACTTGAAGTTGGTAGAGGATTAAGCCTGCTAGAAGATCTAGTTCCAAGAGGCCGTTTTGCCGGAATCTGGGTCTTTTTGGGGACTTTAGGCCGTGGGGGAAGTTTTTCCTTTGGAGGTGGTGGCGGAGTGCTTTCAGTTGATTCTTCCTCTGAAGGGTCACAATGACTTGATAAGGTTTCTCCTGGCAGAAGAGGCTGTGCAATCACTGCGAAGAAAAAACAAAGTAAGTGAATGGGTTGTGATGAAAAAGATAGTCCTGTGAACTTTATCCTTGTTTTATTCTTCTCTTGTGGAATGTGAGAGAAATCAGATATAGCAGAAGGAAGATTGGGGCTGAAGGAGGTCTTTTATTGAACGGCTTGGGATATGAGGTTGGGTCATCAGGTGGTTGGCCTCCAAATTTCTCTTTATTTTTAGCCCATCTCATATAACAAGCTGCTTGACGGTCAATTTCTATTTTTTGTTTAAAGGCCTCAGATATCTTATATTCTGTCATGTCATTAGTATCATAAGTATAATAATTTTCATACTTTTGACGGTTTGAATGTGTTTAAGAACATTACCTTTAGGTTTCTTCTCTTTCTTCGGCTGAGTTGAACTGGCCGAAGGGTTTGCTCCCAATTTCTTTGGTTTCATGGTCGAAGGTGGAGAAAGTCTTTCAAGAAAAGCCTCTTTTGTATCGGTATTCAAAATTGAGAAGCATTTGATCCACCAGTCTTTGAAAGCAGCAGTGGCTACTGGGTGGTTATGCAGGCCGTTGAAATTAAATGAAGACAGCTTTTGTAGGTAGGCCGAATCAAGTTGGGAGATTTGGTCAGGTTTTTTAAGAATGATTCGGCTGATGGGAGGGAAGTTTTTGGAGTAAATGTGTGAGGGAATGGGAAGATGTTGAACAAATCCAAACTGTCTGCATACAAGGTTTGGAGAATATATTTCAACCCCACATTTGAGAAACCTATTTTCAAAGTTTCCGGCAAAGTGTAGGTCTCTCATTATCAGGTATGAACCCCAAATTTCCTTTTGAAGGCCATTGTTAATCTCTTCGGTATACCAATCTGGCCCAAATTGTCTAGCACCAAATGGGAAGAACAAATCGTCCGGCCTGTTAATATCCAGATCATAGAAAAAAGAAAAGTATTCTTGGAAAGAGGCCATGGTGGGTTTTTGATCGATCCATTTCTGGCCATAACAGGGAAGTTTGGCACTTTTAGACTGAAATTGGAATTTTTCTGGAAAATATTCATAAAGCCAAAGTTGTAAAATCCAAAATGTTCCACCCACGACTTTGAGATTCTCCTTGGTGACATCAAAAAGACCACGGTAGAGGTGAGCTAGGAGGTATGGAGCTAAGGCTATTTTACGGCCTGAAGCTAATGCAACTGCAATCCTATGGTATTCTTGGGTCATTTGGCCAGAAGAGCAACAGGTGACAAACCGACAAAGCCACATCAACAAGAAGGCACAATGTTCTTGATCAGTGGCAGGTTTAGAGCTGTCGTGTTCAATGGAGATATAGCTTCCCCAGGCAACTGAAGCTGCTTTTTCTTTAAATTTTATTTTGGTATCGGTCCAAGAATATGCAGCACTGGGAATGTCTCCGGTGCACGAAAGACCAGTCAGGGAGCATATGTCGAAAATAGTGGGGGTCATCGGTCCACAAGGGAAAAAGAAACAATTGGAGGAAACAGACCAAAAACAAAACGCAGCTGCAAGGAGGGGCTTGTCCATTGCTAAGGTATGTCTACACAATTGTAGGAAGTCGTATATTCCAACAGTCTTCCAAACATGACCATAAGTGGGTTCTAGAAAATCCATCCATTCAATCCAATCTTTAGAAGCATTGGGCCACGTTCGATTTGATTTATCTTTCATCCAAGAAACCCAATTGAGGTTTGGGGCATACAACATTAGGGTTTCTTGGTCTGGTAAAGGAAAATACGGTTCTAAAGATGTGGGAAAAGTAGACTGTACAAGGCAGGGGTATATGGAGTTGGAAGAGGAAATTACCTAGGTTGAGACGTTTTTCTTTGGAAGACTTGCAACAATGGAGAGAGCTGGACTGATTTCGTCTTGGCTCTGGACATCTTTTGAAGATTGGGTAGATTTTGAAGAAGAAGGAGAGCTGGTTTTGCTTTTCGCCATGGACGATTCTATCAATGGTGACAATAGGTTTCTTTCAAGATAATGATGAAGGGAGGACGAAAAGCTAAAGTTAAGTTGATAGACAGCTGCTGTGTTGGAAACGTATCAGTAATGATGAGTGAGCATTTAATGAGTTTAGTTGTCCGTTTTTGGGAAGGAGTAAGTCTCTTCGGTGATTGGTCATAATCCCAGGGGGTTTTTATCACTTAGCTGTTTTCAAATCTTTTCAAATTCGATTTTCAAAAAAGGAGTGATAAGGGGGCAAAGTGTTTCCCTCAAAAATCGGTTTTCAACGGGGTGAAATGTTATTGGTTCATGAACATTTAAAGATCTTTGATGATTGGTCGGGTTCTTGGCCAATGATTTATTGACACGGGTCAATGGATTTTGTGAACGGGCAAATGGGAGAATGGGCATCATAGAAGACTAGTGGAGTGGCGGTTGAAAGAAGAGACGGTACCTGGTTTTTGAACGTGGAGGTGACGGTTTTCAAAGATGAAGGAACACATGGCGTGTTATTACAGGCTGCCAAGAATTGGTTTTGTAATCGTGGAGATTGAGGCAAATTTGCAGGCCGGGGAAAACGGCTGGTAACTTCCGAGCAGTTGAAGTGGACTGTTTTTCTACAAATTGCAGAATTGAAGATGGAATCAAGGTTCCACAACCAACAATCCTTCTCAGGATCTATCAAACATAGGAGTAGTTTTAATTAGACAAGCTTTCAAACACTTTCTTGTAATCGGTTACTTTTCAATCTTATAAACAATTTCAGTGTACTTGTTCTTTAGTTCGTGTGAAGTTCAAGCTTTGTGGATTGCTTTTCCAAATCATGTTTGGTAACGTATTCATTCTCTTGTAATTTCAGTTTAATGCTCACGTTTCTTTTGTTTCTTTTTTGTCATTTACGCTAGAACTTTAAAGGAAGAACCCCTTTCCCTTTCGCAATCGCCTATCAATCCATTCTCAAATCGTAAGGGGTTGTGAACGCACAACTTTCGGGCTGAACTTGGCTCTGGCACGCCCGCAAAATCCATCGACCTAGGAAGACCACTTTTAGTGCGAACAGGATGAACCGAAGTGTGCGTGAGGGTTTGCATTATTTTTTTTTTTTTTTGGCCAGTGTCACATACATGCTGCAGTGTTTTTGAATGCATGAGGTTTTGTTGAATTCTTGATGATTGATTGATTGATTTTTTTTTTTTTCCAATTCTTGATGAAGTTTTGCATGTCTTCGAGAAAATTGGACAGATTCCAAATAAAATTTTGGTGGGTCGGTATTTAGACATATGCTGGCGTGCCCAAAAATTTAGTATTCAGTCATACCAAAAATTCAACTTGATAAAAATAACTAAATATTTGTAATGTTAGTAAGTTATCAAATTAAGTTGTGGTTTAATATTTCCATCTATTTAATGGTACTAGATGTAGGCACTCATGCGTTGCACGTGGTTATTTTCTAATAATATGAAATATAAATAAAAGAATAATTTTTAAAGAATTAGATATTAATATTAGTTTGGCTAGATTTTTACTTCTAATGTAACTTATAGTGAGTACTACAACTAATCTGAAAAATTTTAAGTTAGTCACAAATAAATTTAGAATATAATAATTCCCAATAATATATAGTAACACAATATTATATTGATTAACCACAAAATTCCAAAAATTTAAAATGAAAATTTAAATAAAAAAAATCATTATTGAAGATAATGACCCTGCATAAAACTTTAATGAAATACAAAGAGAAATGTTTCCTATATAAGTTAACTATAAGAGTATAAATGTCTCCTATATAAACTTTACTACAATAGTAGTTGTCATCTATTCAACTACAATAAGATTAAAAGGGTGCAGAAGGGTAGTTGTGTATTTAAAATTTAAAATAAGGGTATATTAGTTAATCAAAAGTTTTTCTCACATTCAGCTTTTTATAGGTAGTATAGATTATTAGATATTGATTATTGTAAAGACATAATTACCGAGTATTGATTTTTGTAATTTAGGTTGAACCAAGTATATATTGACACAAATTTTTCCTTTATTTTTTCTTTTCTTTTCAAGAAATTATCTAATATATATAAAAGTAGTGTTCACAATTGCCACGAAATAACTTTTTACGCAACCATATGGTATCCTCTTTATTTCTATGTATTTTAAAAGTTGTATATCTAATTTTCAAAAGTTGTAAGCATTAAATTATTCTTAAAAAGCACAATCCTTTTTTCAAAAGTTGTAACCATTTGTTTTAATTTAAAAGACACAATCCTTCCAATTGACATCTATATGTTAGGATTACAATTTTGGTTCAGGAGTTAGATCAAAAGGTTAACGAGGCTAATGTATTGGCATAAGTAAAATCTTACTTTTACGCTTTTTTCCTTTATTTTCTTTTTGGGTTTTTTCCTATTAAATATTATATTCTTCTGTTTATTTTTAAGTGTTTTAAAATTTGTATCTATAATTTTCAAAAGTGGTACCCGTCCAAATATTCTTAAAAAACATAATCTTTTTTTTCAAAGGTTGTAACAATTTGTTTTAATTTAAAAGCTAGACACAATCATTCCAATTGACATCTAAGTTGTATCTCTAATTTTCAAAAGTGGTAACTGTTCAATTATTCTTAAAAAATACAATATTTTTTTTCAAAGGTTGTAACCATTTGCTTTAATTTAAAAGATATAATCTTTCCAATTGACATCTATATATTAGTATTACAATTTTGGTTCAAGAGTTAGATCAAGAGGTTGATGAGGCTGATTTATTGGTACAAGGAAGATCTTACTTTTACGCTTTTTTTTTTTGTGGGTTTTTTCCTATTAAATATCATACTCTTCTCTTTATCCTGTGCAATACACGAGCTCATGTACTGCTAGTTTTGTTTGAAGCCAGAACACATGACCACCATTAGATCCTCAAGAGATTGACAGCGAGGAATTATTTTGTGTGAAGCCAGAACCACCTTCCGATTCTTAAGATATTGACAGCAGATATGAAACAGCAGATCCTCAAATTGGTGAGATTGGCATTGGAGATGAAACAAAGGACAACACCTTTCTCTGTGATTTTAATCATAATGACTTCTTTGATAAATATATGATTGTAAATATCTTGTGTTTCAAGATGGAGGGCAAACTCTAAAAACTTTATTTTCTAAAATCATGTTTTATTACAACAATATTTATTTATTTATTTATTCTTTGGACAAGCAAGTGAGCTGATAAGCACAAAATATTCATTAAAATTACTCCCTAATTTATATTTTCTAATTATTTTATTATAGTTAATTTTGTGTGTTTAAAGTGTTCTTGATTTATTGCAGGGCTGTTGAGTTTATACCAGAAAAAATGACAATCAGGACTACTTTAGCTAATAAATGCAACTTGAAATGGGTTTCTCACTTGCCTAAAATTTCATGGAGCTGCAACAAGAGTTGGGTCAACAATTTTGAAAATTTGAGCAGCTGAAATTTAAAGATAAGCAAAAAAATTCATGATCCCAAAATCAGCAGCAAATCTGGACAGATTGACCAAGTTTTGGTAATCTGGCCATAACTTGTGATTCCCATATCCGATTTGGGTGAAATTTGTGGCTCTGGAAAGAGGACTTAAAGAACTACAATTATTTAGTTTATGGCATTTTCTAATTCAAACGTCTTCCAAGTAAAAAATGAGCTAAAAGTGGACTTATTTACAAAAATTTGAATCTGGCAGCATTTGTCAAAGTGAGAACATGGGCAGCCAAGAATTCAAAGAAAGTGGGCATTACTTTTGACTTGTGGGATCAGTTGGATCCTTCCCCCATCTCCTATAAATATCAAGGGAATTCACATAACAAAGAGGGGGGGAAAGGAGAGGAGGTACAAAGATGGCAAAGGGGAGAAACTAGTTCTTGGTTACATGGCCAACTAATCTTTGTCTTAGGGTGGAGATGAAGCCCTAATAAAGTATTGTGTATTTTATTGTATTGTGTTGTTGATTTGATTATTTGTGTATGAGGATTGCATAACTAGGAGGATTGTATTACTGATACAATTGGTTTTAGTGTTTTTATTTCAAATTGTGTTTAATTTCTGTGATTTTAAATATAATGGTTATGCAATGGTTTTCACTGTATATATATTTGGAGATTAAGATAATTCATGCTTAGACAAGATGAGTCGTGCTCACAAATTAGTTTAGAGTAGAATAGGTGAGACGGTTCATGCTATATCTTTGATGAGTTATGCCTAATTTACAAATATATGAACCTTTCTTGATGATGTCATTGGGCTTGTAGCTACAATGAGTCTTGCTCCTACCAAATAATAACTTCTTGAAACACGTTACAATAAGAGCATTTTTATACAAGATTAGTGGTAGATTTGAGACCCTAAGTATTTCTTTTCTTAAAGAAAATATAAATTTATTTTACTTGCATTCCATAGAGTTCAAAACTACAAAAATCATCTTTGTGAATTATTTTAGTATTCAGTTTTCAAAATTAAAATAATCCCAGTACAATCCCTGTGGTACGACACCCGTACTACCACTATATACAAATTTTTTGCATCCTACGGGTAATTGATTTTGACACGATCATGAGCAACAACACTTCATGAATTTGTAAATGAGTAAAATAGAAATTAAAATTTTCATTAATTACTATGTGTGGAAAGAAGATTTTGTGATGTAAATAAAAGCTCTTGTGTTATATATATGTTCCCCCCACCCCTCGCTTTTTTTTTTGGGGGGTTGTTTGGGGGGGGGGGGGGGGAGAGAGATTAAACAAAATTAGAACCCTGGCCTATTTCCCCCATACCACCAACTTTCAGTGGGGCACAACTTATATCATAATCCTCTTGTGGAGTTCAAAAGCTTTTCAATAAGATCTTGAAGATATGTGAATTCTTGTTTTGAAATAGTTTCAGAACTTAGCACAAAAAGGTGACCAAGAATTATGCGGATTTCAAAACCAAATATCAAAGGCCTCACTGGTACTTTTCTGCTAATGTATGAATTCTTAATCACCCATCTTTGCTACCGACTTTGTGTGTCAAAAGTAGATAGGTGAAAACTATCATATGAGACTCACTATAGAAAAATGAAAAACTACCACATATAGGTGGATAGCATTATTACCTAATGTACAGGGGAGGTCTCAAGTTCGAGGCCAATGTACTATTGCTTCATTGCTTTATTTTTTTAATATATTTTAATATTCTGGTGTTCAGAAAAAACAAAATGTATAAATTCGCGTAAGTTGAACCCTAGCTTATTATTTACTTGACATGGTGTCTGGCCTATACGTTAGTCCAATTCTTCTGGGTCGAAATCCGATCTTGTGTGAAATGCTAAATTTAAAGCTTGATTTTCTATTTTATCGAAAACAAAACTTGATTTTCTAATTTATTAATAATACATGCCATTCTATTGGAAAATTTTCATTTTTCCAAGTTTCAAACTCTCACTCAAATCTGTCAAATTAATAAGAAAAATTTGAAAACATTCGTCTCTTCTAATTAATTCTAAACTTGTTCAAACCAAAGCACGGTGTAAACATGCTTTTAAAAATTAGATAAACATGCTTTTGAAAATATGAATACGTTTTTTTATAAATTTATGACTATGTATTTATAAATTCGCATCTTTGTGTTCGTATCTGTATGTCTATTTATTATTTTTTAAGAATTAATTCTTACATCTGGTAAATATATGAGTGGGGGTAAAGACGAATTCTTCTTCCCTTATAATGATTAAGGGGACTAATATTTTCCCGTGTTAATACTTGATTAGCTTAAAAATCAAAAGGTCAATCATTTTCTCATTTATAGGACTTCTCCCTAATTCAACCCAATTACCTACTATTATTTTTGGGTAATTGTAACCCAATTACCTACTCGGATTTAATGACTTTTGGGGGTTGCATCTTCATCATAAGAAAATCATATTGGGCGCGCGTATTTTGTTCTTTAAGAAATTTGGTCATTTGAATGATGTTGGCAATTTAATGGATTGAAATCCTTTAAAACAGAAAATTGTTAAGACAATGCCGAGCGTTTTCTCACTGTCTAAATGACTAAAATAATTCTACTAGTTAAATTTAGAGACGGAGCAATATTACTAAATTATGTCACATATTCATGATGGGGAATTAATTATTCAATGTAACTCTGCACCATGTTAGATTAGATCTTGGATTCTGCAGTGTTGAGGTGACTTACATTGTTGGATGACCTTTTGGACAATTTGGATTAAAAATTAAACAAGTTACCAATTATAATAACTTGTTTAACTTTTAATTCGGGCCGTTCAAAACACAATCCAATGGTGTTATATGACTCAGTACAAAATCCAAACTTGATGGTTAGATTGTGTGTGGCGTGGAGTTAATTTATCGAGGTTTGTACCCAAACTAAAATTCGACTTAACCGTGGACACATAGCAAGCTACCCGAGTGATTCGACTCGCCGCTCATCTCTCCTGCTCCAGATAGAGCAGCGTCAAACAGTTGGCCGAACGCGCCTAGCTTGGGCCTCAACCTCTCCGAGTTCTACTTCACAATGGTTTTAGTGATTCCAATCCTAAATCGAACTGTCTTCGACGTATTTATATATATATCCTTTCAACCCCATCAACCGAAGATATATATCCCGTCAATTAACTTTGTTCAGAGAGAGAATACTTCGATACTTTTGTCAAGAATTGTCACACCCCTTTGATCGAGCAACAAGAAATTCATATCAAACATGAGCACAGAAGGATTTGAGCTTCCCTTTTATGTGAACGGCAACATCTATTTTCTTGAGTATCCCTTCACCGGCCACGCCGATGAGTATTATCAAATGCTGGGAAGCGCATACCGATTCCAACTAGGCGTGCAGCAGCGAGAATTCGAGCGTCGATTGAAGCTCCAGTGGAATAATCCGGTGGATGAACCGGAGGTGAACTACGCGCAGTTGACGTCTTTCTTGGAAGTCGATGACTCTTTCTTCTCGCCGTGGAATCGAGAACTCGATGAAAAAAAGGCTGACATGTTATGCAGCGAAGGGAAGAAGTACATGCACTTTGAACCGGGATCGTTCTTCTCTAATGAGGTGAATATTCTCTCTAATTAGTTTCTCTCTATTTTTCATTGTTTTCTTGAATTAATAGGAAAACCTAAACTAAAACATAAACAATATTAGAGCTTTTATCAACAAAAATCTATAAAAATGGCTATGGGGTGGACGTACTCGCATGAATTCTTGATTTCTTAATTGAAGAAGTTTTGCTATACGTCAAAGAGAAAAATGGACAGATTCCCAATAAATTTTTTGGTGCATTGTTATTTGGACAGATCCTTACGTGCTCGAAAATCTAGTTTTCAAATCATTCCAAAATCAGCTTTATAAAATAATTATTTATTTGGAACATATGTTTGAATTAAAGTTGTCAAATTAATTAGTTGTGGTTTAGTATTTCCATCCATTTAATAAAACCTACTCCGTATTAGATATGGCTGGAACTGAATATAAGGTGATCCCAATCTAAGTGATATGATGATATAATTATTGATTATTGTTGTTTATATTGAAGCTAGTATTGACCCCTTTTCTTTTTTTCTATCGAAGGAATTCTTTTGTGTGAAGCCGAAACATCCCTCAGATCCTCAAGAGATTGACAACACAAATGAACCAGCAAATCCGGAACATGGTGAACTAGCAAATCTGAAACATCCCTCAGATCCTCAAAAGATTGACAACATAGATGATAAGGGCAAGGATCAGAAGAGTAAAATTTCTAAGCCACTTGTTGATCGGGATAGTTTTTTTGAAGGAATGAGAGAATATGATATTCTCGAAATAGCCAAGGAAAAGCATCGCCGCAATAGGAATAACAAATTTGTTGCTAATAGAAAAAGAAGATTGAGAGCAAAAAAGATGGAGGATGCTTAAAAGAATCACTATGTTAGATGTGCATTTTGTTGGTGTTACTTTTCTACGGCTTGTTGGAGTGAGTTGCATTTGCTGTGGCTTGGTCGGTTCTGGCTCTATTTTCATTGCTGCTGTTTGGATTGCTTCCTGCTTTTCATTGTTGTTTTGGTGCTTTTGTTATCTGTCCAAGGGGTCAACAGTCTTTTCAGGTGCTTTTGCGTAGCTTTCATGTTTGCTTTCTGCTCTTTGAAGTTTACGTTTGTTGGGGTTTGGTGCTCTGTTTGCTGTGGGTGTTGTTTTTGTTAGTCGAGGGGCGTTTTTTGGGTGTGATTTTCTGTTTCATCAAGGGTGTTTTTTGTAGCTTTTTGGGGAGTTCGGTTCTGCGTGGAGTGTAGTCTTGGTGTTTGGCTTTTCTTGGGGGTTTTCTTTGTATGTTCAGTTTTCTCATATCATTAATAATATTACATTTTGCGGATCAAAAAAACAAAAAAAAAACATAGATGAACCAGCAAATCTGAAACATCCCTCAAATCCTCAAGAGATTGACAGCACAAATGAACCAGCAAATCCTCAACAGTATGGCGAGATTGGCAGTGGAGATGAAATGGATGACAAAGATTATTATAATGATTTCATTGATAGGTATTATGATGATGTCATGCGTTTGAAGAAGGAGGGCAAACTCTAGGATGTACTAGCTTTATTTTTTTTAAATCATGTTTTATTACAACAATATTTGTTTATTCTTTGGACGAGCAACAATATTTCTTAAAGAATAGGTTTCTACTTGATTTCTCTCTCTTTATTTTTTGTCTCTCACACACACACAAATATGTGTGTTATATTTATGTCCCATTTTGTTTTTGGGGTCAATAACAAGATTAGAATCCTATCCCTGAATATCACCAATGTCATGGCTGCACAAAGCCCTTTTGGAAGTGTAACGGCGTTGGATACACATCAACACATGCATGTGTATTAGCGTTCTTCATGTCAGCATGTGCTGATCATTTTGCTGGCATTAATACTATGCATTCTATGCACGGTGACGAATTTCATAATTGGCGAATTTCATGGAAACAGGACCAAATATTTGGCGAATTTCATAATTTTTAACCCGTACTATTGCTTAAAACCAATAGCATTATAACCTCATGACATCTCTTTTACCAATTGGTCAACTTCAAATCCATCCTAATTGAAACGATGCAATCTTTCTGGCACATTCTTCTCTCCTTAATTCCCATTTCGAAAATGGTGTAATTTTGTAAGAACACAACTAGTCAGAAAGTAGTATTGTGAAATTTTTTAAGAGAAGCAATTAAATTAATTCTATCCAAATTGATCCTCCATTCCACATGGACTACATGGGCATCCATACCAATTAAGTTCAACTTTGTACCTAATTATTGAACAATAATAATTAATCACACATGATATAACCACCAAAAAAAAAAAAAAAACCCTTGCTCTAAGAAAGATGTGAAGAAATCTTCGGCCAAAATCGCGTTGATTCATTTTCTCGCTAGGCACCGACGGCCCCGAAGGAGCAGAAAAGTCCTCGCGTTTTTTGTCTGGGTGGAAGCTGGCGGCAGGGCTTGCTTAAACCGGATACACGGAATTGGGATTAGACCATCCAGACGATAGAAGCTTGAGTCTGCCTGTATTGCCCCCTAGTCGAAAATATGGGAATTGCCAGTCACATGTGTTGCACTCAAACACACGACCGGCCGAGTTGTTTGACATGTTGGTCATCCCTCTGAGTTCTGCTTCACAATGGTTTAGTAATTCAATCTTTTTATAGTGAGAGAAGAGCTAGATAAATACTTCAATATTAAAGTGATGGAAGAGAATGAGCTAGCTTCCCTTAAAGAGAAATAATCCGGTGGAAGTGGACTACATGCGACTCGTATATTTTTTGGAAGTTGATAGCTCGTTTTCCTTGCTGTGGAATCAGTAGGATGTTGAGATTTCATGCAGTGAAGGACGAAAGTAAATGCGCTTTGAACCCGGTCGTTCTTCGCTAATGAGGTGAGTTTGTACTCTTAATTAGAGGTCTCTCTATTTTTCGTTAATTATTTTTGAATATGAAAAGAAAAGGTTAGATATAATAAGTATAGAAAGTACAAAGCAGACCCAACAGAATTAAACATAAAAATAAACATGAACTATCTATCTTGAAATTTTATCAAGAAAAGTTTGGATGAACTGAAGTGTACGTGAGGGTTTGCATTAATTTTATTTTATTTTTGGCCAGTGTCACATATATGCTGCAGTGTTTTTGAATGCATGAGGTTTTGTTGAATTCTTGATGATTCTTTTTTTTTTTTGCCAATTCTTGATGAAGTTTTGCATGTCTTCGAGAAAATTGGACAGATTCCAAATAAAATTTTGGTGGGTCGGTATTTAGACATATGCTGGCGTGCCCAAAAATTTAGTATTCAGTCATACCAAAAATTCAGCTTGATAAAAATAACTAAATATTTGTACTGTTAGGAAGTTATCAAATTAAGTTGTGGTTTAATATTTCCATCTATTTAATGGTACTAGATGTAAGCATACGTGCGTTGCATGTGGTTATTTTTAATAATATGAAATATAAATGAAAGAATAATTTTTAAAGAACTAGATATTAATATCTGTCTGGTTAGATTTTTACCTTTAATGAAACTTATAGTGAGTAGTATAACTAATTTGAAAAATTTTAAGTTAGTCACAAATAAATTTAGAATATAATAATTCCCAATAATATATAGTAACACAATATTATATTGATTAACCACAAAATTCCAACAATTTAAAAGGAAAATTTAAATTAAAAAAAATAATTATTGAAGATAATGACCCTGCATAGAACTCTAATAAAATACAAAGAGAAATGTTTCCTATATAAGTTAATTACAAGGGTATAGATGTCTCTTAAATAAACTTTACTACAATAGTAGTTGTCATCTATTCAACTACAATAAGATTAAAAGGGTGCAGAAGGGTAGTTGTGTATTTAAAATTTAAAATAAGGGTATATTAGTTAATCAAAAGTTTTTCTCACATTCAGCTTTTTATAAGTAGTATAGATTATTAGATATTGATTATTGTAAAGACATAATTACCGAGTATTGATTTCTGTAGTTTAGGTTGAACCAAGTATATATTGACACAAATTTTTCCTTTATTTTTTTTTTCTTTTCAAGAAATTATCTAATATATATAAAAGTAGTGTTCACAATTGTCACATGGCAACTTTTTATGCAACCATATGGTATCCTCTTTATTTCTACGTATTTTAAAAGTTGTATATCTAATTTTCAAAAGTTGTAACCGTTCAATTATTCTTAAAAAGCACAATCTTTTTTTCAAAAGTTGTAATCATTTGTTTTAATTTAAAAGACACAATCCTTCTAATTGACATCTATATATTAGGATTATAATTTTGTTTCAGGAGTTAGATCAAAAGGTTAACGAGGCTAATGTATTGGCATAAGTAAAATCTTACTTTTTCGCTTTTTTCCTTTTTTTTCTTTTTGGGTTTTTTCCTATTAAATATTATATTCTTCTCTTTATTTCCAAGTGTTTTAAAAGTTGTATCTATAATTTTCAAAAGTGGTACCCATCCAAATATTTTTAAAAAACATAATCCTTTTTTCAAAGGTTGTAACAATTTGTTTTAATTTTAAAGCTAGACACAATCATTCCAATTGACATCTAAGTTGTATCTCTAATTTTCAAAAGTGGTAACTGTTCAATTATTCTTAAAAAATACAATCTTTTTTTCAAAGGTTGTAACCATTTGCTTTAATTTAAAAGATACAATCCTTCCAATTGACATCTATTTATTAGGATTACAATTGTGGTTCAAGAGTTGGATTAAGAGGTTGACGAGGCTAATTTATTGGTACAAGTAAGATCTTACTTTTATGTTTTTTTTTTTTTTTTGGGTTTTTTCCGATTAAATATCATGCTCTTCTTTTTGTCCCGCTAGTTTTGTTTGAAGCCAGAATGCATGACCACCATTAGATCCTTGACAGATTGACAGCGAGGAATTATTTTGTGTGAAGCCAGAACCACCTTCCAATCCTTAAGATATTGACAGCAGATATGAAATAGCAGATCCTCAAATTGGTGAGATTGGCATTGGAGATGAAACAAAGGACAACATCTTTCTCTGTGATTTTAATCATAATGATTTCTTTGATAAATATATGATGGTGTATATCTTGCGTTTCAAGATGGAGGGCAAACTCTAAAAACTTTATTTTCTAAAATCATGTTTTATTACAACAATATTTATTTATTTATTCTTTGGACAAGCAAGTGAGCGACAACACTTTATGAATTTGTAAATGAGTAAAATAGTAATTAAAATTTTCATTAATTACTATGTGTGGAAAGGAGATTTTGTGATGTAAATAAAAGCTCCTGTGTTATAGATATGTTCCCCCCCACCCCCCGCTTTTTTTTTTTTTTTTTTTGGTGGGGGGGGGGGGGGTTGGGGTGGGGATAAACAAAATTAGAACCTTGGCCTATTTCCCCCATACCACCAACTTTCAGTGGGGCACAACTTATATCATAATCCTCTTGTGGAGTTCAAAAGCTTCTCAATAAGATCTTGAAGATATGTGAATTCTTGTTTTGAAATAGTTTCAGAACTTAGCACAAAAAGGTAACCAAGAATTACACGGATTTCAAAATCTATAATCAAAAGCCTCACAGGTTTTCTGGTAATGTAACAGTTCTTAATCACCCATCTTTACTACTGATGCAGATTGCATCGGCATACGCACCATAGGCTGTTGGACGTTTTGCTGTTGAATCGTGATTCTAGTTTATTTAGATATTTTAGGAGTCTTTATTATTATTATTATTTAATTATTACTTTTAATTTAATTTGTTTTCTAGGTAGTTTGATATTTTCTTGTTCTAGTAGAATTAGGTTTTCTTGTTTTAGTAGAACTAGGTTGTCTTGTTCTAGTAGAATTAGGTTTTTCTTATTAGTTCTCTATATAAAGGGATGTAAGCCTTATGGCAAATAGTTTTAGTTCAGACTTTGATTATTTGATTAATAATATTGAGAGAGAGAGTTCTCCTTTATTTTCCTACTTTTGTATTCTTGAGAGAATATTGATTGTGGTTGCCTATTATCTGGCATTGTTCTTGCGACAATCAACAGATTGGTGGAAGCTTGTTTGTTTTTTGGTGAACTAGTCTCGACCGCGTATTATCCGCTGCATCAGTTGGTATCAGAGCCCAGTTCGTTCTTGCCGTCATGCCAAGACGAGGAGGAAGACGTGCCGGAGGCCGTGAAGCCAATCTGAGGACGTGTATTATCGCGAAGACATGGCCCGAATTAAACAAGAAATCAAAGACGAGATATGAGCCCTATTCAAGAGTTATCGTCTTGAGCGGCGTCGTAGTCGTTGACCTCCATCTCCGTGTTCTATGGACAAAGAGAGTGATGAGGATATTTTGGTTGAGAATATTTGTATTGAGGATGTTGTTGTAAAGAATGAAGATTTGAATGAAGTTGAAGGAGGTAAGAATTTGGAATTCATGGGAAATTTTTCTTTTAATAATTTTGGTGATGATAAATCTGAAAAATTAGTGGATTTTAATTTTCCGCCTATTTTTGATGAATATGATGATGGTGATATTGAGTCAAATATTATTGAAAATTTAGAGGAGGCTATAACTTGTGAGATACGTAATAAAAATTGTTCAAGCAATAATTTTTATTGTCGTGTTAAACTATTTGGTGATTTTCGAGAAGATGAAATTTTGGTCGTTGAAGAGTTGAAGCATTATGATTTTATTGGAGTTGACAATATTAGTTGTGTTGTTAATACTCTATTGCTGAAGATTTTGAATGAGATGAAGGGTGCAGAGAAAATTTTTTTTGTTATGAAATTTTGGAAAAATAAATTTTGGAGGCAACTGAAACAAAAAAAGTTTTCAAAGTATTTATTCAGTTGGATTGGTCAACATCAATACTTCTGTGAAGCCAACCCATAGAGTTCGGGGACGGACTCTCTCCAAACAGGGGAGAATAGGGAGAATGATACAAGGTGTGGAACGATTACTTTTGTCCAACTGAACCATTGCAGATTAAGCACTCCATCCACGATATCAGCAGTTACAAGTGTGGTGGTAGTATTCGTACTCATAGTTTGTTTGATGTCAAGCATTTGGTTCCTTATCATGAATATAGCTCCGAGGATGAGGCTACGAATTTGAGGGCGAATTCTCTCCAAACAGGGGAGAATGATGCAGATTGTATCGGCATACGCACCATAGGCTGTTGGACGTCTTGCTGCTGAATCGGGATTCTAGTTTATTTAGATATTTTAGGAGTCTTTATTATTATTATTATTTAATTATTACTTTTAATTTAATTTGTTTCCTAGGTAGTTTGATATTTTTTTGTTCTAGTAGAATTAGGTTTTCTTGTTTTAGTAGAACTAGGTTGTCTTGTTGTAGTAGAATTAGGTTTTTTTTATTAGTTCTCTATATAAAGGGATGTAAGCCTTATGGCAAATAGTTTTAGTTCAGACTTTGATTATTTGATTAATAATATTGAGAGAGAGAGTTCTCCTTTATTTTCCTACTTTCGTGTTCTTGAGAGAATATTGATTGTAGGTTGCCTACTATCTGGCATTGTTCTTGCGACAATCAACAGATTGGTGGAAGCTTGTTTGTTTTTTGGTGAGCTAGTCTCGATCGCGTATTTTCCGCTGCATCAACTACTCACTTTGTGTGTCAAAAGTAGATAGGTGAAAACTATCATGTGATACTCATTATAGAAAAATGAAAAACTACCACATATAGGTGGATAGCATTATTACCTAGTGTATAGGGGAGGTCTCAAGTTCGAGGCCAATGTACTATTACTTCATTGCTATATTTTTTTAATATATTTTAATATTCTGGTATTCAGAAAAAACAAAATGTATAAATTCGCGTAAGTTGAACCCTAGCTTATTATTTACTTGACATGGTGTCTGGCCTATATGTTAGTCCAATTCTTCTGGGTCGAAATCTGATCTTGTGTGAAACGCTAAATTTAAAGCTTGATTTTCTATTTTATCAAAAACAAAACTTGATTTTCTAATTTATTAATAATACATGCAATTCTATTGGAAAATTTTCATTTTTCCAAGTTTCAAACTCTCACTCAAATCTGTCAAATTAATAAGAAAAATATGAAAACGTTTGTCTCTTCTAATTAATTCTAAACTTGTTTAGACCAAGGCACGGTGTAAACATGCTTTTAAAAATTAGACAAACATGCTTTTGAAAATATGAATACGTTTTTTTTTATAAATTTATGACTACGTATTTATAAATTCGCATCTATGTGTTCGTATCTGTATGTCTATTTATTATTTTTTAAGAATTAATTCTTACATCTGGTAAATATATGAGTGGGGGTAAAGACGAATTCTTCTTCCCTTATAACGATTAAGGAGACTAATATTTTCCCGTGTTAATACTTGATTAGCTTAAAAATCAAAGGTCAATCATTTTCTCATTTATAGGACTTCTTCCTAATTCAACCCAATTACCTACTATTATTTTTGGGTAATTGTAACCCAATTACCTACTCGGATTTAATGACTTTTGGGGGTTGCATCTTCATCATAAGAAAATCATATTGGGCTTATTTTGTTCTTTAAGAAATTTGGTCATTTGAATGATGTTGGCAATTTAATGGATTGAAATCCTTTAAAACAGAAAATTATTAAGACAATGCCGCGCGTTTTCTCACTGTCTAAATGACTAAAATAATTCTACTAGTTAAATTTAGAGATGGAGCAATAGTACTAAATTATGTCACATATTCATGGTGGGGAATTAATTATTCAATGCAACTCTGCACCATGTTAGATTAGATCTTGGATTCCGCGGTGTTGAGGTGCTTTACATTGTTGGATGACTTTTTGGACAATTTGGATAAAAAATTAAACAAGTTACCAATTATAAACATTTTAGTAATAACCTTTTTAACTTTTAATTTGAGCCGTCCAAAATACAATCCAACGGTGTTGATATAACTCAGTACAAAATCCAAACTTGATGGTTAGATTGTGTGTGGCATGGACTTAATTTATCGAGGTTTGGACCCAAACTAAAATTCGACTCAACCGTGGACGCATAGCAACGCGGCATTGTCCCGAAGACACAGCTACCCGAGTGATTCGACTCGCCGGTCATCTCTCCTGCTCCTGATAGAAGCAGCGTCAAACAGTTGGCCGAACGCGCCTAGCTTGGGCCTCAACCTCTCCGAGTTCTACTTCACAATGGTTTTAGTGATTCCAATCCTAAATCGAACTGTCTTCGACGTATTTATATATATATCCTTTCAACCCCATCAACCGAAGATATCTATCCATCAATTAACTTTGTTCAGAGAGAGAATACTTCGATACTTTTGTCAAGAATTTTCACACCCCTTTGATCGAGCAACAAGAAATTCATATCAAACATGAGCACTGAAGGATTTGAGCTTCCCTTTTATGTGAACGGCAACATCTATTTTCTTGAGTATCCCTTCACCTGGCCACGCCGATGAGTATTATCAAATGCTGGCAAGCGCATACCGATTCCAACTAGGAGTGCAGCAGCGAGAATTCGAGCGTCGATTGAAGCTCCAGTGGAATAATCCGGGGGATGAACCGGAGGTGAACTACACGCAGTTGACGTCTTTCTTGGAAGTTGATGACTCTTTCTTCTCGCCGTGGAATCGAGAACTCGATGAAAAAAAGGCTGACATGTTATGCAGCGAAGGGAAGAAGTACATGCACTTTGAACCGGGATCGTTCTTCTCTAATGAGGTGACTATTCTCTCTAATTAGTCTCTCTCTATTTTTCATTGTTTTCTTGAATTAATAGGAAAAGCTAAACTAAAACATAAACAATATTAGAGCTTTTATCAACTAAAGGAAAAGTTAGCCCGGTAGCTAGGTTGTAGTACGTGATTTTATTTCTTGATCGGGGTTGCATGCATGGTGCAGCGTTTGTGAATGCATATCGATCATATTCTTTATTTTTGGTAGGTAACACAAAAATCTATAAAAATGGCTATGGGGTGGACGTACTCGCATGAATTCTTGATTTCTTAATTGAAGAAGTTTTGCTATACGTCAAAGAGAAAAATGGACAGATTCCCAATAAATTTTTTGGTGCATTGTTATTTAGACAGATCCTCACGGGTTCGAAAATCTAGTTTTCAAATCATTCCAAAAATTAGCTTCATAAAATAATTATTTATTTGGGACATATGTTTGAATTAAAGTTGTCAAATTAATTAGTTGTGGTTTAGTATTTCCATCTATTTAACAACACCTACTCCGTATTAGATATGGCTGGAACTGAATATAAGGTGATCCCAATCTAAGTGATATGATGATATAATTATTGATTATTGTTGTTTACATTGAAGCTAGTATTGACCCCTTTTCTTTTTTTCTATTGAAGGAATTCTTTTGTGTGAAACCGAAACATCCCTCAAATCCTCAAGAGATTGAAAACACAGATGAACCAACAAATCCAGAATATCCCTCGAATCCTCAAAAGATTGATAACACAGATGAACCAGCAAATCCGGAATATGATGAACCAGTAAATCCAGAACATCCCTCAGATCCTCAAGAGATTGACAACATAGATGAATCAGCAAATCTGAAACAGCCCTCAGATCCTCAAGAGATTGACAACACAGATGAACCAGCGAATCCTCAACAATATGGCAAGATTGGCAGTGAAGATGAAATAGATGATGAATATTATTATAATGATTTCATTGATAGGTATTATGATGATGTCATGCGTCTCAAGAAGGAGGGCAAACTCTAGGATGTACTTTATTTTTTGAAAATCATGTCTTATTACAACAATATTTGTTTATTCTTTGGACGAGCAACAATATTTCTTAAAAAATAGGTTTCTACTTGATTTCTCTTTCTTTTTTCCCTCTCACACACAAATATGTGTGTTATATTTATGTCCCGTTTTGTTTTTGGGGTCAATAACAAGATATATTAGAATCCTATCCCTGAATATCACCAATGTCATGGCTGCACAAAGCCCCTTTGAAAGTGCAACAGTGTTAGATACACATGCATGTGTATTAGCGATCTTCTTGTCAGCATGCGCTAATCATTTTGCTGGCATTAATACTATGCATTAAAGATTGTATTCTATGCACGGTGAGGACAAGAAATTTTTTCGCTGTATGAGTTGTGACAAGTTTCTTCGCACCCGGCCCCAGCGGCATCAATGTGGAGGAGGCTGCATCATGATTGGAGGGCTATTGACTGAAAACATAACTAGCCCAACTTTTATTATGGCATAACTGTTATCATAATCCTCTTGTAATGTTCAAAGTTTTTTCAATAAGATCTTGGAAATGTCAATTGTTGTTTTGAAATAGTTCCAGAACTTAGCACGGAAACAGGACCAAATATTTGGCGAATTTCATAGTTTTCAACCCGTACTATTGCTTAAAACCAATAGCATTGTAACCTCTTGACAACGTCTATTGCTTGGAAATGTCAATTGATTTCTCTCTCTTTTTCAATAAGAAAAATATGAAAACGTCTGTCTCTTGTAGTTAATTCTAAAAATTTTCAGACCAAACCACGGTGTAAACATGCTTTTGAAAATTAGATAATACACATGCTTTAAGAAATAAGCTGGGTTGTTCCCACCGTTGGTTTTTGTTGGAAAAGCTCAAAACTAATTCTCCGGCCCACAGTATGGCCCGTTGCTTTTGAAAAATCAATGGAGTCAAATTTGCTCCAGTTGTTTACCACTTTACACGTGGTCTCATATTACGTGTCAAGTGGGATTTTCGTGAATTTTAATCCATTCTGATTCTCTTTGGCTCATTCCAGTTTATTTGATTTTAATGAAACGGCAACCAGTGATTAATTTGAGGTAAAAGAAATTAAGGTCTGATGAATGAATAGTGATGACCGTATAACTGAAGGCCGGTGAGGCAAAAATACACGTGCTGGAGTGCTGGTGTTTTAGCTGACATGTTGATCTTTCTTTCTTTCTTTCCTTTTTTTTTTTTTTTTTTTTGTTTTTTTTTTTTCTGGGGGGTGGGGGAAATTGCTAAAGAGCCTAAATTTTTTGCCAGTCCATTACTAGTGAATAAATTCTTAATTTCTTATCATAAGCTACCAATCATTTGGGTCGGTAGATTTTGACAAAAAATTTAGGATAGGTAGAATTACTCTTTCTTCCCAGGGTGAAGCACAGAAACTACCTTCTTTGCTACCTCAGGTAAGACAACTTATTACAACTTATTTTACATTTCAACTTAATACCATGTGCAGGATAATGTTTGTCAACGTTTTACAAATTGATTGTATATGTACTTCAAAATGACTATTAATTTTCTTTATTTGGTATTAAATTGGGAAATGGTCATCAAAAGAGCAAAATATTAAGAATTTTTTTTCTTTTTTTTTTTTGTTGAAAATATTCAGGTGGGTTGTTTGCCCCACCCGCCAGCACACTGCCTTCGCCCCTGCTTTCTTCTGGCAATGACAAAACCAATTTTAACGAAGTTTTGAATCAGCTGCCTTGCTTATTGAATTTCCAAACAGGTTCTCAAACTGTTTTTACATAGAGTGAGGAGGCCAATACATCATCAAATGGCATGATCTATCGTTGATTTACCGCCAAGCACGCATGTTATTTTTTTTTAATAAATTGGCGAACATGATATATACTAATAACACTTTTTGTCTAAGTCGATATACATGGACCATAGTTGAGGTCTTATTCACCCTGCATCTGTTAAAGTTAAGGATAAGCTCGACTGATGATCAGACTCGATAAAAAGTGAAAGTGAAAAACTCCACTGGAATCTTGGAATTTAGGGTTATTGTTTAGTTAAAAACACCTAAAGAGTGTTTTGTTTATGCGCCTTTTAGTGTTGGGTTGACGGCTTGGCGCCTTAATATACGGCATAAGATCTCGAGTTTATTTCCACAAAAGAAATTAAGTCTACAACCAAGAAGCCCCATCTTTGGGCTCACTGCATGACTGCACCGACTTGGGAAGAAGGAAGAGGAGCTCTTTGTTTCGATAGAGAGAATGAAAGCTATTGGGAGAATGATGAGAACGCAATGCGCAGGTCCCTCGCAAAAGAAGGGTATTATTAGTCCGATTTGGGTAAGACCATATATATATATATATATATATATTTTAAAATTTTTACTTCAATTTTAATTTCGTTAACGACTCCCACAAATTCGTCGAGAAAGGAAAAAATTTTCTTCTTTTTTTTTTTTTTTCTCTAAAAAATAAAAATAAAAATATTATTCCGTACTTACAATTTTATCATTGAAACATCATAAATTGTACATAATGAATCCATAATAACTTGACACGATTAAGATTCTTAGGCTTCTGTGAGTGCAGAGATTTGATCCTCGCATTTTGTGAGGCACATCTATGCCCATTTTCTCATTATATTGGTTGGGTGGTTTGAGAATATTACTCACTCAAAACCATTTTTATATGCCAAAGAGAAATATTTTTTTTTTTACTAAATCCTAAGAGGAATAGGTTAGAATACCAAGATCAAATTTGTAATTATAAAACAATAATCACACATGTATATAACCAAACCCAAAAAAAAAAAAAAAAAATCCGCAATAGGACCTGTATCAGTTTACAAAGTATTTAGAGAAAAATCACTAAAGAAAAAGAGAGAGAAGAAAAAAAAGGGAAACTCCTATTTCTATCTGAAAACAAATGAAAGAATATGAGTACAAAAATCCCCAAAAGCTGGAGAATTATAAGAAGCTAAAAGGTCCTAATTAAGGTTACAAGCAATCCACCATGGGCGACAACTTCCACAACTGAACATTCAAATCGTTCTCCATCGGCGTCAAGTTCAAATCCAACGACAAAAACCTCTTTCTACTACTCGATTTCTTCATAACAGGCACCGCCTTGGCCGCCTGAGGCACCATCACCCCTTCACTCATAACCGCCCTATGCCTCCTCATATGCCCACCCAACGCCTGCCCAATAGCGAACTCCAGCCCGCAAATCGAGCACTCGTGCGTCTTCGGCTTCGCAGGCGAACCCCTCAGATCGTCATGGTGAAGGAGGTCACCGCCGGCGCCCATCATCAATCTCGGCTTCTTGTGACTCGCTCGGTGGCCGCCGAGAGCCTGGAAAGACGGGAATTGCCGGTTACAGGTCTTGCACTCGAACACACGGCCACCGGCTGACTGGCTCGACGTGTCGGAGGTCGTCTGTCCGACCCGAGAAAGGAGCATCAAGCAGTTGGCCATGTCTAGGGCGTCCACCTCTCTGTCCTGTATGCTTCTCTTCATAGTTACGTGATATGAAAAATACGAAAGAATAAAAGTTTGTTGCGGAATTGAAAATAAAGTGAGGCTGGAGAGTTGAATATATATAGGTGTTGTGGTTGAAATGTTGAATAGTATGGAGTAGTGGCGTAGCGGTGGAAATGGCGGTTTTGGGGTTTGTTTCTTGGGGAGTAAGAGTAGTCTATGGAGGGGCTTTTGGGTAATTATTGATCGGTATTGGGGGCAATGGCGGTGTAAAAGCAACCGGGGACCTTACGTTTGCGTGACCGCGTGGCTGAGCTAATATTTTGAAAGAGTCGTTAGCGGCAAGCCAGTAGTGAGTCATCGTCTATCCCATGACTTTTCTAGAAAGTTACTTCGTGAGTGTCAACCTCAGACGCATTCAAAGCGCGTACCCTACACGAGCACGAGGAATGCTCATAGTTGGACCGTTGCTATGATTGGTGTGTGGTGTGTGCATGATTAGGGTGCATGGACTAAAATTTACGGAGTATTATATAAAATGTCGTGAGATTAAGTGACATATTAATCGAACTTTAATGTTCTATTTTATTCAACAATGTGTGATTAAAAATTTCTTCTGGCCGGCTTTAACTAGAACTTGTGGGCTCATTTTATTACCTTTTTTGTTGTTGTTGAATTTCTATTAGTGGGATGTAATTTAAACAAATTTGATGGTGTTTTACAATGTTAAATTTTGTGTGCCTAAATAGAACTAATTATCAAAGTTAAATTATTACGAGTGTTAAGACGAATTCACTGGGAAGTCTGATGACAAAAAAAGAACAAAATTCGTTGTTAGGATGAATTCAATGGGAAGTCCGATAACAACAAAGAACAAAATTCGTTAGCTCATTGTTTAGTACAAATTAGTGAAACAACGGAATTTATAAAAAATCATTCAATAGGACTTCAAAGGAATTCCAAATTGGCCCAATGAAACGTGTTCTAGTTTTTTGCCATATTAGTTTAAAATTTGTTACTCCGTATTAATTTGATTGCAATATAAGATGATATATTTGAAAATATTGTACTTTTTTTTTGTTGTTGATTTTTTAGGTAATATAGATCAGAACAGCGAGCATAAAATAACATAGTTAAACTCATGCATTTAAGCAGTGACAAAAAAACAAATGAGAATCCTCTGTTTGGGTGTATTTGGGTAATCTAACATATAGAAAAAATAAGCAATTAAACTTATGGGATAAAGGTCGAGTTTTTCAAAACCAATGACTGAGCCCAGACACCCAAGTAGGGGATCCTAATTGCAGAACAATAATATTTAAAATCTCTATATTAAGGGAACATGTCATATGACTTAGAAGCCATATCAATAGTTAAAGTAGCCCAAAAAGTTCTCTTCTAGCACACTTGCATGTGATCCTTTCCCCTCGAATGGGGCACAATCTTTCTTTCCAGGGTCTTTGACAGCGCGTGGACAAGTGATCCACTTGTTCCCTCTGCTTTTAGGAGTCAAAGCAAGTAATCCGTTGTGGAGTATGAAAGGAGAGTAATTAAGCGAAGAAAAGATTGAATTGCTGCACTAAAAGGAGATCCGTATGAAGGGAGGAAAACGTGGTGTGCAAGTTCACAAGCACCACCTGACTTGTAAATCTACGCGGTCTCTGCCTCTCTAAAGAGGGACCTTCGTGTTTTCACACGCACACACTGTGCGTGATCTTGTTTGTTTGGCACTTACCCAGAAAAATCCAAAATACTGCTGTCATTGCTTACTTTCTCCTACTTTCTAGACGGATGGATGAGGGAGGGGGATGTACCTAGTACCTACCAAACATACTCCTAGCTTCCTGCCTCCTACCTGGGGCAAACTTTGGGTGGGGTCCGTTTTGCTCTCTCTCTATCTCTCCTCGGTTAGCTTGAATTTTTCTTGTCAATACCGTTGGGGGGAAGTTTTATAGGGCGTGTCTGCTTGTGCTTTGTGCCCTTTGGCCTAATTTTAACATTAAATGGTTACACACTCAGTATAAGCTGGATGAGAACAATCATCGACATTGACACATTGACACGTAGAAATTAAAGAGCAATGGGTAGAGAATAATTTGTGTGTAACGTTATTTATATCACAATTGAATACAAAAATAGCTAAGTGAGAATGTTAGGTCTTGGGTCTCTTGCCAAACAAGAGTTTTAGGATTTAGTTTTTATCAACTTTCTTTAGGGCCATCTCTATGAATTTTGTTTTGTAATTGACTAGTGGTGCATGTGGTATAAGAATATTGTATGTGTCTAGGGTGACTACTTGAGTGAGTAAGCATCTCAAAACCTCTTAAAAAAAAATTTTAAAAAAAAAAAAAAAAAAAACAAATAGGGGAAAATGAAAAAAGTGTTTCAGTTGGAATGTTAAACATGACATTCTGCGTTTTTGTGTTTCTATTGACTTGTTATAAGGATAGTAAAACGTCACTGTTACACATTTGGATGGGTCTTGGTATGAACGACACTGTTAAGCGTTTTGTTCTATAGTGATAAGGGGGTTGAACCCTTTGAATTGAGAAGGATTACATGCATCTAAATTCCACAACGAAAAATTGTAGAGAAAAATCATATACATACACGTCTTTCCTGTCACTACACCCTCTCACGGCTGTTCAAATTTATTGGTGTCATCCGTTAAACTTTGACATGAGCACATCACCAAATACTAATAATGATAATTAAGAGTCAAAATTAAGGGAAGTGCTATTGGACACTCTTAACAGCCCCCAAAATCACCCCTCATGTGGCCACCTATTTTATTTGAAACACATCGACTTGTTTTTAGAAGAAAAAATGTCATATTAGGGGAGCGGTTATGAGGGCTGTCATGGGACGTCCAAAAATTAAGATTTTCTCAAAAATAAAATTCTGAAGCCCACAAGAGGTTCATTGAAGGAGCTAGCTTGACCGTGTTATGGGACAGTAATCAAAATTATACACAACGACCAAGACCAGAGACAACATATGTACGAGGGGTCCCCATTTTAGCCAAACCTATTTGGCACGTCTTGTTGGTTATCCTCTTTGAAGTTAGTTTGCTCGTGGGAATGCAAATTTGAACTCAGAACTCGGTTTGCTCTTTTTGTAGAGCTCATACGGCGGTTTACGAATGGACTTTCAGAACCTTTTCCACGTAAATCTGGTTGGTAGATTCCTGGTCAGAATTTTTGAAGCATGTGATACGACGAGGAAAAGTTCGTGTGAGCAACGAGCCTCACATGAGTTGGTTCCTTTTGCCCCTTGGAAATCATAGAAGGTTTGCTTAATTGAGCTTACCAAAAGCTTTTGACTTCTTTTAATTAGGACATAAAACAAGAGCTAGTACCACTTTTATTGGCCGTCAACCACGGTTCTTCCGATCAGGAATGAAAAATGATTTTCACAAGAAACTCTTCGACCAGTCCCGCAAATCAATTGCATTAATATACGGAGTAACAGACAAACCTCTTTTTATTTTACTTTAATTATTTTTTTGGTGTGGGGGGGGGGAATGTGGGTATCCCATGTTCACTATTTTTCTACCGTCAAGGTGTGGACTCGAATTAGTTCCACACGATGTTCAATTCACCTATAAGTCTTTGCATTGATATTGAAAAGATAAAAATTCAAACCGGGGATTTCCGACGGTTAAGTCGTGGTCTTTTATCATCTCGTTACGAGTTATAAGCTAAATAAAATTGGGTTGGTATAAAATTTGGTGGGCCTTAGTTTGGATTGGGAAAGTTTGACGGAAAGAAAAATAAAATATTTTTAAATTGCTTATTAATGATTTCCTTTCTTAAGTAATTTTGATCATTTTCCTTTTCTTTCCTTCTGAGCTTCTAATATCCAAACATAGACTGCAAGAAATATTTTCATGAATTCAAGATACATAAAATTTTGACTAAAAATTCGAAAGAACAGGGCTTTTAAAATATTTATCTACTAATTCGGTTGAAAATTTGTAAAAATAATTAGGAATTTTGATGAGAAATTTAATTGGCTGCATGATTTAAATATTTGGAATTTTGTTTACGCAAATCATGGTCATTTAACTGAATATTAAAAATACTAGATGCTTGTAAGTCTTGCAATATCCAAAGTGGGCGGAATATTTAAACGTGTTTGTTCATATCTATAGTCGACACGGTTGGCATGACTGTACACACGATCATATTTTAAATCTGGTGTCAATTTATTCTGGTACTTAAAAAACTAATCCCAAACGCAACCCATGGCTAGAATCAGAGACCATCCCTCTCAAGCTGTTGGAGAGAAGACTTGAATCCCTTAAATTCCCTTCTTTAAAAAATACGGAGAAAAACTATCATTAAGGTCCTTTTATATGTGTGTTAGCTACTTAGCTCTATCATATTTAAGAGACATCATACGAATATTTTAAGACATGCATACTAGTGTTGGATAAAGGATTTTTTGAGGATTAATTTCCAAGTAAAATATTTTAGGGGGAATTATAGATTAGTCTGGCTACGGACAAATAATCTCAATTAGTGGTCATTCTTGGTTAAGTTAGTAGTCATTAAATACGAAGTTGGTAGGCATACATATGAATTGTAATTATTTGCTCGTTGCGGGACTAATCTGTAAGTCCCCCAAAAATTTTATTTTAAAATATCATATGGCCTAATCATAAGCATGATCAAATTTTGATGTTTTAATTCCTATTAATAATGTTTGGTTGAGCTTTTCTGGCAACTTTGAAGAATACATGCAAACTCATTTTAAGTCATTTTGGACTAAATTTACATGAGGAAAATAAATTTACTGTAATAAATATGATGATATAATACGTGTCTTGAATTATATATCCAAAATAGTCAAATACTGAGTATGCCCTCATGACAGATGAACTTTTAAGTACTCGATCTTTTTATATATGCATTATGCGCGGCCCTTTCTTCTAAGATATTTCATCATTAATCTCCATCACAATTTCTAATGTCCTTTTATAAAATCTCAAATGTCTAATACTATGGCTGTATTGTATGAGGTGAGCAGTGACTGCCTTTTTAACAACTCCCACCTATCATGGTCAGCAAAAGGGAAAGGTGGACTTCCTGACTTCCCCATGAGAATCATGACTCTGCTGCGGCTTCAAACAACAGATAAAGGTGTTTACACTCTGTGAGTTATAATCGACCACATAGGATTAATCAGGAAATAACTCACATAATCAGGAGACAAAGGATAACATCTTAATTAAGAGTCGGGGGTTTTGAATTCGAATTTTTATACTCTCGTCATTTGATATGCGGATTTGTGATATGACTATATATCATGTGAGATTAATTTGAACCTAAATCTTAACTAGGTACAGAATATCCTACATTTGACCCTAAAAAAATAATAAATAAATGGAGGAAAAGCCATTTGTATTGTAATAACCAAATTAGAATAGTCTCACGCACGCAGTGACTCAATCAAAAGTTGTATTTCCAAGTCAAAGGAGTGCAACTTATATATAGAGCTTTATTCTCTCTCTCATACAGTAATACGTAGACGTCAGCTATGATGCTTCAAGCAAACTTTGTGCAATAGAATGAATTGGAAAATTCTAGTTTCTTACTAAGGTACCCATTAAGCAAGAATGCACCTTTTACTTGTCAATTTTCACTCATTAGCTCGCTTATGTGGTCAGTGGCGGATGCAGGAATTTATCTTTGGGGGCGACTTTATTTGGATGAAATAATGTATGTATTAAACCAAAAAAGGACATAACCCAAGAACATAAGACATAACTTGAGTAAAACATGGGTAAGAGCTATCTATATAAAGGGGAAAAAAAGGAAAGAGAGAAGAGGTGGGGGATCAATTATAAAATCAAAAGGGACTAAAATATATTTTAGAGGGGACAAAAATATATTTTAGAAGGGGCATATTTAAAAATATAAGCAAATATGTATACTAAAAAAAAAAAATTCCAATGAGTGAGAGGGGGGGGGGTCAACTGCCCCCCTAGCACCCCCCCTCCCTCCGCCCTGCATGTGGTAGTTGGAGTGAGTCTTCCATGTAACTATGACAAGGCCATGTGATGTTATGGGTCTTTGGGAGTGAAGTAAAATGAGATTGTAAGGTCAAAAATTACTTTGACAATCTCATTTTACTCCATTCTCATTGTCTTGTAATACTACATCAACCGTATCACAGTCACATATAAGTTTGTTTGTTTGTTTGTTTGTTTATTTATTTATTTATTTTCATGTCAAATGAGGTATAAAAAAAATTGGTGAGAAAAATGTTGGAAAAAGTAACATTTTTCTAGTAAACAAAGGCCATATTATCACATACCATTGTTAATATAGAGATGGATAAATTACAGAAAATTGCCCTTAACAGTTAGATTTCAGTTACCATTGAGGGTGGTAGCCTAGGGATGAAAGCTTTGGTTTCAAATGGTTGCGGGTTTGAGGCATGGCACCCCCTTTGAATCCCCTTCCATTTTGGTCAACTGTGTACCCATTAGACCTTTGGTGATGCTAAAGTGGCGGGCTCACCTTTTAGGCAGCAGCTATGATTTAAATAGAATATTTCTCAACAGATAAAAACTCCTATGGTAATGTCCAAGAATGGATTGCTATCGTTTGTCGCTCCTTTTTGTTTTTTTTACTTAGCAAAATAAAAAATAAAAAAAAGAAAAAAGAGTTAGGCTTCAGTTTACTGTCATGAGATTGGAAAAAATAGTCCTGAACGATCGCTGTGTCCCCTCGTTAGCCTGCCGTCCAAAAATTGAACAAGTGATTGACATGTATTTTATTTTAGTCATTCATATTGGCTCCGTGCATTGTCTAAATCTCTCCTCAATGACGTTGTAGACGAAAAACACCTCTAAATATTTTAGAGAATATTTTATTTAGTTTTAATTTTAAATTTTTTTGGAAGAAAAATTAAAATAATGTTAAAAAATTTATGTTCTCATGCGTCTAGACGACCTACTCTAGGGCTTGTTTGGTAATCCAATCAAGAATTTTTACATGGGGTTTAAGACATAAATTTATCAGATTAAATTATAATATTTTAAAATATTGAAGTTATCACTATAGTTGATGTTATAGAATCAATTTTAAGGAATTCATGAAATGCTACTATTTTGAATTGTCATCCTTATTTGTGATGATAACCATCATTTTCTTGAATTTATTAATTCAAGATGATGGAATATGCCTTCAATATTATGTGAAATTTTTTAAATTGTTCAATTTCAAATTGGACAACCAAAAAGGCCCTTCGATAATTCCCAAATCTTGAATACAACGACCCAAATTAGCAATACAATTGGCAACGCTATTAGTTTGACGGTATCCGTGATCAAACTCAACACAAGAAAAATAAGAAGTCAAACAATATTATTGGTGCTCCAGTGAAGATGATATTCCACTTAATCGTCTTGAAAATAATCTGACAATCTTCTTCCACTTGAACATGCATAATTTGAGGCATTGTCTAGGGGGAGCGGCTATTTTGCCACCCACCCCTATTTTTATCACACCCCCATGATTTAGATTTTTAAGGTTTTATGCAAAATATAAAAGGTTCTTATAAAAACCGATCACGTAATCCATTAGAAAACATTATTTTGAACAACTTTGCAAAAAAAGTTTTTTCAAAATCTATCGTTTAAATAGACTTTTTAGTCATTTATAACTTTTATTTCATTTTTTGCCAAAAAGCCTATATAAATGATAGATTTTGAAAAAAAATATTTCTAAAAATTTGTCCAAAATGATTTCTTCTAGTGGACAATGCGGCCGGATTTCGTAAAAACCCTTTATATTTTATATAAAATATTAAAAACCTAAACTAAAGGGGGTGATAAAAATGGGGGACAATAGCCGTTCCCTTGTCTCACCCTGTAAAATTCGTTTACCTGATCCATTGATTCCAATTAAACCAGATCCAATTATCCTGACAAGATTGCTAAGGCTAAGCCCAAATTGAGGCTCCAACTTCCAAGTTCTAAGTGGATAGCCAGGCTTTAGCCCAATATTTGAGCCCATCTATGAAGTGTGAAAAGGTCCAATGAAAGTGGTCCTCCTACCCTCCTACCTGATATCTTTGCTCAATACTCTCTTTATGCAGGAAACTATTCAATAGATTAAACTATTGCCAAAATAGTTTGTCTAAATCCTCTCACCTAAATAAGATGGTATTTGGATAACCAATTAATTTTTTTCATTAAAAAGATAACTACTCGTAATATGTTAAGGTGATGGTCGTTATGTCAATTAGAAGCAAATTTATGTAAAAAATTTAGACATTTTAGCATTTTCCATATTTGATATTATCATTGCATGTGACTAATTCTCCTATTCATATATGGTCCCATCTCATATGCACTGAGTAATTATATTTCTAAGATTTTGTTGAATTTTTAAGTAAATGCTAAAATCATAGCCTGTACTTTGTACAGTTCTTATGAGACAACTTCTCTTTGAGATTTGAGAAGCTTATTATTTATTGGGCCTTCTTGGCTTTCAACTAAGCATGATAATTGGGCCATGTTTTTTTCCATTTTTTTTTTAAATAATAATTGGGTCATGTTTTAAAATAACTCAAGGGTTGGCAATAGCCACCTTTCAATTTTATTTGCATTTCTTACTTATTTTAACTTTATTTTTTTAAGGTCTTATAAAAAAAATAAAAAGTTTTCATAAAAAAACCATATTAGAAAACATCATTTTGAGAAATTTTATACATTTTTTTTTTCAAAATTTATCATTTAAATAGATTTTTAAATTTTTTATAGTTTTTATTGATATAAAAATTTAATATAAATCGTAAATAGACAAAAATAGTATTTACACCATTCACTTCGCAAGCCTTGAGAGGTGGACAAGTAGTTTAAAATCTTTTATCAGATAAAGATATTGGGCTCTTTTACCAAAATGGTAGGATTTTTAAATTTTATTCCAACTTTGGTGTGATTTTAAACTTTATTCCTAAACAGCGATAAATCGTGGTTGCTAACCACGATTTTAGGCTAGGTATATGAATCCTTTATTTTGTTGCTCGTAGCTATATAAAATTTTATATATGGTAAAATCGTGGTTGGTAGCCACGATTTTAACCTAACAAAAACCCATACCCTTTTCCAACTCTCACCCTCTCCTGTCAGAAACCCACTTTCTGCCATTCCTCTCTCTCTCTCTTCTCGTCAGAAACCCACACCCCTTTCTACCATCCACTCTCTCTCTTCAGCCATGCCTCTTCTCCCTCTCTCTCCTTTTCATCCATTCCCTCAAGTCAGACTTGCTCTCTCTCTCTCTCTGTCCTTTTGTTTTCTCTTCTCTTCTCCTTTTCTGCCTCCTCATTTTTCCCCATACAAGTCAGACCCATACCCCTCCTATATGGCGGAAGTGCTTGGAGCCGACGGTGGAAGTGGTTGTCGCCAAAAATGAGAAAGGGTTTCTGCGATTACAGCGCCATGCGGTGGAAGAGGGAGTTACTCGTTGCCGGTGGGGTTGAAGGGGATCCGATCTTCTCCTTCCTTAAAATCGCAATTAACTTTTGGGGGGTTTCACCTGCGAGAGAAATGGGCGGAGAGACTAGGGTTTCTATAACGAGATGGCGCCGTGTCGTCAACGAGTGGTGGAGCCGAACTGTTGCGTGCAGTTGACGAGTAGTGGGAGCACCGAGGGTGAGAGAGAGAGCAGTGAGATCGCGAGCGGGAAATAGCGACCCCAAGTTGCAATCTGATATTTGGGGGGTTCATCGACGGGAGAGGAGCGAGAAAGAGTGGAAGAGGACAGAGAAAGTGAGCGAGTGAGAGTGGAAGAGGAGAGGGAAAGGGCGACGAAGTGCAATGGTGTAGGGGTTTTTTCCTACGGGAGAAATGGGCGGTCTGATATTTAGGGGTTTCGTCGACGGGAGATAAATCAACAGGAGGAATGGAAGAGGAGAGAGAGAGTGAGCAAGTGAGAGTGGAAGAGGAGAGAGAAAGTAAGTGAGTGAGAGTGGAAGAGGAGAGAGAAAGGGCGATGGGTGCAATGGTGCAAGGGTTTCACCTGCAGGAGAAATGGGAGGACAGACGAGGGTTTCACCTATGATTTTGGGTTAAAATCATGATTACCGACCTACGATTTTACCTGTATATTAATTTTTATACAGATACGAGCGACAAAATAAAGGATTCATATACCCAGGTCGAAAATCGTGGTTGCTAACCATAATTTATCACTGTTTAGGAATAAAGTTTAAAATCACACCAAAATCGGAATAAAGTTTAAAAATCCTATCATTTTAAGAAAAGAGTCAAAGATATTGGCTTCAACTCTCATCATTACTTCCTCAGGGCCACCTTCATGGGTTCAGGTCTATGTGATCAAAGGGCATGTAATCAAAGGGCCAATTAATGAAATAAATAAATAAATATAGTGGAAAAAGAAAACAAAAAAAAAAAAAAGGGAAAATGAAGAAGGTAAGAAGCCCCGAGAAGGTGACACATCCGAGATTACGATCAATGCTATCCGGTATCTCGGAGTAGCCTGCCGGGAGGGAACAGAAAAATCGGAGAGGAAAATCTTTGCAACAGAAAAGCTGTTACACAGAATTATTACAGTTACAGTGGCCAAAGATGGAGGCTAGAGACTTACCGTCTACGCCGATGCCGCTACTGATGTTGACGCCAGGTGACGACGGAGAACCACCTCATCATAAGAGGAAAATGGAGATTGTGCCCCACACTCCCACCACCGCATTCTCCTCCTTCAGACTCCCCGACGATTGGATAGTGGAGGGGAGGCCCCGTACTTCCGGCTCCACTGCCGGCATCATCGATAGGGTAATTTGTTTCTCCTATACTTCCATGTATTTTCAGGGTATATACATGTATATGTATATGTGTATACATGCATGTGTGTGTATGTAGTAAGATATTTTAGGGATGTACCTGGATGTAATTGTGGAACGCAGTTTTGTTCCGCCATTGATATGCTCTTGCTTCATTTTCTTGTAATTTCCAAAAGGGTAGTTTTTTTTTTTTTTTTTTGTGGGAGGATGGGGTGTTGGGGGATGAATTTTAGGTAAGTGTTGTTCATTTTTGCTACTCCCAAGGGGTGGGCTAGTGATTCTTGGGAATTACGCCTTAAGAAGCAGAAGATATTGGGTTTCACGTTTCACTTCCTTTTGGGATTAGGAACCTGCAAAGTTTATCCTGACTGTTGATGGATGTGGACTGGGCGGTTGATGTAACGATCCTAATGTCCTACATTGGCGAAGTATGAGATTGGTCGTGTATTATATAATTATATAGACTCTTGGGTATCCTATCCTTGTAAGCTGGTTTTTAAGGGTAAGTTCTACCCATGGGTTCATATTATTTGGAGTGCTTACACGACATCACGAATTCGGGTTGCAGAAGGAGCGACCTATAGGTTGGATTAAAATGAGTTAGTATTGTGTATAGGCACAGTTACTGTCTCATTCTCATTGAATATTGACAGATGAGTGGGCTGCCGTGGTCACGTGGTCGCGGGCTGCGGAGGTGTGATACACACCTTTTTAGCAACAGGAAAGTAGTTTATTTTTGCTGGGCCAATAATTAATGTTTATGATATGCTGTAATTGTTGAATAGAATTGCATACAGCCTTTGATAGTCTGCTGCTTACATTTGCTTGTAATTTTCAGAGCTAGGTGTTTTTAGTAAGATTAGTATGATTGATCAAGACGTCTATAAGACATCATTTCTCTCTTTCATTTTAAACAAAATGACCACAATCATCTCATTAATTTTAAAAGTGTCCCAACCGCATAAGTTAGCGAGATCATTGTATATATTTGCATAATCTTCTTTATGTATAAAGAATTATTGCTGTATCTCAAAACTATGATTAAAATTGAAAGATAGAATTCAGCGAACCTAGATAATTTTCACTAAAGTGTACCGGTAGTAATGTAGTTGGCATATTGTACCTTAGCAAGAGTACCTCAACCTGTTTCCAATTGAATGTTGATTAGGATATTCAGTCGATATTTATGCACGGATATATCAGGAAAAGCATGAAGAAGATATGGAACAACTTCTGCAACAATTTCTATATTCAAATTCCTCATCCAACTCTCCCAAGCTATAATGAGCTTGCCCCTTAGACCCTGCAGTTTAGCTAACAAGTTGGAGTAGTGCCCTCACTTCCTGGCATAATGTGATCTGATCCCACTGGGCCTGGGTTTGGCCCTGTACAACCATCCGTATTTAAGTAGAAATATTCTCTCTCTTTTTTCCAGAGGACCCAGCCTTGTGTTAGGGTTAGATTGAGCTATGTTATAATACTCCATAAACTGTGCCTTTTATCTCATATGATCAGGGTGCAAATAATGGAAAAAAATTGCAGAACCAATTTGCTATTTCTAAATTCACCCAGACATATGTTCTTGGAGTATTCTTTGAATGAGGAAAATCATGTTTATTGATAATGCTGGCAAGGCATATATGTGTCTTAAGAAACATGTATCTTGGAGAATGAGCATCTAGAATCTATCAAGATACAAAAGGATAAATATGTTTGACATTTATGATCCTTTACCGTTTGTGTGGATCTCATAAAAATGGAAGGAAAAGAAAAGAAAAGCTTTAAAAATGATTTGGGGAGAAACCCATTTCCAAGCAACTCTCAGCATTTCTCTTCCTCTTCCCTTATCCTTTCCAAAGTCGAAATGGGGCCTTTTAATGGGATGCAAACTCAGTTGAAGGACTGCATCAATGATGTCGGATGAAGCATGAAAAGATACATCCTACAAGACTAGTACTAGAGAAACCCTCTTTCTTTCACTTTGGAGGATAATAGAATTCATTATTAATTAACAAAGAGTAAATCTTTTTGTGCTTTAAATAATATGAATATAATTTTGTACTATCGGTGGAAGAAAGTGGAAATAGTAGTAATTCAAGTTCCTCTTTGTATCACTTCAAACGAGTTGAATATTCATACTTATAAATCTAGATTGAGGTTAGAAGTAAAACAAAGGGGGAGGTAGGTGTCAATCATATACAAACCCTATAAATATGTGAACTAATAAAATTTTATCATTTTAGAAAGAAAATTTTAGTAAATGTTTAATTTTTTGGAAATGGCACATGGAACATTTTGTAAATCTGGTTTCTTTTCATTATAAATATGTTCTTTCATTATGATGTGTATTGCAAGTTAGGAACTTGAGAAATGTTATCTTGTTATGCAGTATTACTATGAGCCAGGGACTGGGCGGCAGTTCCGCTCTCTGAGATCTGTTGAGAAATACCTGATGGAAGCAAATGAGAACATGCCTTCACCTGAGCCATCGAAACCAAGCAAACGCATTATGGTGTGATAATTTTTTTTCCAGTTGAAGATTACATCTTTAGCCATACACTTACACTGATAATTTTTTTCCAGTTGAAGATTACATCTTCAGCCATACTTTTACACTGAAAGGCCTTTTTTGTTTGTTTGTTTGTTTAAGTAATGTTTTGTTGGAAGGCTTACCTTGGGTAATACAACACTGATTAGCCAGGTGTTGGGGAGGGCGCGTGCGCGGGGTGGGGGGGAAGCCCTGAGAAAATTGTGTGACATAACTAAAATTAGGATGATATTTGATTTGGTATTTCGAAATAGCCATCGAGAGAGAACTGAAGTGTTGGGCAACCATTGTGATGGAAGAGCTGTCGCAGTTACAATGCCCAATTATGAAGGGAAAATCCTCACCATATATGCCGATGCTATTGTGTGACATAACTAAATTAGGATGATATTTGATTCGGTATTTCAAAATAGCCATCAAGAGAGAACTGAAGTGTTGGGCAACCATTGTGATGGAAGATCTGTCGCAGTTACCATGCTCAATTATGAAGGGAAAATCCTCACCATATATGCCGATGCTGTTGCAGATGTTGAGGTGGGCTGAGAGAGAACTCCATCACAAGAAGGAAATGGCAATTGTGTCCCACACCACAACCTCAAGTTTCAAAGTGCCTGATGATTGGGTTGTGAAGCTTAGGCGCCGTACTTCTGGCTACTCTGCTGGCAGAATTGACAAGGTAATCTCTCTCTTTCTCTCTCTCTCTCTCTCTCATTGTGGAACACAATTTTGTGTGTTGACTGATACTGGGTTGCTTATTTTTGCTTATACTTCTCAAAAGCTAGGACTTTTGTTTTTGTTTTTACTTTTTGGGGGTAATAGTGAATTTTTAATGAAGTTCTACTTCTAAGCAGGACATAAACTAAAGGGTTTGGGGACACAATACCACTTATTGCAGAAGCCCAAAAGATCATGCTTGTTTCATAAGTTCTACATGGTTGACCCATAAGGCTTATTTTTGTAGTTTTTATATTATTCTAAGTTGTTAAAAATGAAAATTCTTACGTTATTCCAATTTGTATCAGTTACATACTAGAATAGATACAGCTTGCCTTGAATTGGAGAATTATGTCAGAAGCATGCTAGAAGATATGTGGAGAGGTAGATATCAACCATGCATGGGTTTTATAATCATACCAATAAATATAATCCGCCATTTTAATTTGCAAATGTAGAACTTTGATTAGTTTATGGAATAAGCATGTGAAACATTATTAAAAACTGGTTTATTTTCCACTTTTAATGCTAGAGTTACTTTTGACAGTGCAATGATATTCTTACATGATCAGTGAGCAGCGATTGCCATCTTGCCACCAAGTTTTTTGTTCTGGCTTGCTACTATGGGGCACATTCTCATTAGTGAAAATGTCAAAAATTCCAGGGTTATTTTCTTTCGAAGTTCTTTCATTAAATCGTATGCTGAAAGTCATAAACTTGAGAAATGTTATCTTATTGTGCAGTATTACTATGAGCCAAGTACTGGGCGGCAGTTTCGATCCCTGAGAGCTGTTGAGAAGTACCTAACAGAAGAGAAAGATAACACACCTACACACGAGGCATTGAAACAACGCAATCATATTCCGGTGTGTTTGAGAATGAACTTATTTTCCAGTTGAAGAATTTTATTTATTTATTGCTATACACTTTCACTAAATGGAATTTTATTTGGGTAATATTTTGCTAAAAGGCTTACCTTGGGCCTTTTTTAATCAAGCATGTAGCGAAATTCCATAATAATATCTTACAAGCATTCCCATTGTCCCATCAGTGTGTGAAATAATAAATAAAACTATTTTCTTGATTTATTAGTACAAATAGGCTCCTACTTTTTTCTTTATGGGAATATTATTGGAAATCTATTGAGTATTGAGCCACACAAGGCTAGATGGCACGAAACCAAAGGCCTAATGCAATAGCCTGGAAAACAACAACAACAACAACGATGATAAGCCCCAAAAAAAAGGCCCTGGAGAAACTTAGGTGACAAGTTGACAACCAAAATTACGGTTATTCATGATCCAATATTTGGGTGTAGGCAGTTGTAGAACTGAAATTTTGGAAAACCTTTGTAATGGAAAAGCTCCTACAGTTAAAGTGCCCAAATATGAAGGGAAAATCCTCACTATCTATGCTAATGCCATTGCAGATGCTGAGGTTCAAGGAGAAAGATGAACTCCATTACAACACCGAAATGGCTATTGTGGCCCCCACCACCATCAGCAGAACCTCACCTTTTGAACTGCCCGATGATTGGGTCGTTAAGGAGATGCCCCGTAGCTCTGGAATAATTGACAAGGTGTTCTCTCTCTCTCTCTAAATATATATATTATTCACACACACACACTCAGCTATATTGAGCTTGTCCACTTTTTTTTGGGTTTTATAAAGCTCTTTGCAGTTGTGGAGCACAATTGTGTACGGCTATTGATATTTTTCACTTTTTTTTTTTGGATAAAAAAAAAAAAAAGTAATTCCAACAGCTTGGGTTTGTTGTTTTTTTTTTGGGGGTAATATTATAATTTTAGATGAATATTTCTCATGACATGCATTATGTCTTTAAATTTGCTGAATTTTTTTAAAATTTGATTGGGTTTTTCTTGAGATCATTGCTTATTTGGTTGGGTATAGTTTGAAGATTCATCAAGTTGGAAAATTTTAGATTTTGATTGGGTGCTTGAATCAAATCAAGGCTCAAATTGCTTGTTTGGTTTAGGTTAAAAATTCACCAACTCTATGCCAATAAATTACTCTGAGCACTACATGATTGATATTTCATCAACAATGAATTCTATTATCATCCGAGGTGAAGGGAAGACTCTTTCTTTACTATTTCTCTTGTGGGATGCTACTTTCTATGCTAGAATTTGGTTGTCTGCTGTCCCCTCTATGGTGTCCTTTTTTTCCCTGGACAGCCATCTGGAAAAGTGTCTAACTATTGATGTTCTTCAGATGAGGGGTTTTGCGATGTCAAATAGATTTGAAATGTGTAAAACTCAGAAGGAAGTAATGGATCATCTTCTTCTGCACTGCGGTTTAGCAAAATCACTGTGGGACTATTGCTTTGAGATCTTTGGGATTCAGTGGGTGATGTCATGCTTGGTTTGTCAGTTGCTACAAGGGTGGGGATGTCGGAGTAGAAACAAGGAGTCGCTGGCTTTTTGGAAAATGGCACCTCATGCTATTTTTTGGACCATTTGGAAGGAGAGAAACAAAAGAAAATTTGATGAAATTGAGTTACCTATAGAGAGATTACAGCATAATTTTATAGGTTTTCTTTTTGGATGGAGCCGATCAGAGTTTTTGGTTGATTGGGTACGTTCCCAAAGTTTTCTTGATGTCTAAGAATTGTAATGTTGCCAGTGGTTCGCGACTGGTTTTTGGTGTACTTCTTGTGTGCATGGGCTTTGACCTTCCTTCTTTATCAATAAAATCATTACCTCATCAAAATAAAAATAAAATAAAAAAGTAAATCATGTGAATGAATAAAGTCTCATCATTTCACTTAGCAAATGTCGGCAAATGTTTAATTTTATGGAAAAGGAATGTGAAAAATCATGTAAAGCTGCTTTGTTTACTGCTTTTAATTCTAGAGGTATGCTTTACAATGAAAAGGAATACACAACACCACCTTCACCATGATCTGTGAAACAATGCTGCAGTGCTTTCTGTTCTGGCTTGCTACTATAGGGTCATTTCTCATTAGTGAAAGTGTTGAAAATATTTAGGGTTATTTTCTTTGGAAGTTCTTTTATTAAATTGTATACTGGAAGTCAGAAACTTGAGAAATGTCATCTTATCATGCAGTATTACTATGAGCCAGGGACTGGACAGCAGTTCCGGTCCCTGATATCTGTTGAGAGATACCTAACAGAAGCAAGAGAAAACGCACCTACACCTGAGGCATTGAAACCAGGCAATGATATTATGGTATGTTCTGGAATTAAATTGTTTTCCAGTGGAAGATCAAACAAGATTGTCTGTTGCTCTTCTGTTATCTAATTATCTTTAACTGTATTTTATTGTGCTCATTTCAGCCTTCGCAAAATTCTGGTTTCCAGGAGAAAAACATTTCCAGTGTCAAGGTGAAAACTTCTTCTTTTGATTTTGCCAACCCGCCAGTAAAAATCAAATGGGTGCTTACTGGTCCTGGAGGAGATACATGGAACCCTTTTATGGGTGACTCGGTGATTCCGGATTCTGTAAAACAGCAATGGGCTAAAACTTTTGTATTATCCCTCAATTGCAGAAATTTTAATGCACCAAGTTCCAAAGGTATTTTCCTCCTACCTGTATTCTATGGTTTGCAGCCCCCAGCTCAATACAGACCTCCACTCAATACTTTAATTTTGTATATATGGATATATGGATGCATTTGCTTATTCATTATGTTGATATAGAATTGGATGCATCTGCTTAGTTATCATGAACTTGTTCATCTAGGGGGGCATCTGAACCTCCCACGGAACTGAACTCATGAAAGTGCAGTTTGCGTGTTTGTTGAAGCGAGTCCCTCTCACTTCTTTCTTGTAGAGAAAGAGAGGTATCCCTTGGTTTGAATTGGATCTTTGGTAGGATCTCAATAAATAAACATTATTCAGAATTTTCATTTATGGGATTGTTCAGCTTGTTTACAAGTGGCATAATTTGCTTGTTTTTCATTATCAGTTTGGTGATGAGTCCAATTATTTTGTGAGAGCTTTGTGCAGAAGGATGGATTTGTGCCTTCGAAGACTGAAAATCAAAGTTGAATGATATTTCATTTCCTTGGGAACCCGACACTTATCAATCCTCATCTGATGTCATTGGTTTTGCAGCTGATGTCTAGCAGGAGAGGAATGCAGCGGGAAATGCATAGTAACAGAAATGATTTTCCAATGGTGCCAGGTCTGGGCAGATCAATACTGAATTATGTACGAATTCTGTACAGCAGTGGACTTACCTACTTTGCTCATCCTAACCCTTTTTTTTTCACCCTTTCGGCTCCTAATGCTTTAGCTCCTATTTTGTTTGAAACTCATGTTATGATTTCTCTCTCTGTTTGCTATGTAAATATCCCAGACAAACGCTTTTGGAAGCACATCAGCAAGCACAATGTGTTTTGCGAAAACGGATTCCTTATGTTTGCTCATCCTGATTTTTGAATGTAGTGGCATTTTTTACTTTTTACTATTCAGTGATATCGTTGGCCATTCTCGTGCAAAAAAGATTATTGATACTCGGTATGACTTTGGACAATTTCCCGGCAAAGGAGTGAGGGACTAAGGCATGCCTGTCGGTAATTTTGTATTTGGATTAATGGATTAATGGATGGTGCGTCTGAATACCTTAATTTTTGTCCACTGGCTAATAATTCAAATCACATTGTGGTGTGTTGGGTCTGGTTTTGCGCATTGGGTGGACCAAGGCCATGTCAATGCCAACATAACCAAATCCCATAGGGAATGGCTATTGCAATCCTACTTTTTTATCAAACCCTTCATTTCATTTTGGTTTTTAAGATTTCATGAAAAATATAGAAGGTTTTTAGAAAAACCATTAGCTAGTGCACTAGAAAACATCATTTTGAATAATTTTGTAGAAAAAAGTTTTTCCAAAATTTATTCGTTTAGGTAGACTCTATGGAAAAAAATGAAATAAAGGCTTATAAATGGTTAAAAAGTTTATTTAAACTATAGATTTGGGAAAAAAAAATTTCTACAAAGTTGTTCAAAATGATGTTTTCTAGTGAACATCACGGCCGGTTTTGATAAAATCTTTTATATTTTGCATAAAACCTTAAAAACGGGGCGTGGTGATAAAAATGGGGGTTGCAATAGCTGTTCCCAATCCCATATATTATTTGAGTTCTGGGCTAAAACATGGCCCAGACATATAAGGCCTAAGGCCCAAATCTAATGTGGCCAATAGACTTTGGGTTTTGGCTGAGCTCACTTAGCTTCTCCTTTCTCCTCTTCACCACATTTAAAAAATAAATAAATAAATAAATAAAAGGGAAAACACGAGCTTGTGCATGCATTTTGCGTTGCACGTGGGCTATTTTTAAGGTATAGGTTTTTTTGTCTTTCAACTAGATATAGCACACATGCGTTGCACGTGAATATTTTTAAATAATATTAGTTATACAAAATAATAAATACATAAAGATTTTATATTTTTTCATAAAAGATAAGTTTAAAATTCGAAAGTACAACGAAAGATTAAAAACTCTTTAGATATATATTAAAAAAAAAATTTCTTCATAAAACGGAATATTTAAAGAGTTTATATTCATATATATTATCATGCAACTTGATAGTTGCTCTAAAAAAAGAATTTGAGTAAAAATCTTACTTTAATTTGTTAAGAGTTTGAATTAAAATCCAACTTTTATTTGTTACCAAATGATAAGAATGTTTATTATGTGTTTCAATTAAAGGAAGGGTAGATATGTATTTTTTTTAAAAATAAGGGTATATTGGTTGTTCAAAAGTTTTTCTGAGATTCAACCTTTTATAGGTAGTATAGATTTGTAAAGCAAAACTTACTAGAGAAGGGAGAAGTCACCGTTAACTAGAAAAAGGAGAAATCGCCGTTAATGGAAAAAGTCAAGAGAAGGTTGAAACTACTCTTGATGGAAAAAGTAGAATTTACAATCCGGCTATTTATTTATTATATAGGAATTATAATTTCCGTTTCCTTTGAATTCCTATTTGTGTTTTATATATTAAGGTATGTGTTTTAGAATTATAGTTTTCATATTACTCTATTTCTTATATATGCAGAAGGGTAGGTAATTGTGTATTTAAAAATTAAAATAAGGGTATATTAGTCAATCAAAAGTTTTTCTTACATTCATCTTTTTATAGGTAGTTTAGATAAAATTTTGCTAAGACTTCCTTTTCTGTCTCCATTAGTCTCAAAGATAAATTTACAATGTAGAAAGAAAGAAAGAAAGAAAGAAAGAAATGTGAAGACAAAGAGAGGGAAAAAAGGGGGATCAGAGATTGAAATTGGCCGGTATTAAGATTGTGTAATTGAAGATTGGAAAATTGAAGAACCTAATGTCACATTTGTTTGGACGGATCGAAAGGAATCGGAATGGAATGGAAGGAAATGAGATTTCAATGGTGAGTGAGATGGGCACTCACCATTACAATCTCATTTCATTTCATCCAAACAAACGTGCCCTAAAAGAGAAGGAAGAGACTTTAGAAAGAGAATGAGAAGGAGATGACATTGACGTTGAGCATTTTAGAGAAGTTGGTACCGAATGCTTGATCCCTAGCATATAGTTGGGGGATTCATGACTCTCACCATCCAAGCCATTGGGAGCATTGGTGTTGAGTCTTATATAAGTGAATGGCATTTAACGCATTTTAAGAGTATTTTGGTCTTCCGAGTTAAACAATGACAGAATTATCATTAAAAATTTATTAGTATTAGGGATATTTTAGTGAATCAAAAGTTTTCCCTAGGACTTACATTTAGAAATAGAAGAGAAAAAATACCATTTTCTCTATGGAGTTTGGCTCCTCTCCAGTCCATTGGACGGCCAAGACTACAGCTGGTTCAAGCTTGCTGTATGTCAAAAGCACTGCTCAAACACCAACAATCTCACCTTCACTTCAAGAAAAAGGTGATTACTCAGCAAACTCGAGCCAACAGCTATTGGATTTGGCCTTGTACAATGCCAAAGCTTAATCAAATAATTAACATCAAGTCACCCCAGTGCATCAAGCATTCCACAGCAGGACAACTAGAAACTTTATATTAAAGAGTAAAAAAGCATAGAATGGTTATAAAGAACCAAAACTACATTGGTTGAAAGTTCTTCAGAAATGATAAAACAATCTGTGAAGCAATTCAATGTCTGTTATAACATATAAAACTTCAATGTTTCACCCAGTTCTGTAGGCGATTTACCTTATAAACTCATGAGTAGTATCAGCAATGCACCAAATGATCTAAATCATTTACAATCTAGAACGGAAAATGAAAAATCTGATTGATCTTATGGTCCCCAGCAAGAGCCCATGTCTTAGAAGCTCTTGCAATTAACATATATTGATAACCCAACTTCACCATTGGGAGGGAAGAGATAATCAAGGTGGCAATCTTCCAGATAAGTAGAGAGACAGCTTATCTCTCTGAATTGAAGCAGTCTTGTCGACGGATTCACAAACCTGTTGGTGGTATCCTGAGTCATGATGGTGAGATAAAGGCATGTCATCCTGCGCCTCATCTTCCAAATCGATGACAATATTATGAAGCAAGCAGCAAACGAGAATGATCCTTGGCAACCTGTGCTTGTCGGGTCTCCACATCACCCCTTGAATGATCCTCCACATCTCCTTCAACCTTGCCAATGCTCTCTGTGCTACCATCCGAGTTGCAAAATGCCGCCTATTGAACTCAGCTTTGGAATCTGGAAGCTCTTTCCCTTGATAAGGTGTGACAAGCCAAGGCAGTAAGGGATAGCCTGAATCACCAACAATATATTCCCTTAATTCTGATCCTTCACAAAGCACCATCTTTTTCCCGTTTAACCTCTTCCCTTTCTCGCAAAGCTTGAAGAAATTTGAACTCTGGAGCACTGAAGAGTCGTTCATTTTTCCAGGCCACCCAGTGACTATGTCCTGGAACCTCAAATCAGGGTCAACTATTGCCTGCAAGATCATGCTGTGTTTTTTCTCCTGATCAAGCCACACATTGCTTGCAGGCTCAGCAGCGGGTAAACACATCATGATGTGGGTGGTATCAATAGCACCACAACAATTTGGGAGGCCTCGGATTTTCTCAAACTTAGATTTTGTTTCTGTCATTTCTTGTTCTGTGGAAGGCCATCGAAGGTGGTGAAGGCCCCTTTCTTCCATGGCCTCCACAAAACGCCAGGTCACTTGGGAGACAGTAGAGTGGTTCAGCCCAAACGAATCGCCAATTGTCAATAGTGACTCACCAGAGCCTAGCCTTCTTAAAGCTACAGCTACTTGATCATTTAAAGACATAGGTTTACCGTTTGTAAAAGCATAGCTCCCTGACTTAGCCATCATATCTTCCTTCACTAATGAACAAATGTAATTGAAGGTTTTTCTGGAGATCTTGAAAACAGATTCAAACTTATCCATACCCTTCGATGGAGGTAGAACACCTGCAGGGAGGAGGGGGAAAATGAAGAAAATAACCATTCTCAAATTTAAAATATTCATAATGTCTTTTCAACAAATTTTATGGGACTTTACAATAAGAATCAGCACAAACATCGGATAAACTTGTCAAAGAAAAAGATAAGGACGGTTTCTTTGTCTCTGGCTAGAAATGATCTAAGGAAATAGTGAAATGTGAGCTCTAAATTAAATTCATGAAAACAATAAAGTCACAAATAACAAGATGTATGACAATGCACAGAGTAAATGTAGAGATGAAGACCATGATGTTCCAGGGGAACCAGCCAGAAGACTTCAAAAGGCTCAGGTGGGTTCTTAATCTGAAAGTTGACCACACTGATTGACAATGATGGGGCCCAGCATTATAAAGTAAAATATTAACTGAATTATGCTTCATGATAAAAATATGTAACTTGACACCAGTAGAAACAGAATATGAGTGCATAGATTGTTTAACAGAATGACATGACATAATTGCTAAGCCATAGTAACACATAAAATTTAGTAATTTCACTTCATTCAGTAACAATGCTTTACTAATTGAATTCATAGTTGTAATTCACTTCTGCTTATGTGGAACCCAACCTAGTATTGCCCAAAAGAAAATATTTGTCTGTCCATATATATATATATAGTTGTTAGTTATCAAGTTGGATCAGTTGAACAAAGGCGAGAATCAACAACTATATACATATATGTAATATATATGTATAATTCAATTTTTTAATATTACACTAAGATAGTTCTATAGGGGGATACTGTCAGAAAATCTGATCCAACTCAACTAACAATCACAAAAGTGGATTAGATCTGTCAGTTCCTGGCTCAAGAAGTTTAGGGTTGGTTTAGTTCTCACAATGATGATTTGGATCCAAGCCCAAATTCAGTTGCCCCTAGCAAAGAACAGAAATAAAATGATAAAATCTGGCAACGTAACTGAAGGATGAAAGGCAAAAAAGTGGCAGAGCTGAAAATTTCCACTAGTAGGGATTTCAAATTACTAATCCATTATTAATTAACGAAATTTGAATAATTTTAAGGGGTTCCCCTCCTAAATAGTTTGTGTTGATGGACCTATTTAGTTGGATTCGGTAACCAATTTTGAAGTGTCCTTGTGTAGCTACACTTCATATATAATCCTTGGAAGAACCGAAAGTGTGTCCCTCCAAAGCTTCTTATCACTTTTACATCAGCACCTTGTGAATTTCCAACCGGCTGCTCCACATAATTTCATTTTTAGAGTAAGTGCTCCATATAATATCTCATTTCAGTGGGGAATGGAGAATGGAAGCTTCCAATAAGCGATTGGCTGGCAAAGTAGATATAGGAATTGACTGATGACAGAGAACAAGAAGTTGAAATTTCAAATCCTCCAATGAAGGTTTTCCAATTATTTGCATTTTTCCTCTTTTATCTATATATATATATATATATATATTTCTTTTTCCTTTTTTTTGTGTGTGTGTCAACAAGGGTTTCCATGGCTTTGGCCTCGACTAATCCCTTGGGCATGTGCAGTCTCCCGGTCCCACACACACCGGGTATTACTAGGCCCTTTGGTAGCCACAAAGGGGATCAACGCTTTCGTGGAGTTTCGAACACCCAACCTACGCTTCCTAAGGCACTTATCAAGGCTTGACTTGCCACTAGGCTTACCCCCTGGGGTTCTTTTATATATATAGTTTAACTAGCCAAAAAAATAGTTTTCTCCATCCTAATTGTGAAATATATATATATATATGTGTGTGTGTGTGTGTGTGTGTGTGTGTATACGTTTTAATAGTCAATTACACTTTGAACTACAAATTTAAAAGGAGAGATCATCAAATTTTGGCTACTGATAACCTGTAATACAACTACATCACCTGTGTAATATAGTATGGTTGGTTTTATAACTCTGGAATTATCCAAGTCTTTCACAAAATAAATTCAAAATTAATAAGGGTGCAATAGTCAATTAATACAATATTTCACTGGAATGCATTCTCAATGAGGTAACATATTTATAATACACACACACACACACTCATATATATAAAACAAAAATCAGAGGATACATAGAATAACCGTCCCCCCCCCCCCCCCCCCAACCCAACCCAACCCAAAAAATATATGTATATACTTTTATATTTGTATATACACATAACAAAAGGCAGAGGCTACTTATAACAACCCATTTTAATTTTTTTTCTTCTTTTTCTTTAATGAAAATAACCTTTAAAAAAAGGAGCAAATATTACCATCATTACTTTGGGAGTGCCTGATCTTCAGTTAAAAGTATTGTCTGGTAATTCTTTTAGCAAAAGAACAAACCAAGAACACCTACTTTGTGTTATTCTGTTCCCATGGAGGAAAATCAGGGAGCAAAAACATCCATGAGAACTACTATATAAGAATCCTTAGAAAAGGAAAAAAAAAGATGGGACCATATGTTTGAATAGATATGTCTAAAAGGGTGTTGCAAAGACACAATGCCATCTTATTGACTCTTTCCAATTTCCAGTTAACATAAGATAGATGGCCATCAGTTTTGTTTTAGTAGCAAACATATAGTTCTGGTGAATTTCAACATATTCCAAGCATCTGGAACATTTCTTACAATTATGCAAATCAGAATTGGAAAACTACAAAAAGAAAACCATGGAGGCAAAACGATGAATGAAAAGAGATTTTAATGTCAGGATGTTAAGGGACCAGATGACCTCCATTTAGGAAATTAAACTAGAATAAAGTAGTTACATAAAACCTACGCAGAAAGCACACACCCCTCTTAGGTGCCAGACTGTCCAAATGTTAGTGTCAGGACTAGAGCTAGCTCATTCTACCCTACCTAGAGCCATTTCCAAGAGTTCTAAAATCTAGATTGACTCACACTTTTGCCTAGCTACATGTGAAATATAAGAAATTTTATTTTATGTCTACATATGTTTTAGTTCAAGCATTTCATTTACTTAGAATTATTGTAATGATATTTGTATGTTCTGTTAAGTTATTTTTCTCTTTTCTGTTTCATTTTAATTTTCTATTTTAATGCAGCAAGTCATCTGCCCATCTAGGCTTTCAACCATCTACAAACAATTTGTACAATTTAGAGTCTGAGGGTAGCTTTTTCCTATCACATATTAAAGCTCTACCTTGTGAGCACGTATATCTTCTTCAAGTTGCGCTGATATTTCTTGAGACATGATCTGAATTTTATTTAAACCATGGCTTCCTTTAAAAATATGATAAATATATACATGAAAATAACCTTTCTTCTGTAAACTCCATATATGATTGATGATACAAACAAAATTACTATTGTGAAGTTCCTTCAAAATGCTTACTTCACAAATGCACATTCCAAAACCTCAAAGAAATATGTGACAATCTTCTTGCTATAAGAAATCCTAAGGTGTTGTTCTGCACACTCAAATAGAAAAAAGAATAAAAGGATTCTGCATATTATCTTCCCTCCAGCACCTAACGATCCAAGAAACCAACCAGCAAGCAAATAATTTTACCCTCTCTTCAGATATAAACAAGGAGCTTCAAATTTTTAGCATCTTATAATGGGTAAGTGAAGATGGTAGAGAATTTCTTTGGACATTCTTCATAACCCTTTTTGCATAAAAAATGAACTACCCGCCATGATTACATTGGTCTATATTGAAACCCACCAACTATACTAACTAGGTCTTTGAACTTGCAGGCTTTGGAGAAACCCCTATGCTATTGAAGCCAAAACTAACCTTAAGAAAAATAAAGTATGCAGAGAATACATACATACATACATATATATATATATGGAAATTAAAAAATATTAATCCATTCCCCACATTATACAAGATACAGATACATTAACCTCATTGTATGGTATCATTGACTTTGAATCTACAATAAGTAATTTCTCACCTGCATATTTGATAATGATGCTTTGGGTAGTTAAGAAGGCAAATTCTACACAATTCTCATCCAGTACCATAAACTTCGGGAGAAAGTCTCATAGGCTCTCCAAAAAAAAACTGAGAGCAATAGATTTACTATTGAAATTTCCTAATACACCAATTATGACTTATAAAAACTATTTTCCAACTGACATTTCCTGACAAAACAGGAGTGACACTTTCATAAAGAAAACTATTGTCTAAACATCTGATGCTAAATCCTTCTCCTTAAGACTTATGGTGACAACAAATTCAACAAAACAATTTCTTAACCTAGAAGTTCATTTCCAAGTATAAAAAATATTTCTTTGATTTTTAACCACTAACAGCAGCACAGATAAAAGAGAAAAAAAATCAGAAAAATATTTTAGAAGGTTGTCCTAAACTCTTGTGATCCTCTCAACCAATTGTAGGTTTTCCCCATTCAGGGAGAAAAAAAAAAAAAAGACACCAACTTGAAAATTCAAGCAACAGGAGCCAATAGCATCAAATGAACAATTTGTCACCAATAGAAACTGGAATTACTTCTACGTTCCAAGTTTTCCTACTCTAATTACCATAGCTGTTCCTCTGTATGACCAGTTCCCCCTTGTATAGCAGAGAGTGTCCATTACTTCCCTACTTCGAAAACTGTTCAGCATATTATCTATTTGCAAATTAAAAAGCTGAGACGATTGATAATCCAACATTTCAATCTATAATCTTAGGGTTATTATATACCCCAGGCTAAAGTGATTCCGAAGTCCCAACTCCTGCTGTGGAAATCGGGGGCCCCTAGCCATCCACTGCCTTCTTAATGAAAACCTAACATGAAATACAGCTACTGACAATTATAAGAACTTTGGATACCACAAAAGTAGCTTAACTTCTTCATAACCCTCCTACAGGCAGGAGAGTAGAACAGTGGTAAAATGTCTCTTCTAAAGTATGTAGCAGCCATTTACAGTGCCCTCTATTAAAAATTGGATGTGAATTGCTTTTCCCAAACCGCTCAACAAGGGAAATTCATTTTTTTTCAATAGTAAAGTAAGATTACATATGATACAACAACCAGTTAATCTTTCAGCTGATTTACTTATACCAAATGAAAATCAGGTTGCTTTTTTATGGTTTCTTTAAACAAACATCCCTAATTTGCATTTCCTATAATACAAAATATTACACACTCATAATGAGTTCTCCAAAATTATATAGAGGAAATCTAACTGTGGACATTGTCAGATGGCCCATATACCCCTCTCATCTTAGATTTCAATACATGGCCATCAACATTATATAATAATAAAACCTCCGAGTGTTATCCTTTCCCACATTCAATAGGACAATACAGCCAGAATGTCAGGTGAAAAGATTTACTCAAAAGTCAGATTAGGGATCCTTCTTAATTACACGTACCCAAATGCATTTGCAATACTTCAACGCAGAACTTGAATGACAGATAAAGCATAAAGCCAATCAAATTAGCCAAAATTAATTTCAACCCATAAACCAACATTCAATCAGATACTGCTAAAACCGATATACCCTTCACACCATGAGTGATCAAAAAAAGCAATAAGCATAAACATTTATCATATAAGGAAACACGAAGTAACAATACAAAACCAACAAAGGCATAGGCAGTAAAGCAATAAGAATCAGAAAAAAAGATATACCATTAATCCTCTTGGAGAACTCATCCCACCAATCTACAGACTCTTCCTTCTCGGAAGCAGTCGCGTTTTGTTCAACCTTCTTCTCTATCTTCCTCCTCTTCCTGTAACCTCTTACAGGTCCCATCAGTGCAGAAAGACCCAATTGAATTAAAACCCAGAAACACCACTGACTTCAAAAAACCACAATCAAATAAACTATGCTTAAATCCACAGCAAAACGGATACCCATTACTGATAACATAAGATTCTAGACCGTAGACACAGAAAGATCATGAGAGAATGATGGGAGGATTGGTGGGCTGTGAGAAGATGAACATGCAAATATGTTTGAGGGCTGAGATGGTTAGTTACAGTGTGTTAATGGGGTGTGGCGTTTTGAAACATGCAAGGAGAGTTGTAGAGAGATAGGAGAAAATAGAGAAGCTATGTGGGTAACTGATTGAGAAAATCTAAAAAAGGACATGTGGGTTAGTGTTTTTTTTAGGAGTTAAGACAATGTGGCAAGAGGAGGAGTGAGGGACATGGACATTGGTAAGGCTCTCTCTCTCTCATATGTATAGATTTCAAAGAGGGGGAGAGAGAGGTGTAGCTTTAGATGTTTGGTTAAATCGTATGGAGTTTCCCTCAACTACAATTGCGTTTTGGTTGCCTCAAATATTCATGGGGTGAACAATATGACGGCCAAAATTGTAACAAAAATGACAATAATACCATGGACTCTTCCGTAAAGGATGATTACCAAAATAGTAAGGAGCGTACAATTCACCTACTTTTCTACTCACGTGTGGAAAAAAGAATTTCAACACCAATGGGTAATTTAGTCATTTTAAAAGTATACACATGAACTCATGTATGAAATGCATTTTTAAAGGGGGAGATGGATTAAATGGACAAAATAGGGAGGGTTGACTCTCTGGTTGTTAGATGGGTAACCCTTAAATCTTTTTAACTTAATTAACACAAGTAGAAACCTTAATTGTGTAGACACATTATGCATCACGTTTCACTAATTTTAGTAATTTAGTTGCATTAATTTAATCTTCATTAGAAGCGTTCCCATGCTATGCAATTGAATGATTATGTCTGCAAAGAGAAATTAGGGTCATAGGAAGGCAAGGAAGGCGTTAGGGTTACAAACTCATGGTTCGTAAATGTGGGTGAGCAAGGGGTTTCCTCAGTGGCTTGAAAGTACCACTTTGCAATGTACAAAACTTCCATTAGATGGCTGGCTGAGAAGAGTTTTAATAAGCTAAGCAAACCCTAATTCAAGCCCATATATCTTGGCCATAGCTGGCCCTTTGGGCCAAAAAGTCTTCCATTGGATTTTCTCAGGGGAATGGTTATTGTAACCCCCATTCTTATCACCCCACTCCTTATCTTTTAGGTTTTTAAGGTTTTATGCAAAATATAAAGGGTTTTTATGAAAACCGGCTGTGATGTTCACCAGAAAACATCATTTTGAATAATTTTGTAGAAGAAAGTTTTTCTTAAATCTATCGTTTAAATATACTTTTTAACCATTTATAGCCTTTATTTCATTTTTTGCCAAAAAGTCTACTTAAACGATAGATTTTGGAAAAACTTTCTTCTGCAAAGTTGTTCAAAATGATGTTTTCTAGTGGACCAAGCTACCGGTTTTTGTAAAAACCATCTATCCTTTTCATGAAATCTTTAAAACCTAAAAAAAAAGGGGTGGGGTGATAAAAATGGGGGGTTGCAATGGCCGTTCCCCTTTCTCAGGGCGAAGAAGGTACTAGCAGTTTCAGACTTCCAGTACTATCTCTGATACTCTCATGGACTTATATATTCAACTTTATGATCTTAGACTTATTGGCTCGGCTCAATCTAATATGACAATTTTATAACGTCGGTTTGGAAAAATACCAAATTTTCACAAAAATAGTTGAGTTATTTGGGCTTCTAATTTTATTCCCACTGCCCAAGATAAAATATGGATTTATATTTCTATCAAGTATAGGACAATAATTTGACCCAATAAAAAAAGTATAGGACATTAAAAAGCATTTCATGGGCCATGGCTACTCTTTAGTCTTTACTATAATTATATGTTCTGAAAATACCATATGGGCCCCTTTTTCATGGCTTTCAAGTAAAGTAAAAGTTTTTAGTCATGGGTTTTCCCCCCACCCCCCGGAAAATAAATTTGATTTGCATATAAACTTGTTTCTGAACTTATAAATCCTATATAGCAAATTAGTATTGTAATTATTGTTGTATCTCTTTTCCTCTTGTGAAGAGGAGTTTATTGAATCAGCTATTGGAAGAGTCGGTATGTATCAGGGGAAAAAAGGTTCCTATAGCACGACAAAACACATTAGAAAAACTATGTTAAAGAGGCCAAAAGGTTATCATGCCTTCGGTTAGATGTGAATCTTTTAACCCTCTAAAATGTTTTGTTTTGTTTTTCTATTATTGTTTTTATTTCCTTTTCACAGACAAAATTAGAGAAGAACGACGTTAAAGAGTCCAAAAGAGGGTCCTTAAAGGCACAAACTTTCCACCTTGCAGGAAGTGCACCGCCTTCCACCACAAACCCATCATAGAATGGGCTTTTGGGTGGTTTCAAAAAATTTGCCAATGGCAGCCCCCCAATCTCTGGAGCGGCTATTGCAACCCCCCATTCCTATAAGCCCACCCCATCCTTTAGGTTTTTAAGGTTTTATGCAAAATATAGAAAGTTTTTATAAAAACCGGCCATGTTGTCCACTAGAAAACATCATTTTGAACAACTTTGTAGAAGAAAGTTTTTCCAAAATTTATCGTTTAGGTAGACTTTTTGGTAAAAAATGAAATAAAGGCTATAAATGGTTAAAAAATATATTTAAACGATAGATTTTGGAAAAACTTTCTTCTACAAAGTTGTTCAAAATGATGTTTTTTAGTGGACATCAAGGCCGGTTTTCATAAAAACTTTTTATATTTTGCATAAAACCTTAAAAACCTAAAGGATGAGGGGTGGGCTTATAGGAACGGGGGGTTTGCAATAGCCGTTCCCAAAAAAAAAATGGAGTTTCAGATTGGTCCACTACGAAGTCAACTAACTATGGGCTCTCGAGGCCTTTCAAAGCCCATGTTGAAAAATTATCCACCACAGCTTGCTACTGGGGGCCTGGGGGGAATGAAACAGATCATGTTTTCATCCTTGAGAAATGTTATAAGAAAGGTGGTTGGGAAAGGAAGGCACTCAAAAATGATTTCCGATAGGAAAGCATATTTGGTATTTTATGGTTCAATCGGTAATGGCTAAGTGGTGGCCGCAGCGGAAGCGGTGTTGGTTTTGCATGAGGCCATTTGTATAGGTGGTGTTGGTGGTAGTCGTAGTACCCGTGGACGGTGGCTGTGGATGGTGGAGTATATATACTGTGGTGGACCAAAAATTTCCCCTTATGGTCTGTTTGGATGTCCAAATGAAAATCAAATAATTTTAGCGTATTTTACATAAAATTGATAACACAAATTCATCACTTTGAATGAAAAAATTTAAAAGAAAGATTGTTAGTGTCATAAGTAGTAGATATTCAAAATAGCGGTAATCATATTTACCATAATCAGCGTCCAAGAACATGCCCCAAAATACAATTAGTTCTTGCAGACTCTTTGTAAAGGGTTCTCCAATCACCATAAGGCGCCGGTTGCAGAGGTACGAAATGGCCCGTGAAAGCAAGTGGATGATAAAACCAATGACAAAATTCCATCTTCCCAAATCTTAAAGTCAAACCATTTTTAGTCAGAAAAATATTAAACAACAGGTAAGTTTGGGAACTGATCACAAAAATTAATGCAAAATCCAAGTCCCCCTCAAACACCAAGGCACCACCAACCCTAACCCCAAGCTCCAAACTGAAAGAGACAATCCACTAAACTTCAACGAAAGAGCTTTGTTAGATTCCACACCCCTTTTTCCTTCTAGATTTTCGTGCCCTGCCGTGCCTTGCACTCCATTGCCGCATATTTCGCCTATGTTTCTCAATGTATTCTCTCTTCTTTCTTCTCTTTTGTCTATATTCCTTGGATTTTAGTTACAAAATACAACTTAATTAAGATACAGAAAGCGATGTCTCCATTTTCAACTCGAATGTTGGACCTCCAGTTTTTTGCTTCCATGTTGACTACTACTATTGTTACCGCTACCACCATTATAAGAGACGCCATTGTTGCTTCTTTCTTAGTCGGCAATGGCTTTGGCTTTCGGGGTATGCATTTGGTTCTCACTCCCTCTATCTCTTTCTCTGCCAATTCCAACTGTGAGCTCCTGTTGATCAACAACCCACTTAAGATAAAATTAAAAATTAAAAATTAAAAATCAATTAAAAATGTAATGCAAAGATAAGGAGTCAACCCATCTAGAAGAAAATTGAATTTGACAATTAGTCACAAAATTAAATTTAAAAAAAAATAAAAAAATTGATCCCCACGTAAGGGTTATTCTATATGCTACCAGCACTACCTGATAATATGAGGCAGCTTCATTGTAGTTTAATTTAAAATTCCCAACTATAGAATCTAATTTTTGGACCCCCACATGAAAAAGTTTAGACATGCCACCTTTATTGGACTGTCAGAATATAATAATGATCAAAGTCCATTAACTGGACTGAAAACTAATCGAGCCATGCACCACAGCAGAGTACGTTATTAAATTGAGCAAAGTGGCTAGCTGGATTTTTGTCCAAGGTCAGTAGCTAACTTAAATCCAAATCATGCCAAAAGGGTAAAACAGAAAATCGAAATTCTGACTCAGAATCCTGGGAAAGTAGGGTAGAAAAAGGATTTGATGTACTGTATAAACTGTAGAGAATCCATTTTACAGGCACTTCCTATTTGAATTTTCAAGTCATTCCTTCATACTTTTCTTTCCAGACTCGTGGAAGACTTGAGTACCACCATGTCAAGTCTAGATCAGAAAATTCAAACAAAATTGGTTGGCTTGTCCCAGTTTATTGATCCAAAACCCGATGAGATTTTAAATCCCAACAACCTAGAATTGTAGTATAAACCTAAGTTTAGGACGGTAATTTTATCCTAGGCCAATAAAACAGCAGCCAAAATTGGAAAATGTTGGAAATGACTGGATGATGTAGAAATATAGAGGAATTAGTCCCTTTCACAATCAACATAAAGAAGGACAATCCTTGCCGCATTGGCCCATGGATCAAACTGATCAAAATATTTAGTGACCAGCTTATCGAAGAAAGCTTGAAAGAAAATTTTTAAAAAAAACAATACAAGAAGAGAGCACTTACCGATCTGCATTGTAAGAAGACGACCTCTTGAGAGAAGGAAACACATCTCTCTTTGTCTCGATCAAGCTCCCACTGAAATACTCCTTATCTTCCAACCTTACCCCTGCAAAGCTAGGATTTTCCATCAATGCCTCGATCTCTTTCCCCTCTTGATTCCTTGCTCCGCGGGGCAACCTCGCCTTATAGTGCGACAGCAACGAGAACCCTTGATCCTTCACAGCCGTGGCCCCACAATCCTTGAACGAGATCGAACCGCACGATATCAACTGCATCAGAACCGACGACGCTTTCATCCTTCCGCTGGAACTAATATCCGCCGTCCGATTCAAACCATCCTCATTTCCATCTCCTGTGCACAATACCAGCCGTCCATCAGCTTTCATCAACGATTCTAGAGTTTCTGGACTCGAATCGGACGGTGGAGGTGAAATCTCTTCTCTACTCAGCTCTACACTTTGGTTCCGGTTCGGTTCCGGAGTCTTCTCTACTTGCTCTTCTTCCTCTCTGACAGCGACTGCTCTCCTCCGTCGCCTCTTGTCGTCGGTTTGAGTCGACGCGTCGGCGCCGGCTTTTCCCGATGACTCCCCGGCTGACTCGCTCTTATAGACTTTGTACTCGTGAAGATCGATCGAACTCCATGACTGATTTCTCCTCCGACTCACCACCATCGGAAAATCGGAATCGTCGCCGGTTTTATGCGTTTCCGGAAGATTTTTCGAAGACGAAGACGCTGCGTCGTGCGATTTAGGGTTCGAAGGTCCATCAAGGAGAAGAAGCTCCGATCCTTTGAGAACGTACTCTTGGCCGTGCGCTGGGTATATGAAATCGTTTTCGCCCAAATCATGCCACACGAATCCGTTCTTATAGCTCCTGAATCATACATCAAATCAGCTCTAAAACTATACACATGCATATATGGTATATAGATTACAGGGATATACAGTGTGGAATGTACCGTTTGGAAGACCAGGAGTACATGCTAGCCATGCCTTTTCCTCGAAGGAAGTTTAAGCGGTTGATGACATCTGAATATGAGAGAGAGAGAGAGAGAGAGAATTAGCTCTGTTTGGTTGCCGAGAAAATTAGCACCATGAATCAACCGACTTAGTGAAATGAGCTCTGTTTGGTTTTCTGAGAAAATGTGAAGGCACAAAATCTAAATTTTCTTTTGATACATATTTCTCAGCAACCAAAGAGAGGGAGACATCCATAAATTAGTTGAAGCTTTTTGTACCTCTGAGATAGAGACCTTCGGAGGAGGAAAGAGGGACCTCCATGAAATGAGGGTGTTCGAGCTGGCCATTCCTGGAGAGGTAATAAACAACGGCGACTTTTCGGTCCGCTTTCAGCTTATTAGGTTCAATCCAGACCTTGGTTCTTTCAGGACTCGTTTCTCTCTCTCTCCACCTGTTTGAGACTTGGAGCTCCGTTGCTTTTCCTCTGGAAGTGACTGCCATTACTCTGCATGACCAAAACCATAATAAGGCATTAGAGAAAGCTGTACTGTTTGACCCGTGAGAAAACTACAGGGAAAGTTAAGAAATGTGGTTTACCAAGGCGAGAATGTTGAGAGATAAAGAAAGTTAGAGAGGGAGGAGGAGAATGGGGAGTTTGTATTTATGGAGAGAGAGAGAGAGAGAGAAGAGAGAGAGGGAATTGGGGGGGAGGGTGTGAACTGCGAGAGCGTGGATGGGGGAGAAAGAAGAGATTTCAAAATGGGGATGCTGCAGACAACAGCTACCCAACAAAAGAGAGTTGTGAGGATTTCAGTACTGGCAGTCTGACAAATCCATTAAATTTGAATTGTTTTTTCGAATGACAGATGGGAACGACCGAACGAGGGAGGAAACGACGTCGTTCTCAGTTTGTATCTCTGTTTGACTTGCATCTCCAGTTGTAAATGCGGAAGCCTCTATGCGAGTTGCGATTGGAGGACTCGCAAAAGCTTAAGCTTATTAGGAGGGCGTTTTCCATTGAATAGTGGTTGTGTTGATGACTACAAAATTTCGTGAAAATCAAAGTCTAGTCTGATATTTTCTCCCATTGAATAGTATTTTATTATCATTATTATTATTATTTTTGTTATATTTGATGCCAATGTATGAACCCATTTTAATATATTTTTCACTAAGACAGCCTTAATGTAATAAAATTGATGATATTGAACATGTCTGGATTGTATGAGAGGATAGTTAAGAAAAATAGGAAACCATTATGAAGGAGGAAATATAATAAAATGGATAAAAACAAGATTAGTATAGTGTGAAACCTTTGATTATGTTGATTGGCATGAATTTGTGAATTTGGTTGAATCCTCCAAGAGTTTAATACATTTTAATGCAAAGTATGTGTCAATTTTCATACTCGAAAATGCCCAAATCAAAAGAAAGAATTTAATAAGACAATAAACAAACCTTTTTGATTATCTTACCCTCCTTCCGGAAGGTAAAGAGTCTTGAAATAAGGAGTAAGGAAAAGATCATACTAGTCCAAATGAACTTTCGATTACCTTATCAAGTATCAAGTTATTTTCTAATTTAAAATTAAAAATAAAGGGCACCTAACATATTTAAGAAAACGATAAAATTACTATACCAATTCCATCTACTTGATTTGTTTATTGAATAATGTGTCAAGATTGTAATTAATTGAAAAAATGAGTTTCTTTCTTTTTATTTTTTGTACATTAGAAAGAATTCGAACCCTTAACCTATCTTACTTTTACTCTTTTTTTTTCACATTCTCTTACCACTAAACTAACCCTAATGGTTTAAAATGAGTTTCTTTTACATTAAAAAAAAAAAAAAAAAAAAAAAAATGGTCACCACACCAATTTGTTAATGCATCCAATAAACTCATCCCATAAATGTAACACTATTCCATCTTTTAACCCTGGAATTTAAGAATGCACAGTGTAACATTCCTGAGGAAATTGTTGTACTAGAATGGATCATGAGCCTATAAAAACCAAGAATCATCATTTCCCTTTAATCTACCTCCAGACACCAGACATGTTTTTAATTAACTGTAGTCTCTAAAGGTGCAAGTTGGTTCAATTTGCTTGGGTTTTTATGACAATTAAAAACCTAAAGTTGAATTGGCCTAGGTGGGTCCCATCAAAACTTGAACCAGAATGGAAGGTATTATTATCCGTTTAATATCCACAGTTCTGTAGGCTCCAACATTTCTATAAAAAAAAATTTCAAATCCACCCGATGAGTTGGCTATCATTCTTGTTTTCAGTCGACATCGCACACCTAACTTTGACTATGAAGGCGATGATTGTGTTTTTTACGCTCCTCGAGGCCAACAAGGGTTAAGTGGGGTGAACAGTGGGCCCAATTGTACACGTGGCAAGTCGGCCTATGGTGAGCCTTCGTTGACCACCATCTATTACGTATTCATGTCTCATCTTTCGCTATCCTGGCCGTCCAATCAACCATCACATATCTGAGGGTTTCAACAGACCTATATGACGCATCGAACAACCTATACGCAGTTGTTAAAACATCCAACTCAAAAATTGACCGAACCACGTGGACGGTTCAGATCAATAAAAGACTGCATTAATACGGTACGATTATAGTACTCTCTCCGTCTTATCAAATTTGATAAAATAGGCAGTTTAAAAAAATTTATTATTATACCGATTTGTCATTTATCAAATCTCCATCTTTTCAAATATATCTCATCTTATTTGGGATTAGGTTTTATGTTAAAAAAAAAATTCTAAATAACAAATGATATTATATGAAATTTCAAAAATGGTCTATTTTTATAGGAGGGAAGAAATATATAATCTTCTAGTGGTTGTAATACTATCTTTTGATAAGTTATGGGCATCCTCTAGTGTGAGGGGGAATTTTATATTGGTCGAACTACCAAAAAAAAAAAAATTGCAGTTAGTCGTCATCGTTAGTTAAGTTAGTAATCATTTCTTAGGTATTCAATGATAATTTATATTGAACAACAATTCAACCAACCTTGAATTCCTCCTAGTCCTAACTCCTAAGGGTGCGTTTGGTTCACGGATTAGGAATGTGAGTCAGGAGAATGTGCCATTACTTGGGAATGAGAATGTGAGATATTGAAACTCATTCCAACGTTTGGTCGAGGGTATGGAAAGTAATATTCCCTCTACTATTCCCACTCTCATGTTTGGTAAAGTCAAGAAAGTGATATCCAATATGGATCAAATTCTCACAATACCCTCACAATGCCCTTGTTTAGTATAGCTAAGGAAATGAATTCATTCCACAATCCCATTAATTAAATTAATAATTTTCATTTCACAATACCCCACTGTTTTACCATTTTTTTTTCCCCGCATTTTCTTTCATCATCTAAGCACAATACCCGCCGTCATACCCTTTTTTTTTTTTATGACCACCATCATCATCATCTTCTTCTAATTTTCATTCCACAATATCCACCTTTTTGCCACTTTTTTTTTCCTCCATTTTTTTTCATCATCTGAGCACAATACCCACTGTCATACCCATTTTTTTTCACGGCCACCACCATCATCATCATAATCATCATCATCTTCAAAGAATCTTGTGTTCTTTTGTCAAAAAAAAGGAAAGGAATGAATCACGGATTTGGATGTGTGGTGTAGATCTGGGAGGAGAGGAGTACGAGGATGGCGACTGAGATGACTACTGCGTTCGCAGGAGCTGAGGGCGACAAGGATAGTGACAGCAACGGCGATGGCAACGACGACAACTCTTTCTCTTTTTGAGATATGGCGTTTATTGTAGATCTGGGAGTGCTTGATCGAGAGAGAGAGAGAGGGATAAGATCAAATCTAGGAGTGATTTTTTAGAGAGAGAGAGAAAGAAAGAGAAGAAGAGGGAAGGAGAAAGAGGAGAGGTAATGTCGTGAATGGGGGGGCGGGGACATGGACGGAAGAAGAGGCTTCAAACTCAGTCTAACCACTGCAATCTCCATTGCCGGTGAGAGGCTTCGCTCCTCTTGCTGCTATTGTTGTGGGGTGAGATGTGGTGAGACGAGAACTAGGGTCTGATCGTGTTTTGGGGATAAAGGGGGAGGGATATAGAAGGAATAAAGATTTGTTGTAAGGAATAGAGAGGGGCATGCTTGGTATTAAATTTTTACTAAATGGGATTTCCGGCTGGGGGGAATCAAACCCACCAAAAATAAGGGAATGATTTTTGGTCATTTGGTGGGAATGTGAGGAACCAAGAATGTATGGTTTCCTGGGTTAATGCAAGCCAAACACCAGAATCCTCTCCAGATTCCACTTTCCCATTCCTGATGCCCCCCAACCAAACGCTCCCTAAGGCCATATAGAAAAAGTAGGAAAATGATTTTCGCACTCCAAGTTTTCCACACTACTTACTCTCTCTCAACTCCCACTATCTAATGTTGAAGAGTAGAAGTTGTTTGTTTTGGAATGTGAATATCATTTTTCAAAAGTTATTACCTCCTTTTAAAGAAAAAAATGGAAGAGAAGGAAAAAAAAAAATGAAAAGAGCACCCTTCAACAAATGGAAGAAAATGCTTATCCATAAAGTTGATCATGAGATTACTTATCTAACAAGTGAGGAAATTATTATCAGGTTATCAACTCATCAACGACCCTTCCCCTGGATCACATGCATATTGATCAAATTTTATGTTCCCTCATTTAAGTGTGTTTGAAACTTTGAACGTTTTTTATTTGTTTTTATCAACTTTAAATGATGCGTGAACCCATTTGTGTGTATTTTTTTATTAAATTTTCACTAGTAAAATGGTTTAATTGTAATAAAGTTATAGCATAGACATAGATGAGAGATGAGGAGGTAAGGGCTAATTCACTCGAGTAGTGTGTTTGTGTCCTCTAAAATTCCAAGGGGGTGACCAAATTAATGTGGATGTAATGTGAATGTTTCCAACTTTCCGCGTCAACTAAAATTAGTCGGTAGTCAAAATTATCGGCCAAATAAATCCAAAAGGTCTCACTCCTTCCCATTGCATTAGACATGCAAATCCACGTGAAAGTGCACATGCATTGACCCATTTGGCTGTCGCCCCAAGCGGGAGAAACACTCCACGGCCGGTCTTTAACAGGAGAAAAATTAAAAAACCAACCCACCACCCTAACTGGCAAAAGAAAATATATCAAATGAGTACATATAGATACAATAAAAAATTAAATTCTTTAGCATTTTTACTGTCTAGAGGTAGTAATTTTTGGTACCAAAAATATTCTTTGGTAACCCATATGATAATTTGATATCTCACTTAGAGATGGTCCACTCCAACAAGAAATAGCAAATTTAATTATTTTAACATTATTTTATATTTTATTTAGTTTTGCTACTTTAGACTCTGAGAGATGGGCTCTCTCTCCCCAAATACAAATCTCAATTTTTTATTGTAAAAAATTAGTTTTGCCACCTCCCCCTCTTTCTTCAAATTCGAACAAGCCCCCCCCCCCCCCCCCCAAAAAAAAAAAGAAAGAAAGGGGAAGACGTTTCCAAATTCCAAGTTCGCTACTTTATTTGTTGCTTCTTTCTTAGAGTAACAAATTTGGTGAAAAAGTAAAGGAAGAGAGAGAGAAAAGTTGATTTGGTGAATTTACAGAAAATTTACTTGAAAAAAATTACTCGTACTTACAGGAGGATGGAATTTCCCTTTCTTATCCGTGTACTAGTCCTTCCAACAATGCAGTAGCGTAGCCGGGTGAGAGAACGAGCTGCATAATGCATAGACCAAAATGCTGAAAGTGACAATGCGACACATTCTTCGATTGGACCACTCATTAGGTGGAGAAGAATTGTCATCAGCCAATTCCACGGAGATTTTATCTTTTTATTTTTTTATTCTTTTAAACGAGAAACAATCATAGTAAAGTCTTTTGAAGTTACTCATAGAATCTAAACATATAGAAGGATTAGAACAACAATCCACCATTATAGTTTTCTAGTTAAATCTTAAATTATCTTAATAAATAATCAAATCTGTATCCGAACAACTAGTTACACAATCATAAATATACCTTTACCTTCCATGAAGATTAACTTGGTTACAATGGTATTAGCAGCTAACATATTAACTTGTTTGTAGTGATTTGTATTGAGTTGTAACTATTTTTCCGTAGCCCAACTAATCTAAATTTCTCTCTCTCTTTTTTTTTTTTTTTTTTTTTTGGCAGGAACATTAGATGTAACTAAACAATCTAAAGGGTGTGTTTGAGAATTTTAAAAATTGGATCAGAATGAGTCCACTTTCCGAATTATGTTAATGATTTTTTTTTTTCAGCAAAAAACTAAATGGATTAGCAAAAAAAAAAAGGAAATTTACTAAATAATGTGAAGGTAAAACTAGTCAAATTTATTTTCAATCGATAAAAATTTTAAGTTTACCAAATAACTCCTAAACATTTTTTTTCTTAGCTTAATAAACTACTCAAACGCAGACGAGGCACTTGAAGGGTGAGGTATGCCATAAGCTGCAGGCCAATAAGATTGTTTTGAGCATTTGGACGTTAGTTTCTTAAAAACCCCTTAGCTGATGTTGTTTAATGACTTCTTTCTTGTAAAAAATTATATTTTACCCCTTTTAAATTTCGTCCATTTTTTACTTTATTCTTTTATGTTTTAAAAATAGTATGTTTCAACCTCTTTAGTTACACATTAATAGATTTTTTCGCCTTTGATTTCACTCTTCCTCCTCAGTCCTCACAGAATGAGATATAATGTCATTACTTGAAATTATAAGGGGAAATTTTATAAATAAATAAAAAAATTATAAGAGGTCAAAGTAAAGACGGACCGAACATGAAGCGGGTAAAGTATAATTTTTTTTTGTATTTTTAAAAATAGTCTTAAAGATAATAACACAAAAAGAAAAAACTTTAAAGTTTTTTTATTGGCTTGTGTTAGAGAGCATACCACTCAAGTTCTTAATTTGACAATTTGACAAAAAAAAAAAAAACACACACACAAAAATTTTCTAACTGCTATGGTGCTAACTTAACTTGTGAGGCCCACAAGAAAAACAGAGGAAGCAAAAGAAAAAGGCGAACACTTAAAAGGCAGCTAGATGCCCTAGTGCAGCTGGTCTCCCACCTTGCAAGCTCAAGCTTCCGGAAAAGATAAACCTAAAATTCAAAGCTCTTTTGGTTACCTTGCACCATTGGTGTGGCTTGGACTGCCCTACCAAAACTTCAATCCTTATTTCTTGTTGGCTCTGTCCCACACACATACCAAGCGGAAAACATACACCCCCAGTCATTAATTCAAGCCAAATAGGACAACTTTTGTATTCCAAAACCAGTTGATTAGAATCATACATAATTCGAGTAATATACATTATTGACTTATTTCCTAACAATTTAAGTGTTCGAAGTTAAATAGTATTCTACATGATATTAGAACTCTAACTTTTGAAGTAAATACATCGATTTGTTTATTGGTTGTTTGTTTGTCCGTCTCTTTACAAACAGAATCAGAATGCAAGTGAAGGGGTCTGTTATCTTGATATACATTTTGGCTCATTCTCTAACAACCTAACTCTTACACTACAGTGTTGTTTTCTCTGCACAAACAATACAAAATGGCAATGAAAAAGAAACGAATGGAATCAATTACAGAGTTTTAGTATCATATATAAATAGTATACGTACGAGCTAATCCGTATAGGAAAATTATCAGCAAACAGAAAATTAACATGGTAGAGATTACCTGAAATAATGAGGATTTTACCCCAACAAACTTGTTACAGGATGAGCAAGACGAATAACGAGCAATGGTCCAGCAATGAAAATTCGGAAGGAAAACAAATGACTAGCCTCCATGAGCACTGAACACATTCAAAACCCACAATTTCTCTCATGCTTCAATTTGTCTAAACCCATGCCAGCGACTAGAAAAGAAAATAATTTTTAACCAGGAAAAGCATCCTGCATGCTGGCCACCTTTATCTCCAACCCGGAAGTTTATGCTGTAAAAATTTAGTTAAAGAAAAATTAAGTTGATGGGTACAATTATTAGTTGAAAATATTGATAGAGAATATAAGATTAAAAGAAATTAAAACCTTGCAATAGAATGCAAGAAAGGATGCAAAGAAATGCTTAAAACTAAAGGAATGGGTAACTTTGAAGCATGGAGAAGACAAATTTGGTAGAGATAATAAAAGTTCTTTGACAAGAAGCTAGGCGGTAAAGAGTGAAAACTACACTTGAATGTACCATTAAAACAATATCTTCCACAAAAGAAAAATTTTAGAATATTTCTCAAAACGTTTAAGAGGATCTGAAAACCCAAAGAAACGTAAACCAGTGAGCTACTTAAAGCCAAACCCACAAATTGTTGCAAAAATTTACCTTTTTTACCCAGAAGAAGACCATTATCTAGTATTAGTTGGGCTAAGGGAAGAGCTGGATATGGTCCTAACCCCCCCCCCCCCCCCCCCTTCAACTTTTTTTTTTATTTTTTTATAACAAATTAAGTGAGCACTGTTAATTAAGACTCGATATTGTGTCTTCGCGCTTGGTAGCCCAAAACTTGTTATCATTGCACTAGATAGTGGTACCATGCATAAAATGTGTCAAGTATATGCTTGTCAAGCTGCCACCGGCATGCCAAGCCTTAACCTTTGCTTGACCCTTATGAATCTGCCGCCTCAAATCCAACTATAAGGCTCCACCCGTGAATCAGGTTCAAGCCAAAGCACCTTATATTTCAATTTTCTACACTTTGAACTACGACTACTGCTGCAACCTGCACTAGCTTCCCTTCCAAGTTTCCATGCATGGTCTGCTTGTATTCAGGTAGAACACATGATGTTTGGCTGATTTCCAATGCTTTCCCTGGCCAGATCACAGCCCTTCTGCTAGCTTTATGTTTGCTAGTCCCCCCACACCCCAAACCTCTTTGTTTTTCTTTTGGGCAGAGATGGCATCCAAGCAAAAACTGCAACACGTACTTTTGGATTTAAACTGGCGTTTCCAGGTTGTAAAATGTTGCATTTTGCTTCTGCTACAAAGTGGGGAAAAATCTAAATGGGGAGACATGCATGTTCCCTTTCGTCTATATATATCATCTTACCAAGATCAAGAAATAGTTGCCTGAGAGGAAATATATGCCATGGATATGATATACGCTTGATGATGTCAATTGATAATTGAGATTCCTCATCTCCAAACAGACTTTGATCTACTACCAAGTAGGAAAAATTCATATGCTTTCTAAAAGCGAATAAAGACCCATCTCCATATCTTCAATTTCCCCATATGCCTAGGAAGATCATCACACCATGAAAAGTGCATTTACTAATTACAAGCGGATCATGACACCATTACAACAAAATTTTTTGGAAGCAACGCGATCTCTTGTTTTTTGTTTTTTCTTCCCACCAAACTATGGGACTAAATACATGCAATCATGCACCCACATACACGTACATATCTTGATAGAATCAAAATCAAGATCTCTGCAAATGGCAAATCTCACGTTTTTAATGAGGCCGAGCATGCCATTAGGTTCAAAGACCGTTAGGGGCTAGACTCTCTCGGATTCACCTACTTTTATGGAGGATGGAGATGATGTAGTTTAAATGAAATTATTTTTCTAGAAATTGCATTCCCAAAAAAACACTTTATTTTTATTTTATTTTTGACTTTTTTTTAGGCTTATTTTTTACATTATAAAATAGGTCTCGCGGGTGCAGGGAATTTGAATGACCTGAAGGCCCAAAGACTAGCAAAGTAAGGCCTGAGATGCTTTAAGGGCCGGCCCAAATTACACCTGACAAGGAGAAAGTCATTTTTTTACAAGATTTTGTTTTAAGTTTATGTTTTAAAAGTTATTAATGAGTATTATAACTAATAAGTTTTATAAATTTAAAAGTTATAAGTTCTGTAATATTATACATGACTAATCTCTTATAAAAATTACAAGTTTTAAAAGTACGAAGTTACAAGTTTATGTTTTAAGATCTGAAAGTTATTAATTAAATTGGAAGTACTTATGAGAGTAGCTCAGATGACAAAAGACCATTGTTTAAGATCTGCAGGTCTTGAGTTTAAGTCTCTGCTATCTTAGTATCGAATGTATAGATTTATGGGTAGTTTTTGCATCCTAGGAATTAGTTTAGGCTTAATGGTTTTTTATATATATATATATATATTTTATTTTTTATGAGCTGGGGCCTAATGATTTGAAATAACCCTTTATTTGGTTTTTAAAAAAAAAGAAAAAAAAAAGAGGTCAACTATTGTAACCCCTCAACTTCATTTGTAAACCTCACTTCTTTTCACTTTTCTAAATTTTATGAAAAATATAAAAGGTTTTCATGAAAAATGGTTGCGTTGTCTATTGGAAAATATCATTTTGAAATACTTTGTAAAAGAAAGTTTTTCAAAATCTGTTTTTTAAGTAGATTTTTTTGGCCATTTATAATTTTTTTTTTTTTTAGAAATAACGTGGAGATTGTAAATAGGCAAAAAGTTCTCTTAAACGACAGATTTTGAAAAAATTTTCTTCTACAAAGTTGTTTAAAATAATGTTTTTCAGTTGATTGCATGGCCAGTTTTTATAAAATCCTTTCATATTTTCTTAAAACCTTAAAAAGTGAAAAATTGTGGGGTTTACAAATAAAGTTGAGGGGTTGCAAATTTGCAATAGCTGTCCTTATATATATATATATATATAGGATGATGATTAGGTAAGCATGTGTTGATATATCTTATATCAACACCCGCATTTAGAGTTGTACCTTATGCATTAGTGAGATATTAGGTACATTGGACCAATGCAATAGGTACTACCCTGTGAGCGCCGTGTCCTAACCACGCCGGCTCGGGAGTACGCCACTAACCACGGATGATTAGGGCGGAGAGGGAGTCGCCACCCGATTTTGGCCTCGGGAACCGATTGACCCCTAGCAAGGGCCCAACTCGTCATTACCAAAAGAATCAAGGTTCGGAGCTAAGGTACGCGGATGGGAAGGTGTTAGGCACCCACCTACGCCCGGCTAAAATCCGGCCCCCACACGTATTTATTGGCTTTAATTAAAAGGACTTAATTGAATTCAACCGCTAACCAAACACTTATGCAATTAAATTCAAATAATGGCACACAATGATGAGAGAGATAAAAAAATCAAAATAAAACAGTATGAATAAATATATACACAGAACATAGGAGCATTTAACAGAGTCGAATCATACTTACACAGCCTGCAAAATAAGGATTAATTTGTCCAAAATAGGTCATGCACGTACGAGCACCTGGGTAGCACGTACGTGCATATACGAAGCACGTACGTGCATGCCTTATGCAGAACTCATACAGTCAATGCAAAAATATGAATTTAAACCTATTGTGCAACTATCATGCCTGTATAATCCCACGAATGATCAGGATATGCACATAAACCATCTAAGCATGCTTTGAAAGCAATAAGAACATCCTAGATCTAAATATTGAGAGATAATATATGCAGAAAATGCCAGAATTAATGAATGAATCTTATGTAGCCCTACGCATTTGAAATGGATGGAGAACTCGTTTCAAACCTTAAATGCTCAAATAAATCAGTGCTGGATTAGATCTGAACATGTCCTAATTATGAGTATTAAATGACATGATATATATATCAGATGCAATATCATGAATGATTATGCTAAAACGAAATTAAGGATTGAGAATGGTTACCCTCAGGTTTGGGCGACTGCCATCACTCCACGAGTTCTTCCTTCTGGACCTATCGTAGTCACAGCTCTGGATTTAGGGTTTTTCGGGGGTGGTGGCTGAGGAAGATTGGGTAAACTAAGGGAAAGTGAGATGGAGGCTTAGGCAAATTCGGTCCCCTTTCAAGGTTGAAAAGTAGGGTATTTATAGGTGAGTTTTAGGGTTTAATCGCAAGGTATCTAGGGTTTCTAGCCGCCACAAGGTAGCTGGCATCGAGCTTGGTCCCTATAAGGTAAAGGAGAAAATATGGGAAATGCTGATTTTTGCAGATTTTGGGTGATGCACGTACGAGCATGGGAGATGCACGTACGTGCATGAAGGATGCACGTACGATCATGGGCTATGGTGATCGCTTTTGGGTGATGCGCGTACGAGCATGGGAGATGCACGTACGTGCATGAAGTATGCACGTATGATCATGGGCTATGGTTTTGTGCTGATTTTGAGCTGTGATCGTGTTGGTCCTTCGGGATTCACTCGTATAGTTCTATTCGACACCACCCTTCATCATTGGGCTTAAAGGTGGTCCAAAATGTCAGGAGGTACAAAATGGGGTGTCAACATACCCTCAATACATGATGCTGATATAACTTATATTAACACGTACTGATGGAAACATAACCGTATATATATATCTATACTACCTATAAAAAGGTGAATGTGAGAAAAACTTTTGATTGACTAATATACCCTTATTTTAATTTTTAAATACACAACTATCCTTCTGCATATATAGGAAATATAGCAATATAAAACACATATCTTAATAAGAATTCTAAGGAAACTATAATTCGTATAATAATTAAATAAAACCAAATCCAAATAGGAATTCTAAGGAAACAGAAACTATAATTCGTAAAACCCTAACAATGTTAACATATAAATACAAATAGAAACATATTATAAAAATCATAAAACCCTAACACAGGAAAGAACAACTACTGCTTCCTTCTTCTGCGTCTTCTATGTGCATTCATTGCGTCTCCTTTCTTCTGGTGCTTTGTCTGGTATGTAGTTTTCAATAAACTTGACTCATATATACAAATTATGTTTAAACATTTAAATTTCTGTCTGCATAAACATTTAAATCTCTGCCTACATTGCATGATTGGACTTTTAAATCTCTATTTCAATTGCAAAATTAGTAAGAAAAAGAAGAGAACCAAAGACGAATCAGTTGAATGAAAATAAAAAGACGCATGCTTGAACAAAAACAAATGAAAACCTAAATTAAGAGGCCAAAAAAAAAAAAAAAAACTTGAATTGCATAAGTAAAGTTTTGAATAGCACATATAATCTTTGATTATTTTCTAAGGATTCGCATATCAGAAAAAACTTGAATTGCATTATTGAACTTTTAAATTGTTGCTGTTGCATAATTTTCATATTTTGTTGAGAATTCATATATAATCTCTTATTTTTTAAAATAATCAAGTCAAATTACCAAGAAAAAGAAGAAAATCAAAGACGATTCAATTGAAGGAAAATTAAAAAAGAAGCAAGTTTGAACAAAAACAAAACAAAACCCCCCCCCCCCCCCAAAAAAAAAAAAACCATTAACGAATGCACAAGAAAAAAAGAAAATAAAAAAGGAAGGTCTAATGAACCACACAAAAAAAGTCCCTATGAAATTGTGAGGTTCATGAAACTTTACAATATCTACCTGCAAACCCAAAATACCAAACTAAACAAAATAAAACCAAAAAGAACAAAAAGACCAATAGAAGTTCTGGATTTGTGTAAGTCTTGGTTTCGATCCTGCCTGGAGTATCTGTTTTCTCCTATGTTTTTCCAATACATATATATCAAAGACTACTTTACTCATAAATAAAATGAGAACCTCCTAATCCCATAAATATTAGATTTTTTAAAGGTGGTAGTGTAGGCCTTATTAGGAACTTGAGTTGGCTTCTGTGGCATGAATTTATGGGAGGGGTGTAGATTGTAGTACATCATAAATAAATAAATAAAGGATGGCATGTTTGTAGGGTTTGCAAAGCCGCGCAAGTCTTGGTTTTGATTTTTGTAACACTAATGTACTAATAATTTGCTATTAAATCTTTCAACTATGGTGTAAATATGTTTTGATTGGTGAAAGAGAGAAAGAGTGAAAGAGAGAGCCTTTTGTTTCAGCATTGAAAGTTTCACAAAACCTTCAAAGAACCTATGTATAATGAAGTTTCAAAGATAATTTTAAGCACTATGATTTGGGAAAGATAATGAAAAAAAAATAGTAATTATATCAAAAGAAGTAAAGGATTGAGTGATCAAAGTGCTTTCATCTTATGCAAAGGCATGATAAAATTATTAAATTAAAAAAATTATTATCATTATTGAAAAAAATAATTTAACTCAAAAAAATTCACGTGCAACGCACGTGTGCACCAACTAGTATATATGTATGGGAACGGCTATTGCCACCCCCCAAACCTATAAGTTGTCCCCGCATTTTTTAATTAAAAAAATTATCATATAAAATTACCAAAAAGGGCTTATCCTTGCTTACTTCTCTCCGGCACCCACTTCACCGGCAACTTTCTCCGGCACCCCCCCACCGGCAACCCTCTCCCGCACCCCTCTTCTTCCTTCCTCTTCTTCTCTTCTTCATTTTTTTTTTCTTTCCTTCCTAGAACCCCTCTCTCGCACCCCTCTCTCGTCAGCAAAGCTCCCTCCCCTCCCTCGTGTCGGCCTTCCTCCTCTTCCCTCTTCTTCTCTTCTTCTTCTTTTTTTCTTTTTTCCTTTTCTTTTCTTTTCTTTTTTTTTTTCCTCCCGTTGGCAGCAGATCTGACCAGCAAAGGCAAAAAAAAAAAAAAAAAAAAAAAAAAGGAAAGGCCGTTACCGTTGCCGGAAAAAATGGAGGTTTTGAAAAAAAAACCTCCCTTGCCTTTCACACACAGATCTTACCAGTAGAGCAAAAAAAAAAAAAAAAAAAAAAAAAAAGGGAAGAAAGAAAGAAAGAGGAGGAGAAGAAGAGAGAAGAGGAAGAAAGACTGAGAGTGATCACTCGTCGGAAAAAATGGAGGTTTTGAAAAAAAAAAAAAAAAACCTCCCTTGCCTCACACACAGATCTGACCAGCAGAGCAAAAAAAAAAAAAAAAAGGGAAAGAAAGAAGAAGAGAAGAAGAGAGAAGAGAAAGAAGGGCTATTGCTCGTGGCCGTGGCCGTGGCCGTCTCTTCTTCTTCTTCTCGTCGGACTGCTATGGGGTGTGGGTTGGGTAAGAATGAGGGGTAGTTTAGTCTTTGAGAGGGGTGGGTGTGTAAATTTGGGGGGTTGAGAAATAAGGGGGGGAAACTGATCATTTTGGAGGGTTACAATAGCAGTTCCCTATATATATAGAGGGAACGGCTATTGCAACCCTCTAATCTCCTAAGTTGCCCCCACTTGTTATCCCCACCCCCAAAATTTCCATACCCACCCCTCTCAAAGACCTCAATACCCCTTATTCTCACTCACCCCTCTCACCCACCCCACACCCTATGTCAGTAGACCGGCGAGAAGAAGAAGAAGCGACGGCAACGTCGACAGCGACCGGCGAGGAAGGGCCACTCCATTTTTTCCGGTGACTCTTCCCTCTTCTTCTTTTTTTTTTTTTTTTTTTTTCCTCTGCTAGTCAGATCTATGCAAGGGAGGTCTTTTTTTCAAAACCTCCATTTTTTCCGGCGACTCTTCCCTCTTCTTTTTTTTTTTTTTTTTTTTTTTTTTTTTCCTCTGCTGGTCAGATCTATGCAAAGGAGGTCTTGTTTTCAAAACCTCCATTTTTTCCGACGAGGAGGTTCTTCCCCTTCTTCTTTTTTCCGGCGACGGAAGGGAAGAGAAAGAAAAGGAAAGAAAAAAAAGAAGCTGCCAACGGGAGAGAAGAGGAGAAGAAAAGGAAAAAAAAAGGAAAGAAAAAAAAGAAAAAAAAAAAAAGATTTCAAAACCTCCATTTTTTTCGGTAAGGAGGTTCTTCCCCTTCTTTTTATTATTTTTTTTTTTTGGGCGACGGGAGGGAAGAGAAAGAAAAGGAAAGAAAAAAACAGAGGCTGCCAACGGGAAAGAAGAGGAGAAGAAAAGGAAAAGATAAGGAAAGAAGAAAAAAAAAAAAGAAAAGAAGAAGAGGGTTTCGACGGGAGGGAGAGGAGTGAAGGCTATCGGTGCGGAAGAGGAGGAAGGAAGAAAAAGGTGAGGGTTCCAACGGGAGCCTCACCGTCGCCAGTGGGGTGGGGTGGGTGAGAATACTTAAGCCTTTTTTGGTAATTTTGTACCATAATTTTTTTATTAAAAAATATGGGGGTGCAACTTAGTGTATTGGGGGGTTGCAATAGCCGTTCCCATATATATATATATATATATATATATAAAACCCGGAAGTGAGGCCCAAATTAGAAAGCCCGACAAACCATAGGGCTTAGAACAGGGCCTGGGTTAATCTGTTCACACTTGGCCCGACCTGACACATTTCACACCCCTAGCCCCTAGGAGTAGGAAATAATCACCCCACCCTTCAATCTTCTCCATTTTTCTTTTTCAAATATTTCATTGCATATTTTTGGTTAAACCGTAAGTTGCTGACCATTATGGCAAACGACGTCGGTTCCAGGAAAGGCGGAGGTCAGGAAATTTTTGGGGGAAACCAAAATCGAAACTTTTTTTATTTTCCCCAAATATGATAATGTCCAGATTCCAAAATATATTGTCATTCTAAACAATTCCAACTTGTTAGAATTTTGATTACTCTCCCAAAAATTTTCAAATTTCACAAAATAAATATGATAATGTCAATTTTTTTTTTTATTACTCTCTCTACCTTTTTTAAGGTTGAATCTTTTACATGCATATTTTATATTAGTTTCATCTAGAAGCCTAGTTTGAAGTGAAATTCAATCCACCATCAATCATGACAAGTCGCATAATTTTAACATAAATAGATTAATCCTATTTACAAACCCCCCCCCCCCCCCCCCCCCAAAAAAAAAACAAAGATTAATGGCAATGATACAATAATTTTTTAAAGGGTCACAGTAAAGTGGCTAAATTATTCACCCAAATGTAGGAGTAAAAATTAAATAAAAAAACATGGTGGAGATGATAACCATGGAGTATTTGTAATATTCTTTTAGATTTTATTAAAATCATGATTGATAATAATTTAGAAAGATTTAGTGCGGATCATATTTATGGAGAAACTAATAAAGCTACAAAATATCTTGCCAATTTAAGTCATCAATGGAAGAGAAAATTGATAGTAATTTAGTAAGAAGTGTTGATTCATTTTCTAAACCCCCTCCCCACACCCCCAAACCCCCCCACCCTCCCCCCCCCCCCCCCCCCCCCCCCCAAAAAAAAAAAAAAAAAAAAAAAAAACTTGCCAATTTATGATTTGTGAAATTAAGCATTACTTAAAGAAAAGTTAAACTCCAAATCATTGAGGTGGCTATAAGAAGTTTAATATTAATGAAGTCGGTTTAACATGTAGCTAAAGCTCTGTGAAATGAAGCTGCTGTGGTTCAGAAAATTATTATCTCTCTATCCAGTGACCGGCCAGCCCCAAAACATTTTAGATTTTTGCAATAGATGCATCTAGACAGCATGATCTCATTTCGATCACTATCATGGTGATGACTCTATATAACACTAACGCATGCTCAAAATTCTTGGTTAAACACAATTGACATGGCTCAATTTTCAGGAAGCATTTAGAACCTTGAATTTCCCCCAAAATGATTAGCTAGATTTCCATTAATTTTAAAATTAAACATGTGATGCCAAAGACTCAACAAAAGATCACTAGAACAAATCTAAAGTTCATGGGATTTGCAATATCTTTCATCATTGGAACCAAAAACAGGCTTTGTTCCATTGGAGCTGCTTGATGCAAATTTAAGCTTTTTGATGTATTATTTGTCACGGGTCGGGTCTCCAACCCAAAAGGCTAGCCCGTTAGGTGGAGTTGCCCTCCCCACTTATATACCCAAGACTCTCCCAGTGCTTATTCGATGTGGGATAGAGATCTATGACATTCTCCCCTACCCAACCCGCACGACGCCCTCGTCGTGGTTGGGCCCACCCTGCCTACCTTGTCCACACCCCGTACCCCTCACAACCCCAAGTGACCCCCTACACTTGGCCGCCCTCGGTACCCCATGGGCCCAGGTGCTTGGCGTGACATTGGATAAGGGACCGGGTTAGCTCTGATACCACTTGTCACGGGTCGGGTCTCCAACCAAAAAGGCTAGCCCGTTAGGTGGAGTTGCCCTCCCCACTTATATACCCAAGACTCTCCCAGTGCCTATCCGATGTGGGACAGAGATCCATGACATATTGGAAACTAAAAAATAGATTTGCTTTCTCAAGAGTAGGTTTAACCATTGGGTTTGCTCTTAGCATACTCACCTATTTATCGTTTAATACCATACATGATGGGAGCTAGGGAAACATCATTGAAAGAGAGAATTGACCAAAATTTTCCTAAAAAAATGGAATTGCCTCCTCCAAAGTAGCTTTCACCATTGGATTTGCTGATAGCACACCTAACAAGATATTGTTTAATATCATACATAATGGAAGCTCGGGAAACATCCAGGAAAGAGAGAATATTGACCAAAATGATAGAGTTCGTATGAAATTTAATATTATGATAATCAGCATTAGTAGCCTAGTCCAAAGCATCCAACATTGCTGATTCCTCCGCATGAAAGGGAAAAGAAGAAAAATCCGGCTTCACAAACTTAACCAAGAATTTATTCGAAGCCTCCAAAGTAGCAATTATTGAAGGAAACTTGAGAATGCATGTGGTTTGTGATGGGGTTTTCATCAACTTTCTTCTGACCTTCACTTTACCTAAAAGATTAATCCTGTTTAACCACCCCCCCCCCCCCCCCCCCCCCAAAAAAAAAAAAAAAAAAGAAGGATTAATCCCAATGATACAATATTTTTTTAAAGGGTCACAGTAAAGTGGCTAAATTATTCACCCAAATTATGTATGAGTAAAAATTAAATAAAAAACACGGTGGAGATGATAACCATGGAGTATTTGTAATATTCTTTTAGATTTTATTAAAATTAATCATGATTGATAATAATTTAGAAAGATTAAGTGTGGATCATAATTATGGAGAAACTAATAAAGCTACAAAATATCTTGCCAATTTAATCATCAACAGAAGAGAAAATTGATAGTAATTTAGTAAGAGTGTTGATTCATTTTCTAAACCCCCTCCCCACACCCCCAAACACCACCACCCCCCCCCCCCCCCCCCCAAAAAAAAAAAAAAAAAAAAAAAAAAAAAAACCTGCCAATTTATGATTTGTGAGACTAAGCATTACTTAAAGAAAAGTTAAACTTCAAATCATTGAGGTGGCTGTAAGAAGTTTAATAATAATGTCGGTTTAAAATTAATGTAGCTAAAGCTCTGTGAAATGAAGCTGCTGTGGATCACATAATTATAATCTCTCCATCCAGTGACATTTTAGATTTTTGCCCAATGGATGCATCTAGACAGCATGATCTCATTTCGATCACTATCATGGTGATGACTCTATATAACACTAATGCATGCTCAAAATTCTTGGTTAAACACAATTGACATATATGGCTCAATTTGCATGAAGCATTTAGAACCTTGAATTTCCCCAAAATGATTTAGCTAGATTTCCATTAATTTTAAAATCAAACATGTGATTTGAAAGACTCAGCAAAAGATCACTAGAACAAATCTAAAGTGCATGGGATTTTTATTTTACAGAAGAACAAGAACAACCTCCACAATTGAGGAAAAACACACTGCAAATTAAGAAACACCATGAACAACTTCTATAATTGGAGGCAAAGCTCGGGCCAACTTTGGACTAAGAATTTAGCTCTAGGGTAAATTTTCAAGGGTGGAGACGAACTCCAAGCATATGAAAGAGGACCTAGCAATATCTTTCATCATTGGAACCAAAAACAGGCTTTGTATTATTGGAGCTGCTTGATGTAAATTTAAGCTTTTTGACTTATTATAGGGAACTAAAACATAGATTTGCCTTCTCCAGAGTAGGTTTAACCATTGGGTTTGCTCTTAGCATACCCACCTATTTATCTTTAATACCATACATAATGGGAGCTAGGAAACATCATTGAAAGAGAGAATTGACCAAAATTTTCCTAAAAAAATGGAATTGCCTCCTCCAAAGTAGCTTTCACCATTGGATTTGCTCATACCACGCCTAACAAAATATTGTTTAATATCATACATAATTGGAGCTTGGGAAACATCCTCGAAAGAGAGAATATTGACCAAAATGATAGAGTTCATACGAAATTTAATATTATGATAGTCAGCATTAGTAGCCTAATCCAAAGCATCCAACATTGCTGACCCCTCCGCATGAAAGGGCAAAGAAGAAGAATCCGGCTTCACAAACTTAACCAAGAATTTATTCGAAGCCTCCAAAGTAGCAAAACCAATCCGTACCTAAAATTGCTTTGGTCACCAAAACTGGGACAAATAATTTAAAATTTTTCCAAATATGATAATTAAGGGTTCAACTTATAATTTGTTAAAAGAATCGGGACCCACTATCAGATAATCAAAGTTAGTAGACGAATCATAGAAAGCTTAGCCTAGGCCTGTATCACTTTGGGTGGCTAAGATCATCTGAAGGGGAAATAACCCTTTGGAATTTGCTACAAATTAATTACCGACTTCTTTTGTTTAGTAAATTATTTGAAAAGTGCTACAAGCTTTTAGAGGAAGAATGTTTGATTGAGAAAGGGTTCGCCGGTGACGATCTTTGTTGGAGAAGAGAGTATCTCCTTTTGCTTGTGGTCCCTCTCTCTTCTCTGTCCATTCATTGTGTTCTCTCCCTTTTTTTCGTCCCTTTTTGGATTCGAGAGTCTCCGTCCAATGTGACCCTTGCCGAAATAGGATATTAATCAATTTAGTTGAGGGTATTTCTGTCCAAATAATGATGTACAGTGAAGGGGAGTGCCAGAAGCATTCGGCCAAAATTTATTCATTTAATACCCTTAAATGAATTTTCGTACGATGGCTTTTTTTTTGTACGATGCCTCTGTTTTTTTGTTTTTTTTGGGTACGATGGCTTGAATCTTTTGTACCTTTTGTACTGCATTCACCTGAGAGAGACAGAGAGAGAGAGTGAGTGAGGTGGGATTTCAAGCAACTTTACTTGCCCCTTTGTTTTTAATTTTTTATTATTTTACTAATAATATAAGCATATAACAAAGGTTAAAATAAAATAAAATAAAAAAGATTTTTTTAACGTGTGCGCAGCAAAGCACATGTTAAGTTGCATTTAATAATTTAATCATTACATTGGGAATGATAAAAATCCATTGTAAATTGTAAAAGTTATTTGGAAAACTGTGAAAATACATTTTTCTAAAAAATTATTGAGTTATTAATTACAGTTTAACATGTGACTTTAAGATACACGTTAAGAAAACCAATTAAAAAAGGTACTATTTAATGGATGTCGTAATTTCCATAGTGTCGGCATCAAATTGGCAATGGTCTATTGGCCTAATTGCATTTTTCATTATTTTTTTTTTGAAAGTTGAAGTGTTGGATATAAGAATAGATTTAGATACATTTAAGTGTCTCATTTGTAAAAAAATATATATCTAAAAATAAAAATTAAAGTAAAAGAAAAGAGGGTATCACATCTCACATTCCTTTCCCACTTTCCTTCTCTCAACATTTCTGACAACTACTAGCACCACCACCAAAGATAAGGGCAATGATAGTGAAGAGAAGTTTTTCATTGCTTTAGAAATCTAGATATTACCAGTTGCAAGTTGTCCCATTAATGTCCTTTAGATCACTGTATAAGCAACCAAATTTCTCTGGAAAAAAATAGAAGAAATCATTTTAACTCATGGACAGTTGACAAAGGATGCCAATGTTCAATCATGAATCAATCACTGATATTATCAAAATGACAACTTGTATGATTTTAATGGCTAGTGGGTCCATCCCCAAATGCACATACATGCTTTACTTATCTTTCCCCTCCCACACCCCAATTCCATCTCCCCTTCTTCCAACACTTTTTAGACAGGTGACCCATGGATGAGAAAGCTAGGGTCACCATCATGATAAGGTTTATCTCTTGATATGCGCATTTGCTTACATAGCCATGAAGATGACATCCACACACATAGGAGGTAGGTCCCCCTACCATTGATTCACCTCATAGTGCAAGAATATGCTTCAGTGCACGTCAACGTATTACTGCACTTATCAAAGATTCCTTATAATTTTTTTATTCGGCTTTTCAGAGCCCGAACTGAGCCTTTGGGCTAGGGATGGAAAGATTTGAATGTGAGACCTTTATTCCAGAAGAGGAGGAGAGATATTAGGAAAGAATTCTTCTCTTAGGTTGAAATAAATTAGAAAAAAATATGGCAAAATAAGAAGAAAGAAGGGGGAGAAGAGGGCGGCGGCGGTGGCGGTGGCGGCGGCGCAGGGGGGGAGGTGGGGTGCTCTTTCTGAAATCGGTTTTCTATTATCAGAGTCTCAGTTTTCTATTCTCAGAGTCACAAAGAAATAGAAAATAAACTAAAATCATGTTTGAAATCCTTACTTGAAAACTATTTCTTATAAATTTCTCATGAAAGCAACTCATTTTCAGAAGACTGGGAGTCTCATTTAAAAACAGGTTTCTATTCTCAAAGTCTCAAAGAGACAGAAAATAAACTAAAATCTTGTTTAAAATTTTTACTCGAAAATTATTTCTTAGAAATTTCTCATGAAAACAACTCATTTTAAGAGGAAGGGAAACCCTATTTGAAAACGGTTTTCTATTCTCAAAGTCACAAAGGAAAAAAAAAAAAACTAGAATCATGTATGAAATTTATACTCAAAACTATTTCTTAGAAATTTCTCATGAAAGTAACTCATTTTAAGAGGAAGGGAAACCCCATTTGAAAATGGCTTTCTATTCTCAGAGTTACAAATAAACATAAAATAAACTAGAATCATGTCTAAAATCTTTACTTGAAAACTATTTCTTAAAAATTTCTCATGAAAGCAACTCATTTTCAAAAGACGGGGAGTCTCATTTAAAAACAATTTTCTATTCTTAGTGTCCCAAAGAAATAGAAAATAAACTAAAATCATGTTTAAAATCTTTACTTGAAAACTATTGCTTAGAAATTTCTCATGAAAACAACTCATTTTAAGAGGAAGGGAAACCCTATCTGAAAACAGTTTTCTATTCTTAAAGTCACAAAGAAAAAAAAAACTAGAATCATGTTTGAAATTTATACTTAAAAACTGTTTCTTAGAAATTTCTCATGAAAGTAACTCATTTTAAGAGGAGGGGAAGCCCCATTTGAAAATGGCTTTTTATTCTCAAAGTTACAAATAAACAGAAAATAAACTAGAATCATGTCTAAAATCTTTACTTGAAAACTATTTTTTAAAAATTTCTCATGAAAGCAACTCATTTTCAGAAGATGGGGAGTCTCATTTAAAAACAGTTTTCTTTTCTTAGTGTCCCAAAGAAATAGAAAATAAACTAAAATCATGTTTAAAATCTTTACTCGAAAACTATTTCTTAGAAATTTCTCATGAAAACAACTCATTTTAAGGGGAAGGGAAACCCTATTTGAAAACAGGTTTTCTATTCTCAAAGTCACAAAGAAAAAAAGAAAAAACTAGAATCATGTTTGAAATCTTTACTCAAAAACTATTTCTTAGAAATTTCTCATGAAAGTAACTCATTTTAAGAAGTGGGGAAGCCTCATTTGAAAATGGTTTTCTATTCTTAGATCGAGTTACAAATAAACAGAAAATAAACTAGAATCATGTCTAAAATCTTTACTCGAAAATTGTTTCTTAGAAATTTCTCATGAAAGCAACTCATTTAAAGAGGAGGGGGAGCCCCATCTGAAAACGGTTTTTTATTCTTAGAGTCACAAAGAAACAAAAAATAAACTAGAATTATGTTTGAAATCTTTACTCGAAAACTATTTCTTAGAAATTTCTCTTGAAAACAACTCATTTTAAAAGGAGTGAGAACTCCATCTAATAATTGTTTTCTATTCTCAGAGTCGCAAAGAAACAAAAAACAAATTGGAAACATGTCTGCAATTTGTAGTAAAAAATTGCCTTTTAAAATTTTTTTTCGCGAAAGGAACTCATCTAGGAAACATAAAACCATTAAAACATGTTCTCGAAACTTTTTATTGTTTTTTGAAAATGCATTGTTGAGAACAATTTTCAGATTACTAAACCAAACAAGCCTATAACCCCTAATTTGGGAGGAATTACAAATTAGTCTGGCTACCAACAAATAATTACAATTAGTAGCCATTCTTAGTTAAGTAAGTAGTTATTTACTACGAAGTCTTATGTATTGATATGTAATTATTTACCCGTAAACAAACCAATCTACAATTCCCCCTAATTTTTTTTTATGCAATCTTGCACCATTTTGTTTTTCTATAACCATACGTTTCCGAAAGGGAACTACCTTTTTTATTTATTTATTTATTTATTTATGGTAAGTAAACTACCTTTTTAAAAAAAAAAATAGAAGAAAAAAAAAAGTCAAATTAAACGAAAAATTAAAAGCACAATCATGAGAAGTAACATTTCATGTAATGAGCGGCCATTGGAGCTTGCATCCTATGCAAGCTATATGGTATTGTCATTAAAACCTCTTTTTCTTGTCAATGCAAACATGAGTATATTTTGAGATTCAGAAAAAAATTCTAATTACACTTTCAAAGTATGATGATTCAATTTAGCATTTCCAACAGTCAAGTTAATCCTAGCCACGACTTCTTTAAAACCTAGTTTGGTTGCTTTACCACCAGATGCAATCATGTATCGAAGACCAATGAAAGAGGAAAGTGACCTATGGGGCCCTAAATTTTCTTAATCATTCTAATCTTATCACAATGGCTATTCTGCCTTTTGACTGATCACCAGTGTCTCCTAGAAAGAAAAAGAGAGAAAAAGGATTTAGTCTTTTAGATTCCTAACAAGCCCAATAAATTTTGGCTCAAGTAAGGGTTAGAGAACAAGGTTATATGTATTGTAAAATCCTCATCAAGATTCAAGATACGATCATGCTTCCTATTATTAGTAAACAAAACCTATTTAAGGTAAAGATTAATCAACCAAAAGCAACCAGCCATCCCCCACCAACCGAGAGGATGGGTCCCTTGCTCCGTTTTGAGGTGAGAAAATGCCGGCCCATCCTCGCCCCCACCACCACCTTCTAGTGCAAACTGCAACACCAACAACAAAATAAGTCATACTTTCTATGTTAAGCGATAATCAATAAAAAATGTGAAAGTGATGATGTAAGATCCAACAATATCTAATCTTATCACATTATATTATATCATATAAATAAAATATATCATGCCATTTCTTATTTTCTTATGCCCCATGTGCTGTGGCATACCTTCGGAGCCATCAATGATCAGTGTCATCCTCAATATACATAGTTTCTTGATAGAGTAAAAGAAAAAGAAGATTGCTATTTTAGGTTTCAAATGGCCGAAGAATTTATGTTTCACATGCAGGCAGCAAGGACATTGGATAACCCACAATCTGAGATAGCGTAAAAGAAAAAGAAGATTGCAATGTTAGGATCCAGACAGCGGTGGAATTTATGTTTCACATGCAGGCAGCAAGAACATTGGATAACCCACAATCTCAGACCCAAATAAATAGAGTAGAGGAGAGGATTAAAATTAATCCTGCACATCTTCACTGCGACATCTATATCATGGAAAACAAACGCATACACATGTATATGTATGTATGCATTCACATATGTATGTATGTTTATATGTATTTAGGCAAGCATGAATGCATGGATACATCGTGTGATGTGGCCAGATTACTCTTTATACACGTGTCTCCATTTACCTCCATGTATAAATTAAAAATTTTTTAAAAAGATGAGGGCATGCATAGCCACCTCTCCCTCTCTCACTCTCACACACACTTACTATATTATATCTAAACACATATTGGGAGAAGAGATAAAGTTTAAGTGGATCGGCCACAAATTGGTGGCATCCACGTCACTGGTTCATCTTTCTGGCTACTCTTTCTATCCCCACTCCCTTAAAGTAAGGAGTTAAATTCCCATTTGTCAACTTTAAAATTCTTTGCTTTGGGTTAGCCGTAAAATGCTGGATACCAAGCTAACATCACCACCACAAATATGTGTCCATGTACCAGAGGCACATATCTCCATATCATATTCTTTCTAGTGCAATAATTTATTAGCTCCCAGATAATCATCTCTAGCTGTCAATTCAACTATAAAAAAACAAAAAGGCCTTGTGTTGGCACATGTCAGTGGTATGGTAAATACTATAAAGAGGTTTATAAGATCGTACACTATAAGATATCACTACATTTTATTTTATTTTATTTTTTTTGGGGTCAGCAACAACAAACAAAATTCTATTAATGAAGAAACAAGAAGATTAAAAAAATGGTGCTCTGGAAAATACTATAAATAGGTTTATGAGATTGTAACATCATCAAGTAACTCTGGAGTCTGGAAAAGGGCATATCTGAATATTCCATGGATATTAAATCATCCAATTCTGTTTTCCATGGATTTTGAAGGCACAAATCATAGTCCAAACCAAATCAATCAACGCAAAAATAATTAAATAATAATAATTGAATTTAACATAAATTCCATATCAAAGCATAAGAATTTATGAAAATTTCCAAATATAAGTCATTAAACATTTTAATTGTTAATTACAACCTTAACAATGAAAGATACTGATGTCAAAACTAAGAATTTGAACAATCAATATAATTGTTAGAACATAGAAGGTCAATGAATATTCAAGCAACGTTATATTATCATAAATCAATGTCTTGAATTCAGCAAGTTTCCAAAATCTTCCTCTTTTGTAACAAAAATTTAGCTAAAAGACAACATTGATACTTCAACAAATACTTGGCATTATTAATTTGGGAATTTTCTAAATCAAAAAGATTTCATTACTTTCAAAAGTTTTTTTAAATTATAGAGGTTTCATCATCTTGTTTAGACATTCAAATAATCTATATTGCTGGGCAGATGCTAATTTAATCTAGTTCTGGGTTGCAATTTCTTTAGCAAATTTTTAATTGAGAATGTGAGATAGAAGCCAAAAAATAAAATAAAATAGAGCAACATGATTCAAATTCAAGACTGCTTAGGCAGTACACAAACCAGCTTACACTGGTTTTCTTAAGTAGGGATTTGATTAATTTAGCATTGGACAATAAATTTACTAGATTTAAATCTCATGTTATCTGTCATTTTTATCAAAATTTCCTAAAATTCTATCCCATCTTTATCCTCTCATTTTTATTGGGGAGGAAGGTGCAATTTTGCAAAATGTAAACAGTCCCTTCCTATTCCCTGCTTTTCAAGTTTGTCCTTTTCTCCTTTTTCTTTTCCTTTTACTTAGCTTATATTAGTTCTATATTTGGGCCCTTTGCTAAAGTCAAGGGACACAACCACAATTTCCTCAAATTGGATGGAAGGAGAAGAAGATTTGGGGACTTCCATTATCTTATTGCCTTTAATTTAAGCATGTCTGAGATCACTTACTCCGTCAGCATTCCCTTTACAGTTCTTTTTTTCTACTTAAACTAACAGTAGTCAAATTATTTTCTAGAGCAAATTGTCGTTGTTTGAACCAGAAACCAGAACTATATTATATTAAGAGATTGACGAGAATATAACAAGTATGGAACAAAGAAAAACTCTACCACCAAAATTTGTGTTAGTGATGATCTTCGGTTAAAGTCTATATCAACAAGTAATGAACTTCGTATATATGTAAAAGAAAAACAGAAAAAAAAGAAAGAAAGAAGGATTAAAGCTTACATTATCTTCGTTCGATCAAAAGCTTGATTCTCTAGAGTGGTTAGCAAAGGATTAGTAAACTTAGCAACTCATCTGTCAAATAAATGAAAGGCTAATTATGAGAGTCACATCAACAGATCAATCTCCTACTTCGATTTTCTGTATAGTGGCTGACATCAGATTCATAAGGTACCTATCACAAAATGATCATGTGCACACCACATGTACGGTGAAGATTCAAGTCACTACAATTTAATAATACCAAGATAATCACATAGGTTTTCAACCATTGCAAATATGCTTATATAAATATTAGTAGCATACACCTAGTTCTCCATGTACCGCTAAGTGGGTGGAGTCAGTTTCCTTCACAAAAAGGAATTCAAGAGACAGAGAGCAGAGTGGGAAAAGAACAAAAATGGTGCAAGAGGAAATCCGAAAGGGTCCATGGACAGAACCAGAAGACCTTCAACTGGCTTGCTTTGTAGGTTTGTTTGGAGATCGGAGATGGGACTTCATTGCAAAAGTTTCAGGTTTGAAGGTGGCGGGAGACAAAAAATAGGTATGCTAATTCGGAAATTGGGGATTTTGGAAGGAGCAACCTTTAACCACATGGCTTTGTTGTAGGTTTGAACAGAACAGGTAAGAGTTGCAGGTTACGATGGGTTAACTATCTGCACCCCGGTCTCAAACGAGGGAAGATGACACCCCAGGAAGAGCGGCTTGTGATAGAACTTCACTCTCAATGGGGAAATAGGTTTGAAAATACATTAAACTCCAGTAGTTCATGATTTCCACCCTCAAGATTTTATTTCCTTATTGTTTGCTTCGTTAAAAATATAAAACTTGTTCAATTACTATTATTTGATTCTAGTCACATACAATTGTATTTACCTAATCTATGACAACAATAACATGTAGATGGTCAAGAATTGCTCGGAGATTACCTGGGCGGACAGACAACGAGATAAAAAATTATTGGAGAACTCATATGAGGAAAAAGGCTCAAGAGAAAAAACGGACTATGTCCCCATCGTCATCGTCATCTAATTGTGGTTCATCATCCTCAAATAAGCCTACGGTGGATATGGTGCCTTTTTCCAAGACTGGAGAAGTAAGCTTTCATGACACTGGAGGACCCGATAAATTAGCTTCAACAGGAAATAAGAGAGAGGAGGAAAAAGAAGGTGAACAGGGGTACTCCATGGATGAAATTTGGAAAGATATTGCTTTGTCAGAAGAGAACACTATTGAACCAGCTTATGATGGCTATAGTGAAGAAGGATGCAATTTCTCCTGTCCTCCACTGGCTTCCCCAATGTGGGAATTTTGTTCAGACCCGCTATTGAGGATGGATGAAGAAGCAACTAAGATGTTTTTCACCATAAGCGATCAGTTTCCTCCCTGCTACGAATACGAGAGAGCACCTTTAACTGGCTAATCAGTTCTTCATTTATTTAAATTTGTTCATATCTGTAATATTTCCTAAGAAAGCCCCAGATATGTATAGAATGGGGATTCTCTAAGCTTTCTGTTACAGTTCTCAGCGTCTGGAAATAATTGTAGTCATCTCATGCAATATGTAGTCTGTGTCTCTATGCTTCGTGTGTGTTCACTTTTCATAGAGGAGAGAACCTCATAAAATCCACCATGAGGTTAGTATGTTCGTGGATGTAATGTAAGATACATGTTTAAGTTTTTAATCTAAAGTCGAGCTGGAGCTGTATAACATTAGAATTTCCCATTCTGGTATATACAAACATGCACACATAGTTATATATGCCTACACAGTCATATAAATATTTGTGGTTGTTGAACTTGCTCATGATACAGTTTTTAACAAAGTTTTAGCAGCTGCAATTGAGGTTATATATAATTTAGAATCAAAGACAATAAAGTTTACAGTAATTCCACCTCAGTTAACTGCTTCAGATCTTTCATAGTAAAATGCGTGGAATATTTTACAAAGTCCATACTAATTAGCAACCTCAACACTTCTTAAATAGACAAGGGCTTGCTGTAACATTACAAGATTATCAGAGGTTAACCTTAAAATTAATAATGCTTAAAATATCCTAAGCTCCTAACTAATACTTTTTTCCGGTGGGAACCCATATATGATTTCTTCGTAACTGTGCCTAATGGCACAAATACCCTTCACAGTGGTCTTGAATTAAAAAATAATGAGAATCTTCAACCAAAAAAAAAAAAAAAAACACTCTTCATTGGTTCTTTGAGTCTCATCTATGATTTGCATCTTATGAAAGGAATTCTCCCAAACACTACTTAGCTAATACCTTTATCACAATAAAAAGGGCAAAATACACTTTGCCCCACAAAATTATACCCCATTTTACCGCCAAGCCCCCTATATTATTTTAGTTATATATTTGTTTGATACTATATTACTATCAGCCTGTCAACTATGGTCCGTCTTCATGTTGCCACTCTGTTAGTGTTTTGTCATTAAAATGGACAGAAAATGGACACATGATTATCATATGACCTCTTTATAATGATTTACTGCCAATTTTGTCCTTCTTGCTCACTCAACCTGGTTTTTGGTTTAATGAAAATGAAAAAAATGAGACAAAAATTATATACATTTAAATAATAGCATCATCAATGCCATTGTAAAGGCTTAAAATCAATGGGGAAAGCTCAAGAACTGAGGTGGTGGTATAAAGTGGAGGTTCTCTTAGTCCAATGTTTATGGCACGGTGATTGTTAATTTTAGAGAGATAAAGGTTATATACATATATATGTGTATGTATACATACATATATATATGTATATAACCTTTATCTCTCTCTCTCTCTCTCTCTCTCTCTCTCTCTCTCTCTCTATATATATATATATATATATATAGAGAGAGAGAGAGAGAGAGAGAGTATGTGTGTGTGTGTGCACGTCCAAAATCACCTTGCCTTGGTTGGTGTTTTGGGTTTGGTCAGATGGGTTTGTTCCTCCATTTGTGTGTATTCCGGAGACAGATTCTCAGAAACCTCCATTTTTGAGGTGGGTTTGTTTCTTTCTCTGTTGGTGAATTTTAGAGAAAGTCTTGAAAAACGCCATTTTTGGGTCGTTTGTTCAGGTGGTTTCTAGCTCACATACTTGTACAGTTGTACTACCTTGCGATTCCTTTGTGCTCATAATCTCTCTCTACCTTCTTTCTCTCTGTATATATATAGCTGGATAGTTATATTTATGTTTATATATACATGTTCTGCAAGGAAATTTCCAGTTTCCTTTCTCTCTCTCTCATGATGACTCTTGTCAAGCTACATACACCTCCAGGTACTTTGAATTTTAAAAGGTACCATTCATTCACTACATTCTTCTTTTCCCTCATCAGAGTTCTTGGATTTTGATTATTCATTGTTGATCCCTTCTGGTTGGTCTTGCTTCAATGTGACTATCAATGTTGGCCCGGCCGACCTTCATCTAGCAAATTCTCATTTTTTTTAATCTTATAATTCAATAAAATGGTAAAGGTATAAAGATAATTTGGTCATTTCATCTGCACCATCTAACCCATCAGTGAAATACCCCCTTTATCATAGTTAAGGGGTGATAAGTCCTTAGAAAATAATAGTAATGTTATGAATATTAAAGATTGAGTGGACAATTGAGTGGATGTCCACACCCCCTCCACTTTGTGATAATGGGAACACCATCATAAGTGGGTTAGGTAATCCCATCATGAGAAATAAATTCAAACAAAGATAAAAGGGGAAGGGGAGAAAGAAGAGTTAGGTGTTTTGGAGAGAATGAAGAGAGGATATGTATTCGGAGAGAAAGAAGAGAAAGAAGATGAATGAGAAATTTTATTCTCCTCATAACTTGTTCTAAATTCTTGATTTTACAACACGTTATCAGCACGAATTGCTCAAGGAATTTGGGAGCAATATCATACTACCACCATCTTCTTTCTTAACCAATTTGGTTGCGGTAAGTTGGTAAGTTGGTAAGTTCTAAACCAATTTGATTGTGGTAAGTTGGTATGCTCTTAACCAATTTGGTTGTGGATTGGTTTTTACTCTAAATTATATACTTGAATGGATGAATCCATCTTCTCTTCCTGAAGCAAGAGAAGATTTAAAAATAAAACTTGAAGTTTTATAAATAAAAGGAGTGATAATTCATCTTCTCTTCCTGAAGTAAGAGAAAGATCTGAAAACCAGAAGTTTTCTATAAAAAAAAAAAAAAAAGTTATTATTCATCTGTTCTCTTCCTGAAGTAAGAGACAAATTTCAAAACCTGAAGTTTTAGAAATAATGAATAAAGTCTCAATTTAATTGAATAAAGTGATGGTCAATAATGACCAAATTAAATTGAGTAATATATTTCTCTATTATGTGTTATGCAACTTCTTTAGATGCTTGTAAAATTTTGGTGAAAATTCGTGGGTGCATCTTAACTTTTGCTTTAGTTAGCATAGAAGAACACACAAAAATCTGCTCTTGTTTTACTACGAATTGACTATCAACGTCACCTCTGTTGTCAGTCAACTTCTCTCAGATTTACTGGTAACTTCACTGTGTCAGCTTAAAGTATGTCATTTTATGATAAAGACCACCAGAAGTGGAATAATGGAATATCAAACCACCAGAAGTGGAATGAATATATTTGGTGTGGAAAAATAAAATACCAAACCACTAGAAGTGGAATACTAAACCACTAGAAGTGGAGTAATAAAATACCAAACCACTAGAAGTGGATTAATGAAATATCAAACCACTAGAAGTGGAATGAATATATTTGGTGTGGAGTAATAAAATACCAAACAACTAGAAGTGGAATACTAAACCACTAGAAGTGGAGTAATAAAATACCAAACCACTAGAAGTAGATTAATGAAATATCAAACCACCAGAAGTGGAATGAATATATTTGGTGTGGAAAAATAAAATACCAAACCACTAGAAGTGGAATACTAAACCACTAGAAGTGGAGTAATAAAATACCAAACCACTAGAAGTGGATTAATGAAATATCAAACCACTAGAAGTGGAATGAATATATTTGGTGTGGAGTAATAAAATACCAAACCACTAGAAGTGGAATACTAAACCACTAGAAGTGGAGTAATAAAATACCAAACCACTAGAAGTGGATTAATGAAATATCAAACCACCAGAAGTGGAATGAATATATTTGGTGTGGAGTAATAAAATACCAAACCACTAGACGTGGATTAATGAAATATCAAACCACCAGAAGTGGAATGAATATATTTGGTGTGGAAAAATAAAATACCAAACCACTAGAAGTGGAGTAATAAAATACCAAACCACTAGAAGTGGATTAATGAAATATCAAACCACTAGAAGTGGAATGAATATATTTGGTGTGGAGTAATAAAATACCAAACCACTAGAAGTGGAATACTAAACCACTAGAAGTGGAGTAATAAAATACCAAACCACTAGAAGTGGATTAATGAAATATCAAACCACCAGAAGTGGAATGAATATATTTGGTGTGGAGTAATAAAATACCAAACCACTAGAAGTGGATTAATGAAATATCAAACCACCAGAAGTGGAATGAATATATTTGGTGTGGAAAAATAAAATACCAAACCACTAGAAGTGGAATGGCACTGAAAAAATAAGCATCGGTTTATAGAATAAACCTACGAGTTAAGTGTTTTAAGTAAATACTTGGTTGAGATTTTGTGTGTTATACTGTGTTGACAGCACGAACCCATTTTACCATTTAATTCATAACTTTAGTTCTAGTTATGATTTTGAGATGAAACGAATTGGATTTTGTCACTGACTTGTTGGGCTAACATCCTACCAATTTTCGTGTCATTGGGTGACCATTTGATATTTTTTGCGTAATTATTTCGTGGTACACCTGAATCTGGGATTTCTGCTAGACAGCACTAACTCAATATTGAAAAATATTTTTGAATGGGTTTTGCTAGGTATTTCTCTACCAAATTTTGAGGTTACAAAGTACATTTGATATACTTTTAAGTGATATAAACCCCAAAGCCCATTTCTTTTTGGATTGAACATATAAAAATTCATTTATACGCATCACAAATTGTTTTCACTAAAATTTCAGATTTGGTCATTGTACTTGGAGCAGATTACAGATTTTTTGCTACTTATTAGTAGCATTTTGAGAACTAGAGAGACCAACTGGAGATTGTCTCTGCAGCCCATTAAGAATCCTAGCCCCATTTTGGCATGCGTTAGTTTAATTAAAGGCACTTCCAATAGTGCCAATTGCCTAAGCAAACCTTGAAGAATTGATGAAAGGCTATCTATTAATTCTATTCTGCCATTGGAGAAGTACTAGTGCTTTGGGTAAGTTACTCTAACCGTGATAAAGATACCTTAGCATATGAATCAATATGGAATTATTTTCTCTATCATATTTTTTAAAAAAAAAAAATTGGTCATGAAGCTTTATAAAACAAGAAAATTGGCCAATTTTACTTACTACGTGATAACAATCAATTTTGATTTATGAGTTTGAAATTATTTGTTGGCCAATTTTTTTATTATTATCAAAACCATCTTCATTCTAGTAGCAGCAACAAAAAAAAAAAAAAAAAAAAAAAAAGTGAGAGCTACTCAATAGTAGCATTTTGGGTAGAACTAGAAGGGTCAGTTGGGGGTTGCCTTTGTGGGCCTTGGGTAGAACTGGAGGGATCAGCTGGAGGTTGCCTCTGTGGGCTGCCCGGAACCCTTTCTCGATCAATGACTTGATCAGTGAGCCTCTCCAGTGCCTCGACCCTTGGTGTGAGTCTGTTAGAATAGGAGTCCACCATTCTTTGTAACTCTCTATTCTCCGCTCTCAAAGCCCTCATCCTTCGATAGGCTCCGTCGAGCAACCCCTGGAGACTAGTGACCTGGTCACTTAGACTTTGTATGTGCACATTTCTGGTGTGCAAACGCCGAGCCATGTTAGCAATAAATGTTGTGGCCTGAGCGCTGAGAGCCATGGAGTCTCTTATTATGTCCAGGTCGGACCGTCCAACTAGTATTCTCTCATCACGAGGAGTGATGAGTCCCTCCGCTACTGCCGTTGCGTTCGCAAGATTATAAATTACAGAATCTTCAACTGTAAGGGGTTGGTTGTGAACATTTAGGAACCTTGGGTGCCAGACCTCTGGTTGTGTTGCTGGTGTTGTGTTTAAGTCCAGGACGGTTTTGTGGGGCAGAGGAGGAAGAGGCCATGAGTTCGTAAGAGAGGATCTAGAAGAAGAGAGTTTTCTCTGAGGGTTGAATGGTTGGGAAAGAGTGTTTAAGCACCTATAATCAAACTCTGGTTTTTAAAGAAAAACCGCCCTCACTCAAGTCAAGAACAGATCACAAAACTAATGCATTGTTGGGAATCCAATGCTATTAAGGATTAATTAATCCTCTCGAGATCTGCAACCGTCTGCCAATAATGTTGCCTTTTGATAAAATACTGCTGCTTTTAATCACATCTCGATACTGTAGTCCCCTCATCATGCTAATTGTGTCGGTTAGCAGATAAGGGTCTTGGGCTAATGGGTTAGGCGTGCCATGGCTTGGACATACCAGGTACTGGGCACTAGTGTGGGTTTGTTTGGATAGGCCCGACAAGTGTTATTAGGCAGAAAGTATACCAGCCCATTGTTCTCACACCAACAAGAACAGGAAACCCAAATGGTTTGAGCCCAGAAAAATATAATGTGAAATAAATGGTAATATCACAGTAAGGTAAGAATTCACACCCCCAAACTAACAAAGTGATGTTTTTACAGCAAGATTTGCAGATTGTCATTTTGATGAAACACAGTTCCCGTCGTTAGGAGGAGGAAATCCACTGATAGAAGAACGACGTGAACTTTCTGGGAATGTACCATCTTTGTCCCATCTTGATCCACGTACTGCTCAATGTGAAACTGAAGTACAGAGGATCACTCATCTTCAGAAGATTGCTAATCAAATGCCTGATGCATTTACAGACGCAGCAAAAATAACTAAGTCTTATATACCGGCTGCAAACACACCAGCAAAGATCAATGTACCAATTGGTAAGTCTACTATTATTGCAGCAAATGAATTATCTACTACACGCCTGAAGCGTGGTAGACCCTTGGGTTCAAAAGATTTAGTTCCCCGGAAGAGGAAAATAAAAGGGCAACAAAATATAGAAAATAGTACTCCGGAAGAGGCTATTGAACAAGAAATAAATATTCCCACAAATTCTGATTTAATAACTCCTGAGGAGGAAAATGTCCCTAAAGAGACAGAAAACAATAAAGAGGTATATGTACATGGAAATGAAGAAATTTCCATAAACTATACATGTACAAAAGAATTGTGGGATCGCTCAGAAGTGGTTATTAATGATGTATTTTCTTTCGCAGTAGCTACTGAAATTTCGAAAGATGATGATGATCTCGAACCACGCACTGTAGACGAATGTCACAATAGACCTGATTGGTCAAAGTGGAAAGAAGCAATCCAAGCAGAATTGGATTCGCTAGAAAAACGTAAAGTATTTGGACCTGTAGTCCTAACACCCAATGATGTGAAACCCGTGGGTTACAAATGGGTGTTTGTAAGAAAGCGTAATGATAAAAATGAGATCGTCAGATATAAAGCTCGTTTAGTAGCACAAGGTTTCCTGCAGAGACCTGAGATTGATTATGAAGAAACATATTCACCTGTAATGGATGCCATTACATTTCGATATTTAATTAGTCTGTCAGTCTCAGAAGGACTTGACATGCGTCTTATGGACGTAGTTACTGCATATTTATATGGAAAGTTAGATGCAGATATATATATGAAAATCCCTGAAGGATTCAAATTGCCTGAAGCAAATACATCACAACCACAAAATATGTACTCAATTAAACTGAGACGATCCTTGTATGGATTAAAACAATCTGGAAGAATGTGGTATAATCGTCTCAGTGAGTACTTAGTTAAAGAAGGATATATTAATAATCCTATATGCCCTTGTGTATTTATAAAGAAATCAGAATCTGGATTCGCCATCATTGCAGTCTATGTTGATGATATAAATTTAATTGGGACTCCTGAAGAGCTCATGAAAGCTGCTGAATATTTGAAAAAAGAATTTGAGATGAAAGATTTAGGGAGAACAAAATATTGTCTCGGCCTGCAGATCGAGCATAAATCAAATGGAATTCTTATCCATCAATCAGCTTATACCGAAAAGGTATTGAAACGTTTTAATATGGATAAAGCGCATCCACTAAGTTCTCCCATGGTAGTTCGATCTCTTGATATTAAGAAAGATCCATTTCGCCCCAAAGAAGATAATGAAATGCTACTTGGTCCTGAAGTACCATATCTTAGTGCAATAGGTGCTTTGTTATATTTAGCACAATGCACTAGGCCTGATATAGCATTTTCAGTCAACTTATTAGCAAGATTCAGTTCTGCTCCAACTCGACGACACTGGAATGGTATTAAACATATTTTACGCTACCTTCGTGGAACTACAGATATGGGTTTGTTTTACTCAAAGGAATTAGCCCGTGGTCCTTGTTTAGAAGGATATGCAGATTCTGGATACCTTTCTGATCCTCACAAAGCTCGCTCACAAACAGGGTATGTATTTACATGTGGCAATACAGCGATCTCTTGGCGATCTACAAAGCAAACTCTAATTGCTACATCTTCTAATCACTCTGAGATACTTGCACTCCATGAAGCAAGTCGTGAATGTGTATGGTTAAGATCTGTAGTCCATCACATTCGAGACACATGTGGGTTACCTTTGATTAAAGGTATGCCAACAACAATTTATGAAGATAATACTGCATGTATTGCACAAATTCAAGGAGGGTACATCAAAGGGGATAGAACCAAACACATTTCACCAAAGTTCTTCTACACTCATGAACTCCAGCAGAGGCATGAAATTGATGTGAAGCAAATACGTTCCACTGATAATCTTGCGGATTTATTCACCAAGGCCTTACCATCGTCAACATTCAAGAAATTGGTATATGGCATTGGAATGCGTCGGGTTTGCGATCAGTTAAGTTGATACTTATCTTCTTATCAGGGGGAGTATTCATTTTTGGACATATGCACGCTGTACTCTTTTTCCTTCGCCTAGGTTTTGTCCCATTGGGTTTTCCTGACAAGGTTTTAATGAGGCAGTTTCTTTAGTGCGTCCAACACCACTCTAAGATTTACAAAAATGTTGTACTCTTTTCCTTCACTAGTTTTTTCCCACTGGGTTTTTCTAGTAAGGTTTTTAACGAGGCACATTATCTTAGTTTGGTGGACATCCAAGGGGGAGTGTTATGAATATTAAAGATTGAGTGGACAATTGAGTGGATGTCCACACCCCCTCCACTTTGTGATAATGGGAACACCATCATAAGTGGGTTAGGTAATCCCATCATGAGAAATAAATTCAAACAAAGATAAAAAGGGAAGGGGAGAAAGGAGAGTTAGGTGTTTTGGAGAGAATGAAGAGAGGATATGTATTCGGAGAGAAAGAAGAGAAAGAAGATGAATGAGAAATTTTATTCTCCTCATAACTTGTTCTAAATTCTTGATTTTACAACAAGTAATAATAATTTAAGGCAGCAAAAGTGCGTATAATTCAAGGGGGCAAAGTGTATTCTGCCCAAGTAAAAATAGCATTTCAATGTAGGAGGGAATTGTTGTCATCTTTCGATATGGGTAGGGTCAAGGACGCAAATTTGAATAAATTTAACAAGTTGTAACCACTAATTTAAAAGTGAGGAAAGAGAGGTGGATGGATTAGTGGAAGAGAATTGATTGTGACATGGATATTTGAAAAAAGAAAGTGATACGAGCACATAGGTTGCCATTTCTGATCTGGGAAGAGCTTCTACTTTTCCGAGGTGTGGTCCTAATTAAATGTTTTTTATCTTACTAAACTACAATATTAGCTGAGTGGTTAGCCACCCAATTCCAATATGTATATTTAATCAGTTAATTTATTCATATTTTTTGTTGGATCACCTCATTCTTATACTCATTCAAGAATAACATATAAACAGTCTAAAGAAGAAAAAGAATGGACAAACATTATCTTTTCAATGGGCATATTTTGCACACATAAATCTCCTTAGACTGGCCCATCATACGATGGGTCCAGACCAAGGATGTCAGCCCAGCTACATCAAGAGTATAAAATCCTTGAGAAAAGGATGAAAATTAAGCAAGAACTTCCCCAAGAGCTAAGGATATGGCATTTGTTAAGAGTTTACGAAGTTTTGTCTCAAATCCTATAACATGTTCCTATGGTCCATAGTGACATTGTTATAATAGGACTAAACAGCCCAAGAATAAAGAGCTCTTATGGTCTCTCGGGGGTCACTCAGGGATGATTTCAAATTGTGACACTTTTTTTGTTTTTGGATAACAGTGGAACCATCCCACAGCAGGGCCTTTGGACCCACCCATGGAACCTCAACCCCTGGGGAGACTAGCGTAGCAACCTATAGCCATGGCCCCCCACTTAAATCTTGGGTTGTTCTAGCAGGGAATCGAACCCGAGACCGTGCGCCTACCCACACAATCAAAAGTTCGACCTTACCAACTAGGCTACCCAATGATGGATACACTTTTTTTTATTTTGCAATCTTGACTTGTATTGAAAATTATGTTCAAGATTTCTCTAGTAAGAATAAATACTTCTAGTCTTGACACTCTGATATAAAACCAGCTTTCTCATAAGTCCTAAGTGACAAGGTACTAGATATCTTTTGTGCCAACAAATGTTGGCATTTTAGGAGCTCTTGGTTTGTTTTCATACATGGTATTGATGTGTAAAACCATGTAACCTCCTGAAAATACAGTTGTGCTCTCTGTACTTCTGTCTCCTTCATATTTCCCATCAACATCAATTAACCCTAAAAAAACCACATGCACATTGTTTCTTCATTTATAATTCCAAAAAAAAAAAAAAAAGAAGGGAAATATATAAATAATAACAATAATATACAGGGCCTAAATAGTAGAGGACAAAGGTTAACATGGTTGAGGGAGTGACTTGCTTACAAATCTTGAAATATTTGCACTTGTAATCCAAGGCTATCATATGATGATCCCCAATGTCATCCATCCACTTCTCACAATCAGTAAAGCATCTAGTAAACCAAGATTTCCAAAAGTCAAATGGGGGCTGAGTTTGATTTGAACAATTCATCATATTGAGTAGGGGTTCATCACATTCAAAGGAATAAGCTATCTATATTGATGTTCACCACTTATTTTAATCAGTTACACCCCAATCATAGTAGGTCCTAGTACCATCAACCGTTTGATTATTATGATCAGATGAAGGAACATTTCCATATACAAATCTTTGTATAATTGATGGAAACTATGGTTTCTCTCTAAAAAAAATATAATAATAAAAATAAATTTGTTACCAAAAAGAGGCAGAATGCGCACCTGTAGGAAGGGATCAATCCAAAATGCTTTCTTCCACTTCTTTTCAAAATCTTAATTAAAATAAGGCAACTAATTCTGGTCCAATCATCACCACCATTTGATTCTCTTTCCCATTTTCAGATAAATTACAGGAACACAAATCCAATCAACAAGTAGGTCAACCTTCCAGCCTCGACATAAACCCGTTTCCGCTGTTCGTGGTAGTCAAAAGCCAGACGTTCAGTTGAAGCAACATATAATATGTTTTTTCCAACTAAAGTGCCCTTTATATAATCTAAAATAAGTTAAAGAATAAAATTGGACAACTAAACATAATCATCCTTGTTCAATCAACTAGTGAGAGAATTTTGCATAAAAGATCTAATCAGAACAAGCTACATATATTATGTTTTTTCCAACTAGAGTGCTCTCTATATAATCTAAAATAAGGTAAAAAAGTAAACTGGACAACTAAACATAATCATCCTTGTTCAATGACCTAGCGAGAGAATTTTACATAAGAGGTCTAACCAGAACAGAGTGGCAGTTCCTTCTTTTCCAACTCCAGTGTAGCCTTTATTTTCAGTACTAATTCAAAGAACCAGAACCCAATTAATAAACATATCCATCCTCGTTCAAGCAACCATTGAAAGAAATTTGCATAAAATTCCAACAAGAACAGAGCTTGAGTCCTGCTTCCAACTCCAACTGACACTATATATGTATCAAGTCAAAGAACCAATGGCTGACTAATGAACAAATTAGTCCTTGTGCAAGCGAATAGTGAGAGAAAACTCAACTAAACAAAACTCTATCCCAACTACTTGGGTCAACTGCACGAACCTTTTCTGCAGTCCAGCTCCAATTTGTGCCATTTCTTCAATTGAAAAATCAATCATCATGACATTTGAAAGCTTCAAGGCCAAACAGTGAAGTTATTTACCTTCTCCTACTCCTTATAGTCCCTTGCATGAACAAATTATTTTCAATCCTTACCTTTGCCTTAATTTACATCTTAACGATAGATCATATCTTTAGGAATGAAACAATGTTGCACATGTATTCTCCATTAACTAAACAAACTCAGTAATCTAAACCAAATGCCACCAAAATTTATCACAAAATTATGATTAACTACGTAGATATAGGCAGAAAATAGATATAAGTCACAAAATAGTACAGTATATTCAATTTGGAAAAATAGTAGAAGTAGATTTGTTTCTGGAATACCACGACCCTAACCCTCAATTGGGTTGCTGAGGAAATGGGGAAAGAAGAAAATAAAATAATAAAAAATAAAAACAAAAATTTAGGTTTACATTGTTTTGGTTTTCAATAATAAGTGGAAAACTCACCTCATGCAATCCTAAAAGTTGTATTACAATTAACTGGAGGTTTTTTTTTTCACAGATCCAAATTAATGAAAAATCTCAACTTAATTCAACTCAACTTGAAGGGAATAGTCCAAACTACATGATGTTGACTACATGAATCCTTCTATGCCATTTAGATATATCAAAGGATGTATCCTCTGTTAAATGCTTAGCACACATCTCCTTTCTCACCACCTTTGATCACATTATTTTGGGCCTTCCTCTTGTCCTTTTGAGGCCTCCAACTTGAATCAAGCCACCCTTTTGCACAAGTGCATTCCTAGGTCTTCATTGCACATGAACAAACCATCTTAGACGATTTTCCCTCATCTTCTCCTCAATCGATAGCAGCACCCCTACCTTCTCACGAATGTGTTCATTTCTTATTTTTTATCTTTTCTTGTATTACAAACTAATAAAAAATGTAAAATTTGAAAATTTTTATTTCATTTTTGTTCACATTTTCTCAGCAACCTAAGCATAAAAAGCAAATTCCATCCGCACCCTTTTCTTTAAATTCCCCAAAAAAAGCATAGAATATTCTCTCCATAATCTTTCTCACCACGTTGTCAATTTGCTCTAGCGCTATATTAGATGATTTTTCTATTCTTTGGAACAGTCACTAAGGATTGAAAAGTAACTAACTATACATAAATTCTTTCAATTGAATTCTTAGCTAGCACATTGTCTCCATATACTAAATTCTTTCAATTGAAATTTGAAAAGTAACTATACATACATTCAGTCATCTCTTCAATTCAATCCACAGATCAGACAGTGAAAACAGTTTAAATAAATAAATAAAGAATGGCATTGCTTTGCCTTCGAATTACTTTCTCGCTTTTGAAAAACAAAAGCTGAATTGCGTTTTAGCTCCTAAAAGCAAGAAACTGCTTTGGAAAATCATAATTTTGACAGTAAATAAAACAAATAGAAAGTGAAGCTTCTCGGATTATTGAATTACCTCCAGGTGGCTCATGGAGAAACCCTAGCCTCTGAGGAATAACAGAGCGCGATTTCTCCTCAATGGAAGCTTCCAGAATCTCAGAGGAGAGCCGAATTGTGGGGTATTAGGGTTCGGAGGGTGCAGGTTTTTTTATTTGAATTGGGGTGGGGAAGAAAGGGCGAAGTAGAGCCATGTAAGAAGGAATCTGTCGATGTTCGTGGTCAAATAGAACAAAATTTAGATGAGTATGCAAATAATAAACGGAAGGCGCAAGAGTTGTACAGAACAAAATCCATATGGTCCTGGTCTTAGGGATCATGAAGAGCAAATGTATGTTCAAGATGGTGATGATGTTCAAGAAATTATGTATTCTCCAATGCTTCTTCTTAGTCATAAAGGTAAAGGGATAACTACTGGAGCAAGTCAGAGAAGGAAAAACGGAAAAGCAACAATGAATAGTTCTTTCTCGCAAAGAACGACCCTTGGAACTCGGCCCGGAATCAAGAGTGTGTTACATACTGAGGAAGTCAAGGAGAAATGTGATAGTGCTTTTTCAAAGTGGATGATAGATGCTTGTATTCCATTTAATGCAATCAATTCTAAGTATTATTAACCTGCATTTGATGCTATTGCTTCAATTGGACCTGGTTATAAAGGCCCTAGTTTTTATGACTTTCGTGGCTATCTATTAACAAAGAATGTTGAGGAAGTTAAAAAATTTGTTGACAGTTTTCGAACAACATGGAAGGAGATTGTACCATCATGGGTGATGGATGGACTAGACCAATGCAGGAGAACACTCATTAATTTTTTGGTGTATTGCCCAAAAGGCACTGTATTTTTGAAATCTGTCAATGTTTCAGATGCTTCCAAGACAATAGCTTTGTTACATAAATTGTTTAGGGAGGTGGTGCTTTTTGTTGGTACTGAAAATGTGGTGCATATTGTCACAGACAATGTTGCAAATTATGTTGCTACTGGGAGGTTGTTGGAACAAGAATTTCGCACACTTTTTTGGTCCCCTTGTGCAGCCCATTGCCTCAATTTGATGTTGCAAGATATTGGGAAGTTGGATGAGGTAAGTGACATAGTTACACATGCTTCAAAGATCACAAAGTATATATATAATCATTGTTATGCTTTACATTTAATGAGGAAGCACATTGGTGGAAGAGAGATACTTCGCCCAGCCCCTACACGATTTGCCACAAATTTTATTGCATTGCAAAGTATTTTGGCACAGAAAGATGCATTATAGGTTATGGTGACATCTAGGGAATAGATTATATCAGCATATGCTAAAGAGAGTAAAGCAAAAAAATTTGTTCACTGTGTGTTGGATTCAACGTTTTGGAAAGAATGTGCTACCATTGTCCAACTCACAGAGCTGCTTATTCGTGTTTGTGCATTGTTGATAGTGATAATAGGCCAGCAATGGGCTATTTGTATGATGCCATTCACAAAGCAAGATAAGAAATGTTACGAAGATTTGAAAGGAGAAGAAAAAGAATGAGCTTTACCTTAGAATATTGGATGATCGTTGGGACAACCAGCTCCACAAAAATCTTTATGCTGCTAGTTAGTGGTTTAACCCTAGAAACCAATACAACAGTAATGAAATAGCTAATCATAGACAAACTACTTCAGGACTCTTAAAAGTATGCCTATGGAAATCCCAGCTTGAGGAACAACTTGACAAAGGAAATGAAGTTGTTTAGAAATGCAGAAGGAGACTTTGGACGGGTGTCTGCGGTATGTGACCGCAATATTATGTTGCTTGGTAAGAATTGTGAACCTTTGAAACTTTAAAAACATTAATTTTTTTATTTTTATTTTAAATTTATACTTTTATAGGAATCTTTAATTTCATATGATAAATATATATGCAAATGAATGGTGGTTATGCTATGGAAGTAGTACACCAAACCTCCAGAGATTAGCCATTCGTGTTTTGAGCCAAACATGTAGCTCTTTGAGTTGTGTACGTAATTGGAGTATATTTGAACATATTCACTCCAAAAAGAGAAACAGATTGGAGCATCAAAGGCTTAATGATCTTGTTTATGTTCATTACAACCTAAGGTTACAACAAAGGTATAACTTGTCTAATTTTGTATCTAATATTGTTTCAAACTTATTCAATTGTTAAAAATTTATGAGTCTAGACATATAATTAATTATATATATATATGTGATGCAGAAATTACTAGAGGGGTTGAAATTATGATCTCATTGACTTTGAAGAGTTTGTTGAAAATGCTAATTGGATATTAGAGGATGAGCCTTCAACATTAATAGCTGATGAACTGGAGACTTTTCGCTGAGAGCTAGCATCGTGCACTATCTAAAACAACCAAACTAATGGTGCTTATTCCTTTATTTTTATTTTTTCATTGATTTGTATGATTTTATTATTATCTTTCAAAAACTAATACTTAGCTGTAATGTAGATAATACTTTAAACTTAGATGAGCTCAATGAAGATGACGAGGATGAGAATAGTGTAGATGGAGCTAGAGTTGATGAGGGCAATGGGAATGCTCCCATAGGGCCCTAGGGAGGCATAAACAATGAGACTAGTACTCAACAAGTGAATGGCAGTAGAGCTGAAAATTCAGATTTTAGCACATATTTGAGTTCATAGAATAATAACCATCAATGGGATATAGAGGATAATTAGGAAGTGCTTGTAGCCTTGTAGAGTTACAATCATGATATTTTAACTTGCAAACTTTTTGGATTGTGTTCTAACTTTCTTAAATCTTAGTTTTGAAGTGTGTGTTGTCTTAAATACTATCTTGGTTATGTCATTTACTCGTTTTAATGACTTCATTTGAATTTATGTGACTAAAGGCATTAGCTAGAGTCATTAGACTTTCGAGTTTTGAGACTTATTTTGGTTTGCCATGATGTGTCTTTTATCTCATTTAGTTATGAACTTCATTATTTATGAGATTTGATAGATGACAATTGCTCTTCAATTTTTTAGGCTCAAATTATGAAGTATGAACTCATAAGGTATATGACTTTGAAACTTAAATAATATTTTGATGAATCATGAATGTTGATTTTAGTTTATTTCATATTCATTTGTTTTCATTTTTACTTGTTAGGTGAATCTAACAAATCACAATGGAGTATAGAGTGATTGTTTATAGGAAATGCTTCACTCTTCTAACTTCCAACTTTCCAAGTTCCAAGCATGGGCTACATGGTTACTTCCTCTACTAATCTACTTAGTTTTAACGAAAGTATTTTCCTTTCTCATTCAAATAGTCAATAAATATTACATATTTGATATATCATATATGTATTGTGTTTTTGTATGCCTTATTTTGGAATGCATCTATACTTTGTAGCCTATGAATTTATGATAAATAAATAGATTTATATTTTATAGTGTGATTTATCATTCATTTGTTAGATCCTTAAATTTGTAAATTGTGAATTTGTGATGAATGCATAGTATGATAGTATTCTTATGTTGTTTTTTTCTAGTTTTCTTGTGTGAAAAATTGACATATAGACTTTTCCTTATTTTCTTAGCAAAATTTCAATTTTTTGATACTTATTTTTATTTTTTAAGATTTTTTAATTCTAAGATTGGTTCAACTGGTGACCCAGCGTTGAACCGGTGACCCGATCATCAGACTGGGTTAATGTCCGGTTCAGGTTTAATAAATGTGGTTTTGTTTACTGGAGAAGTTGTGTTTTTCGAGACGAGCTTTCAGATTACACAGAGAAAACGACATCGCTGTTAAGTCGATCGACGCCGTTTTATCCTGCCCTGATGCCTGATTGGCTTATTGCCTCGTATAGTTGTATGGGTAGCCATTTGCCTTGGTAATATTGTTTCCACTCTTTTGTGATTTAAAGAGAAGCACGCGCTAGAAAGGTACAACTGTACAAGTCAACAAAACCTAGCTCGAAATTTTTGATCCGATGCCTTTTCATGAAAGGACGTTGTTTCACGCATCAAAACACAATCCTATCTTCACTATGATCCATGATTAGAAATAAGGCAATGTTTGTTTGACTAAAATCATAGGTGGGAATGGAATTACATTCTAAATCATATAAAATATGGTGTTTTAATGAGATAACTTATCATATATATATATAAAAGTAGTGTTCATAATTGTCACGTGGTAACTTTTTACGCAACCACGTAGCATTCTTTTTATTTTTAGGTGTTTTAAAAATTGTATATCTTATTTTCAAAAATGATAACTGTTCAATTATTCTTAAAAAACACAATTCTTTTTTCAAAGGTTGCGACCATTTGTTTTAATTTAAAAAACACAATTCTTCTAATTGATATCTATATATTAGGATTACAATTTTGATTCAGAAGTTGGATCAAGAGGTTGACGAGGCTAACGTATTGGCACAAATAAGATCTTACTAGGGTTGGCCATCGGTCGGTTCGGTCGGTATTTGGGGGGTAATATCAACCGAACCGATTCAATCGGTTTTCATTTTTCACCAACTGAAACCGCCTTCTGAATGTATAAAACTGCTTATTTCGGTTTGTGGCGGTTTCGATTCGGTTCAATCGGTTTTACCAGTTTTACTAAATAGACTGAATTTACTTTCAAATTGGTATCTATGGGCTGGGCTTAGGAGAAGCAAATAGACAGTGCTGTCTATTGGGCCTATTTTTAAAAATTGGCTGTTGGGCAATGGCTAAGGAAGCCCATTTTAAGCAGTAAACTGTAAACGTCCATGATTTGCAGTATTCAAAATCCAGCATTAATAAAACCTATATAAGCCTATTTTAAGCACTAAATTATAAATAATTGCTTTCCCATTACAAATTTGCAACCAGCCAACCACCACCTGGAAGAATAAAACTTGGATATATATAAGTACCATATATTTCAACTGGAAATCTGGAAAAAAACATCAAATGTGAAGAAAAATTGAACTCTTTTATTATTTTCGTCAAAGTTCTCAACCACCACCTGGAAGAACTAATCAAATTTCAAATAATTACATCAAATGTAGTTACAGGTTACACCTTTCACAAATACCTTACATTATTTAATTATTCTAAACAAATTACATAATTCAATAATACAAAATTTACATTTTAAACTTGTAAGTCAATAACACAAATAAACAAATTACAAAACTCAATAACACAAAATACACAAATTACATAATTCAATAACACAGCTGCACCCATCCAAATATCCAATCCACTATTTTTACAAAATATACATTCTAATTTCTAAACAAATTACACTATTCAATACCAATTACTAACATAATAACATTAAACCTGTAAGTCACTAATCCCTCTTTTATAATTATAAACTCATGTAAAGCTACAAGTCACAAGTATGTAAACTAGTAAACCAATTGGTTACAATAACTCATTAAGGCAATAAGGCAGTAAACTAAATTCCATAAAAACCTGCACAACATAAGCAATTAAGCATATAAATTAAACATCGATATATAACCAAAAGTCCAAAATGATTCTTCAACACATGCCACATGAGGCTCCTCATCAAATCTGCTAATATGCTAAGTGCCAAACTGCGAAATAAAGTCTAAATAGGCCATAAACAAAAGCCCAGCAGCCAGTAAGCATGTAAACAAGTAAATAACTAGCTACAAACTTAACAAGAAGTAATATGGCCTATAAAATCCTAAGAATTTATCCAAGATAAGGATAAATTCTTAGGATTTTCCAAAGCAGCAAGTAAATTACTTCATCAAACTATAAAGGTGTAGAAACTAATATAACTTGTCCAAAAAATAGTAAGACTGATCAATCAGGCCAGTCAGCCACACAGCAGCCCAGAAACTAATATAACTATCGTCCAAAAAATAGTAAGACTAATCAGCCAGTCAGCCACACACACAGCAGCCACACAGCAGTCCAGCTGTCCAATAAGTCAGTCAGTAAGTTAGCAACTATGTTCACTGTCCAAAATGGCAAAAAATCCACTCCAAAAAATTCAGTCCAGCTACATTCCAACTCCAGTCAGCACTAGTTAGTATTTACCTACATCGAATAAATGAATTAAATACTAAATAATAATAAGCACAAATAAATGGTTCAATAAAATATTAAAAGTTTAAAACTAAAGTTGTATACCGTGCTGATAGCATTATCAGTTTCAATCCTCAATCCGCAATGACTGTCCGTTCCATAGCAATCATGTCCACAAGATCTATAAAAGAGTAAATAATAAATAACCACAAATAAATAAAGGAAACAAACATTAAATGGATTCAAATAGAATAGTTAAGTACCTGCTTCAAGTTGTTCGTATTCCTCCACTTCATCTATAGCATCCCTAAGGCTAATAGTAGTCAATGAAGCCCGGATCCAATTTTGGGTACAAATGAGAGCCTCTACCATATTTGGCTCAAGTTGCTGCAAAATGGATCAATAATGCGACATCCCGTGCTAAAGGCAGATTCAAATGCCACTATAGACACAGGAAGAACCAAAAGATCTCGAGCTAACTTAGAGAGAAGTGGGTATTTAGAGGAATTATACTTCCATCAAGCTAATATATCAAACTTCTCAACTTCTTCTTCCTTACTCTCTGCCAAGTATTTATCTACTTCTAATTTGCTCCCCCATCCATCTTCTTCTTCTATGTGCTTTGCCCACTAGGATGATATCATTACCCTAACATCATCTTTATCATCCTTAGGCATTGGCACACTTGTTTAACTGGAACTTTTTTCTTGAACAGTAGTAGAAGCATTGTTTTCAAGATACCAATCATACAAGCCAATCAATGCATTCTTTATTTTCTTTAACAACTCCTTGCCCTTGTTGGCTTCATAACAAGTCCCAACCCAAAATTTTACAAATTTCAATTTATAGCGGGGATCAAGAACCACAGCCACATACAACAACACATTCGAATTATCAAAATTCTCCCAATACTTCTCAAACTTCCTTTTCTTACCTGTTGCCATATTAGTCAATATACTACCATCACCTTTCTCACACATTTGACTTATTGCATTTTGAAGTAAAATGAGCTCTAAAAAGAAGACATTGGCAGTGACATGCAAAGAACCAGAAAACCTCAGAGTTGCATTGTAAAAAAGTTTCAAAAATTTCACAAACACCCTAACTTTATCCCAATCATCCATATCAGGAGGCCCTAAATGCTTCCACCTATCTTTCCCCCCTTCATCACTCCCACCCTCTCTAAATGTGGAAAGAAAATTCATGTCATCCTCTTCCAATCGTTCAAAAGCTTTTTGAAATTTTTCAGCCCCATCCAACATCATATAGGTGGAGTTCCACCTAGTTGCAACATCTAAGCAGACAATACTCTTACATTTGATTCCTTCTTTCTCCACACATTGCTAAAAAATCTTCATCCTAGATGGAGAAGATCTCACATACCTCACAGCATTGCGTGCCTTACAAATAGAATCATCCATCTCCTTCAAACCCTCATCACAAACAATAAGATTTAATATATGAGCACAACATCTCACATGTAAAAACTCATGCTCTAATATAGTACCCACCCTATTTTTGGTCTTTCTTCTCAAAAAATCAATTAGCAAGTTGTTAGAACTTGCATTGTCAACTAGTGATAGTTAGAACTTTACTAATCCCCCACCCAAGCAAACACATTTCAACTGCCTTCCCAAGCGTCTCCCCTTTGTGATTTTCAACTAAACAAAAGTTTAGAATCCTTTTGTGAAGTTTCCAATCACTGTCAACAAAGTGAGCTGTGAGACACATATAATTCAAATTTTGTAAGATGTCCACGTATCAGTTGTAAGGCACACTCTTTGACCTTTTAAAGCACTCTTCAGCTTCGCTTTCTCTTTAACATAAAGACTAAAACAGTCCCTCGCAACTGCTCTGCGAGATGGGATTTCAAACCATCCAGGACAGACAACACGCATAAACCGCATAAAACCTTCTCCCTCCACATGCTAAATGGCAACTCATCAAGAATCAACATTTCAGCTAGGGCTTTCCTACAAGACTCTACACTAAAGGCCACAGGCACAAGCTGGTTGTTGCCGTCTTTTGTGGCTCGAAAACCTAAAGTGGTTTGCCCCTTATCTAGCCTCCTTTCAAACTTTGGACATTGGTGAGCTATGTGAGCCAACATAGCTATAGTCCCGTTAATTTTAGGATCACACGCATAGTCAACCCCACAATAATTACAAACTACTCTAGGTCCAGTCCCAGGCTTTCTTTCCATCATTGTAAAATGCTGTCATGCTGGAGATTTTTTCTTACCCTTTCTAGTTTTTTCTTGCGGTGGCAGTGGTGGGAGGGCTTCTGTTGTAGCCTTTGCATTTTCATTTTCAGCTGCATTGCCTTAAGGCATGTCTTTGTCAATAGCCTCCATCTAACAAAATAAGTAAATAACAATGTAGAAAAAAATTTAGTACATAACAGATTCAAAAATCAATTAAAATAGAAAATTAGAACCCTAATTTTCAGTTGCTCAGTGCTAACTTTCAATTGCTCACATATTAATTAAATTAGCACATCACATATTCACAGATCAGAGATGAACAACCCAAAAATTCAGTCACTTATGAATTTCATTCTATGATGTACTAATTTAAAAACCCCAAACTGACTAACTATTGATTAAATCAGTATATCACAGATGAACTCATGAACCACTGAATTTTTTTTTTTTAATTTTAAAAAAACAACCCTAACTGAACTGTTGAGAAAAAAAAGAACCAGAAAAATAAAAAAAATAAAAAAAATACCTGAAGAAGAAGAAGCCAAAGTAAGCAGAGGGGGCTGAGGGGATCTCACAATCACAGATCGATGATGCGAGCTCACGAAAGCCACTGATTTTTTTTATTTAAAAAAAACAAAACCAAAATAAAGCCAAAAATTAGAGACGAAAATCAATATTAAAAAAAAAAAAAACCCAAAAATCAGGTGATGAAAATCAATATAAAAAACCAAAAACTCAAAGATGAATCACTGAATTTAAAATATTTTTAAAAAAAACACACAACCCTAATTGACTAACTATTAAGAAAAAAAAGAACCAGAAAATAAAAAATAAATACCTGAAGGTCCTGAAGAGCCGAAGTAAACAGAGGCACAGAAAGGGTCTCTCAATCACAAATTGATGACACGAGCTCATGAAAACCACTGATTTTAAATAAATAAATAAATAAATAAATAAATAAAAAACCCTAAAATCAGGGATGAAAATCAATATAAAAAAACCCAAAACTCAGAAATGAACCACTGAATTTTTTTTATTAAAAAAAACCCTAACTGTTGAGGAAAAAAAAGAACCAAGAAAAAAAAAAAAATACCTGAAGAAGAGGACGCAAAAGTATACAGAGGCCAGAGGGTATCACAGTTGCAGATCAGTGCTCAGTAACCTTAGTTGCTCACGATGACACGAACTCACGAATCAGTGCATGTCGAGCTTGATTGCTTCATCCTTGGGTGCCGTAGGCCCGTAATGCCATGGGGTGAAGATGTGAAGTGGAGAACTGTGGGTTATAAAAGTGTCAAACCTCAAACCGTGGAGAAGACGTTCCTGCCTTCCTCGAATGGTGGAATTGTAGAGACTATAGAGGAGTGAGGACTAGGGGAGACGGGAGAAGAAGAGAGGGTGAGTGGAAACTATGGAGGTTGGAGGAGAACCATCTGAGATTTGGGAGAGAAGAGAGGGTTAGGGTTTTTTGAGGACATGGAAACGGCGTAGGGGAGAACCGGAGAAGCTTCGAGAGGAAGGATTTTAGGAAGAATAGGATGAGATTTAGGGTTAGGCAGTCATGAGGTGTAGTTATATACCTAGGTTTAGACTGGCATCGTTTGAGGATAGAGAGCAAACCGGTTCAGGCTACCAGCGGCTCAGCACCTTATGTATTGTTATCGGTTCAGTTCGATCAGGTTTCGATACTAAACATAAACTAACCGCAGGATCGAACCAAAAATTAAAATTCATTAGATCTGAAACCGAACCGTCCGAAGAGTGGGAAAAAATCGACCGAAACCGGCTTACTCGGTCCGCTTCGGTTCGGTTTTGCGGTTTTATCGGTTTAATGGCCAACCCTAGATCTTACTTTTACGCATTTTTCTTTTCTGTTTTTTTTTTGGGTTTTTTCTTATTAAATATCATGTTATTCTCTTTGTCTCATGCAATGCACAGGGTTCACTTCTTGTTATAACTAATAAGAGCATCTCCAAAAGGGCTAGCTATTTTTTCTCTACCTTGAAGAGCTTGATAAGAACTCATTTTTATTTAACTAAGAAAGCCAAGAGGCAGGGCTCTCCAACAAGGTTAGTTAAAATAAAGAACTTTCTATTTAAGCAAAGGTTCTAATAGAACTAGCTATTTTTTTCTCATGGGAGTAGTTATTTTTTCTCAAGTTTTGTTAAGAGAGTTAAAAAAGCTAGCTACATTTGGAAAGCCATAAAGGACCTCGTTATTTTGGAGAGGTGAATAGTTAGCTTTTTGAATATGTTATTACTCCATTACCCTCTAATTTAACTAAAAAGTTAAAATAGATAGTCTCTTGAAGATGCTCTAAGGTATGGGTATACAAAATACCTCAACGAAAATGAATAACTCATGAGCGGATCTTTACACTTGGATTTCAAGCCTTTGCAATCACGAATTTTGATGATGTATCCATATGTCAATGGAAGAGGCTACTAATGTCTCTAATATTACCCACAATCCAAGTTTTATAATTATGGCAATAGTTGCCTTAGAGGGATTAAGTAAAGAAGAGGAATGAACCGATTTGGAAGAATACTTAACTTATATTTCAAATAAACTTATTTATAAGTATTTATAATGTCTGTTGAAAACTCTTGAATTTCAATTAGTTCATGTGGATGCATCAAGGGTTGTGTGTCGAGTCAAAACCTGATCAAAATTCCAACATAACAAAATAAAAATGGAATTAAAAGATTTGAGATTAATTCGTTTACTTCACAAATAAGCTCGAATAAGATCTTATTTGAAAAATTGAATTATTTAAATGTTAATAATCTTATTAAGCCGAATATTGTTTTCAATGATCGATAAACTAACAAATTCCAAAAAAAAAGTTTAAAATTAGCTAGTTTATCTTACTAGTAAAGAGTTAAAAACCACTTATCCAAAGGAGTTAGTCCAGTTGATAAGAAGAGAGTCCTTTTATTCTATCAACCAGGTTCGATTCCTCTGAGGAACATTTAAGGAATTAATTCCTAAATGCATTAGGCCGATATGAAAGCGTGCGTCCTTAGGATCTCTTGGGGACAAAAAATAAAATAAAATAAAATAAAATAAGAAGAAGTTAAAGACCACTTGATTTTTGGCTGGGATCCATTGCCGGAAAAATGTGCAAGAAAATTCTCATCGCCCCACTACCATCCAAAGCTTTCATTATCCGTGAAATGCAAGTGGATAATAGAACGCATCGGCCGGTTTAACTGAATATACGGATAAAGCACACGGTGCGCCAACATTGAACCGAGGCCACACCCGCAATGCCACGACCCTCAAACCGTTATCTCTTCGCTTACAACACTCTTCAGGCAGTCGGATGGTAACATCTTTCAATCTCTCTCTCTCTGTCTTTCTCCCTCTCTCTCTCTCAACTTATGCTTTCGTTTCTCATGGCAGGGCGCTTTCTCTCTCTAGAATTTTTAGCAATTTCGTAGCTACCAAATCCTTTAATGGAGCTTACGCTTCTGCCGGAGACCTAATCTGTAAGCCCTTTTCTTATTATTAGATATTTATTTTTATAACTCGCATCAAAATTCCTTACCCTTCTTTTGGTTGCTAAGAAAACTGAGGGAAAAAAGAAGCGAAAATTTTAGGCTTTAGGCCCAGATTGGTTAAACACTTAAACCCTTATTTTTCTTGATTCCCAATTCCCAAACTGATACGTACCCATTTATATATTGGGAACATCGTAATACAAAGGATGGCGATCCATAATAATAAGTTACTATTATCTATTTTAGGTATTTACATTAATAAAATAATTATCTATATTAGGTATTTGAATTTATCTATATTAAGTATTTGAACTGATATGTGTATATTAGCTTTGATACCAATTGATATGTTCCTAGCCCGATATTATGCAAAATAAAACAAAATATAGAATGGGGGAGAGAAGAACCCACTTCGAGGGGGCAGAACCTCCAACGAACTAACGTTCAATCAAAATTCATTCTTTTCATATGTTGGCCGTATTGTTGGCCATACGGCATTACATATTTATAACATTGAAATCTCAAATCAAATCAAACCAAACTTATTACTTACCTAATTCTAATATTCAAATAAATCTAATCTAATAATTATTTATTCAAATACCTAATATAGATAATTATTTATTAATATAAATACCTAAATAGATAATAGTAACTTATTATTATAGAGTGCCATCCATTGTATTACGATGTTCCCAATATATAAATGGGTACGTATCACAAACATTCTTTACATGTATATAATCCTACATTTTCTCAGCAACCAAACAGAGCATTGATTCAAAACACAGTCCCAATTATATATTAAGTGTTCTTATTTATTTATTTGGTTTGAAGGTTTTTTGCAAACTGTTGCATTCTTGGAAGTTGTACATGGAGCCATAGGTAGGTGTTAGAAGGTTTAATTTTCAGGGAAAAAAAAAATGTAATCTAATTTTGAGGTAATTTTGATTCCCATATTTCCCTTATGAAATTATAGGTATCGTTCCTAGTGGAGTGCTGCTTCCTCTGTTGCAGTGGGGAGGAAGGACCCATTTCCTGTTAGCAATTGTTCGCTGTATCCACGAGGTTCTTAGCGTTCCTTTGCTTTTGAGTCTTTATAATTCTTATTGTTCCATACTTCCATCTAAGCATTAAAACCCCATTTATGTTTGATTGGCACAAGCATTTATGAGAAGCTGTGGCCTAATAAGAGTGAGAAGAAAGAGAGGGGCAAATACATAATGTTGGAGCCCGCTGTTCTATTTGTTTGTGTGCTATGGCGGCAGATTAAATGTAGATTTGAATTCATGAATGCCCATATTAAGTATGATTATCATGCTTGCACAAATCATAAGTTTTCTCAACTTTTTGTAGGTCCAGGAGCTACCAGCAGTTTTCATAACTTTTGTTGCTTGGTGCCTTAGTGAGGTGAGTTGGTTCTCTTGTTATATTTACTTTAAATTTGAAATTTATTTGAACCCAAAGGGGTAGCTCAGTTGGCAAGGGACTACGCCTTAGGAAGTGGAGGCTCTGAGTTCAACTCTTGCTAAACCTCTTCGGGCCACCCACACAAGGTTTCATGGTTCTCATGAGCTTTGAACTTACTTGGTCCATATGAGTTGTGGGGTCTTACATGGACCTAGGGTTTGCCCAAAGGGTTTTCTCGTCATAAAAAAAATATGAATTTTATCTGTTAGTTTTAATGTTCAATAGTTGTTCACAGAAAATTAGATATGGAGTATTTGAATTTTGTCTTTCATTTTTTGTTTTGCATAATGGGATACGGATTAGATTTTTTGAGTTCCTTTCCACTTTTCCATATGACCTTTTTGGTATACAGAGAATTTTTTGTTTTATTTTAAAAATGGATATGATATGATCGCCAATTCACCATCATGGATACAGATAATCAGGTACCCACACTATGCTTTGCATTGCTTGGGAAGTTGTCCATCTTGGCTCACGTACCTCAGGTTTAGTTTTCTTTACAGTAAAATCATAAAACACTCACAGAGATATATGCACAAACACCACAAACCATACTATCTGAGCAGGAGCTACTTTATCTAATTACTTTTTCTTCGCATTAGGTACACTGCATTCATTGTAATTGTATCCAATCGGGGTTGCTCCTGGTGAAAGTGAGTCCATGGATTTCCATCCGTCTAGGTTTCAAATTTTGAGCTATTAGAATGACATTGTTATTGGTCAATAATATTAGGTCCCCCCCCCCCCCCCCCCCCCCCCTCTTTTTATTTTTTATTTTTCCTTTGTTTAAATTGTTGTGTAATGATCCCTCATTTTCATGCAGTGTGGCTGATGTATCAAGCACTTCCATTTATAAAGAAAAAGGACCTCTATGCAGATTTCTTTGATGTTCTTCCCTTCAGCTATTATAATTTTGTCTGGGTATGACTCATATTTAATTTTCGTTATGTGGAAACCTCAAGAAGACGGTAAAAATCTCTTATTCCTTTCTGCTTTACAACTTCCAGAGTACACGTACAATAGAGTTGGTCAAGAGATTTAAACTTCACTTGGGTTTGAACTTTGACCTTCCCTGCACTAGTTCTTAGATTTATGGAAGTATATTAAAGTTTATAACCAAGACATCAACATCATTCATGCAGATTTGACCTTCAACTTTAGTTAAGGATTGTAATTGGTTGGGTTAATTGGTTTCCCAGCTCACCCCTGTCAACAGGTTTGGGTTGGGAATTTAAATGAAGTGAGATTTAGATTTTGAAATTTGCATCTTAGATATGATTAACGTCTGTACGCAGACATATGTAACGTACCTAATGTACATGTTTAATTGTGTTACTCGGTAACCTGCCCTGCCTGCCTTTATGTGATGTAGTCAGAACCTATGTAACCATTATTAGGCAGGTTTGGGGTGGCATTCTCAAATCTGTGACACCATAGGTTTTGGTTGGGATTGCCCTGCCTCCACAACCTGCCCCATTTCCATCATTAACTTTAGAATACACTTGGATCACTTCAATCTTAAGTTCAATACATAAAATTTTATTGAAGGTTTAAACCATAATACCACCTCCAATTTGTTTTTGCTTAATTTGAAAATCTTTTGGCTAAAATGGACTTAATATGATGATTAATTTTCTGAATCTTAGATTTTTCTTGAAACACCCACCAATGTTTTCCTGGTCATGTAGACATGTAGTTCAGTATTTAGCTTAAAATTGCAATTATCTAATTTGATTATTGTTCAATTTTTTTCCCTATTGTTTTGATATATATAAAAATAAAAATAAAAAATTGTCAAGCTTTTGTGTATGCGTACCATATATACAGTACAGTGAGGGGAAATTGGGTCTTCTTTTTGCTGTTTGCTAATGATCCCATGCTCTTTCTGTTAGCATCTTTATCATTGTGGGTTTGTAGTTTATTTTTTATATTTTTTTTGAACTTTGACTCAGGTTCTGCTTCTGGGATACCCCTTTATGTTTTTGAAACTTTACCTGCATTTATTTAAGCAGCGGCATTCAAAACTGCGAAAACACCATGACAAGAAGAAAAAGTGAAGGTTTGAGCTCATTCTGTGAATGTTATTTTAATTATACATGGAGACGAGACAATGCTACCAAATCGTAGCGATGAAAATTGTACTGATGTTGTATCTATTTATTTGAATGTTTTTACTTTTTCTGCAATAAATTGCAATCACAAAGTCACTTCTTTTTCCTCATTACCTACTTTAAGTCTCCTTTTTTAATATATACTGAGCTGGAAAAGAAACATTCAACTCCCTTTTTTTACTTCCTTTTTTTTCGGGTACGGGGTAGGAGAAGTGTGCTCAACCAACCATTCAGCTGAACCATGTCCAGAATGTGTTTAAGATTACAATTAAGAGCACTCCCTGCAGGAAGGACAGATAATCAAAGCAGGTTCTTAAAACTTCATCTAGGTTTATTTGAGCACAGTTTAATGATAAGATGGGCTGTTATCAAGTTTCCAACTAGGACGGTGAAAGAGAGATTTTCCAGTCAATATGCGCATGATCAGCTGGAGGAAGGTAAGAATCTTTTGGCCTGGTGGAAAAGATTGAAGTTTCTCATGACTGATCATGGTAGCTTTTTTTTTTTTTGATAAATAACAGATTGTATTGATCAAAGAAAGAAATACTGATCATGGTAGCTTGGACCATCCCTGTAATAAACCAGCACACGAACTCAGTAAAGATTGTTCTTCAAGTCAGCCTTAGAGGGTTAGAGTGATCTCTCAGTATCATTATTGAGGCTTTTCATTCAAAAACCTTTTGGGCCATTTGGGCGTCCGAATGGAAAAATTCAAGAGAATGATGGCCATAATTACAAATGAGAGTAGGGCATTTTATAAATTTATGGAAATTGGTCATATAACGTCAACTATAGGTGATGATTCCAACTTTTTCGAATAGTTTCATACAAAGCAATGGATTTGTGCCTTTAATATTATGTAAAATATATTATAATTGTTTAATTTCCATTTGGAGGCCCAAACAGGTCATAAAAGGTTTGACTTTTTGTGAGACTAACAGTTATAAAGTGCTGACTTGGAAAGTTCGTTGATAGAGGAAAATGTTCTACTGGCTGGTAATATGATTCTTAGATTTATAGAGAAGACATTTCCAAGTTCCATAGTGAAATTAACTGTTAAACTATATGCTGGACTCTAATGGACAACTGCCGAATTGTAGCTTAGACCGCTGATTTGGATCAGCAGAATTGTAATCAAGCCATAACTCTATCCACCAGAAATAAAATAATCAAGGCATAACTATAATATAGTGGTTGGCGTGTGGGGGAAAACATGAGCTTTGTTTTTGTTTTTTGAAAGTACCAGTATTTGGCCCTTTGGGTGGGGGGGTTGTGGAGCTTCTATAATAAGTGAAAATGAAGAGGTATTTTTGGTCATTTGCCTTTGAGATGAAGCTCTACATTGCCCCCATGGTCACTAAGAACCTGTAATATTATTGCTGATGAAAGCAAATGCAAATTTAGCTTGACATGGAATGCCGAGTATGGAACACTAACTATTTCACGGTATATGCCCTATTGCTTATATCAAACCACTTCTATTCACAATTCATGTGTTCTGGAAATAGTATTCATCACTTGCATCTCTTGACCTAATCGACGGTGCTCATCTTCCTCTAATAATGTTCTTAAAATATTGGTGCTGCACTTTTGTACTTATATGACCTGTAGCTGCGATAGTCATAACTCTCTATTATAAGTGAATGGTTAACTGTTCCAGTGTTCCTTATTATTTTAGGTTAATATTTTTTAAGTTGGTCTTCGCATTTGAAGTAAGCGCAGGACCACTGGGGTTGTGGCCCTATGGTATTTATTTGTTGGAAAACGTTACTTGGACCACTACTTTTTACCATATCCCTCTCACTGCCTAACGATTACCACATTAGCACAAATGGCATTATTGATGACTGACATGGCTTGCCGTAACAAATGGCATTATTGCTGACTGACATGGCTTGCCGTAACAAATGATAATGCCATTTGTTTGAGATAGTGATAACGTAACTGCCTGACTGCCTAGTTGACTGTGTAATCTGCTGTCCCAAGTTGCATGTTTAATTAGTAGGTTTTTAGCTCACACCTAACAGCTCTCAAACTTGGCACAAATGAACAGTACTCAACAAATGATTTGCAGAAAAAAGAAGACAAGTTCACAGGAGGTAAAAATTAACAAACAACAGCCAGATGCAAACAGACCACAACAACCCACAGCATTGAAACCAAAGAAACCCGACTTCCAACCCCACTTGTTCATCACTCAGAGAGGGGAAAAGAGATGTTTTTCATCTTAATAATCTGTGGTTGGAAGCTGCTCGTGCGTGCTTTCGCCGATGAAGAAGATGCTGTAGACAGCGGCGGCAATCCCAGAGCCAACGAAGGGGCCAAGCCAATAGACCCAGTGGTTGTCCCATGACCAACTGACGAACAGCTGGTCCAAAGGAGACTGCGGGGTTCATGGATGCACCATCAAAGGCACCACCGACTAAGATGTTGGCACCCACTATGAAACCAATTGCAATGGGTGCAATGATGCCAATGTTCCCCTTCTTTGGGTCAACGGCGGTCGCGTAGACGGTGTAAACCAGGCCAAAGGTCATCACTATCTCAAACACTAGTGCATTCCATACACTCACTCCGGAAGAGAGGGAGAATGCAGAAGTTTCCTGCATCAAAACAAATCAAAAGAGTGCGACAATTATTTTCTGACTTGCTAGAAAATGCCTATGAATTATTTTCTCGTATGTGTTTGTGTTGCCAGTGTGGAGTACGTGTGACAAGGGTTGGTTATGATTTAAGTCTTAATTGTATTGATGTTCTTACGTACCAATCCACCGGTTGCGAATTTAAGAAGCAAGCAAGCAATCACAGATCCAAGACACTGGGCAACCCAATACAAGACGCTCCTCATCAATGTGATGTGCCCACCAACAAAAGCACCAAATGTCACAGCGGGGTTCACATGCCCTCCGGAAATGTTTGCACCAACGGAAACCGCCACGAAAAGTGCAAAGGCATGAGCCAGTGACGCTTGGACAAGGCCGGCAGGAGTTGATGAACCATCATCAGTCAGCTTGTCTGTGCCAAAACACCAAAATTATTTAGTCCTCCTTTCTCAAACATGCCCAAAAATCTCATACCTTTAGTCTTACTAAGAAGAGAAAAAATAAAAAAATAAAAAAATAAATAGAGATGTGATACAACTTTTAATGTTACTATGCAAAACTGTATCTCAGCTGAGTCAAATAGTTGTACATTTTGAAACAGTGAAAATTCTATGACTTCAAACCTTTTTTTTTGAAGCATTAATTTTTTTTAAAAAAGGTATAGAAAAGATTAGTGAAGTTGTTATCTTACTAAAGGCCATGCCGGAGCCTTCGCCTGCGAAAACAAAAATGAGCATCGAGATGAACTCGGCGAGAGCCGCTTTGAGAGCATCAGGTTGGCTGGCCTCTCCGGCACTTCCCACGGCGATTCTCGGCATTTTCGATCAAAAATATTTGATTTTGCCAAAAAACTCAATAGCTTAGAGAGCTTAATTGCTTGCTTTCTTCTTAGTACTTTCCTAATCATGGGTTCGTGACATTTATATATAGCAAGGTTTAAGGTAAGTTGGTAACGCTAGTGGAACCGGGAATAGCCGGTTTCTATCCGGTAATAGCATGTTTTCAACGAGAAAAGATTGATACCTTTTGTGGTCGCCACTTGTCCTTGTCTAAGAGGGCTAAGAGGCGGGCCTCCGATTTGTTCTCATCTTGCCACATGTACTGGGATGTGACGTGGAGCGGCTGATCACCGACCTTTCGTGGTGAGGATGGGTCCACTAATGATTGTTGGAGTTTCGCTTGACCGACCATGTGATTGTTTATGGGGGGTGGTGATGTGGACCATTTTGGGTTAGTTGAGCTGGCTTAGCTATCATGCGCCATTTTCCACCCAATTATATTATTGGAAACAATTTGTTTAGTGGTGGTCGTGAACAAGTGATGGGCCTGATGGCATCACTACTCTAGAGTCGTGTTTTTTTTATTTTTAAAATTTTTGCAAAAAAAAATGTATCTTAACCTTCGACCAGACTAATCTGAATTATTTTTATTCTACATCATTAACCTTTTAAGAAAATAAGAAGTCAAATTAAAATCTTTTGTTTTTGGTAGAGGCATAGATTTAAGAGACTTTGGCCTACCTTTAGAGTTTATTTGGGTCTCAGAAAGATTGGGGGAAAAGAAAAAAAAATTATTGAAATTTACAAAGAAATAATAGATTCTTTGTAAAGCATCGATCTTCACAGATTTTTGCTTTTCCTTTCATGTGAGTTTTCCAAGTTTCCAAACAAAGGCTTAGGATTAAAAGACATTGGTTGAATGACATAGATCTTCGTCGAGTTATAGGTGCAATAAGGCAGCTTGATCATAGGAACCATAAAGAAAAACATAAGATACATAGTCTATAGAACAATGATCGATTTACGTCATATATACTATGCTAAGCAAATCATAGCACAATCGTAACTAAAAGTTTTATTTTATAAAAATTAAATCCTAAAGAGACAATTTAACACAAAGATCTAAACGATAAGATAATCACAAGCTTGCGTGAGCTTAATGACAGTTTACAATCATCACATTGGTTTAAAGTGAAGATTACGTTTGATTTGAAATGAAGTTTCTCTCCTTCATCTATTTTTTACTGTGTCGACGACTCAATTTACATTAAACATGTTCTCAAGCTCATTGAGGCTTTTAACTTGTCCTCATCAATCCCTCCCCATGAAATTTTTTTTCTTTCACGTCATTTTCTAGTGGATGTAATTAACTCAGGGAACACTATTTCCCATCACCATTTGTGATAGCCTAATTTATTTTTATCAATTGGACCCACTATTGTCCTCATATTACCCTACCTGCAATGGGAGTCATTAGCTATAACCAATGGCAATACACACACTGTGAGTTGCTTAGTGGAACCGAAAGGGGTTAGTCCAGTTGGTAGGAAGAGGACTCCTCTATTCTATCAACTTGGGTTCGATTATTCTGGGGAGCACTCTAAGAATTACTTCTTAAATGCACTAAGCCGATGTAGGGGAGTGCACTCTTAAGATCGCTTGGAAAAGGATTTAGTTGAAGTGCACGTAAACTGACCCGGACACCCTGCCTGTCAAACCAAAAAAAAAAAAGAAAAAAAGAGTTGCTTAGTGGAAAATCTCGTAGAAATTCACCAAGCATCTAAGCACACATCAAAATGAAGTCAACGGACCAACTCTTGGGGGGAAAAAAATGTAAAATTAAAATATTTTAAAATGAGCAGCTCACATGTCATGAGGGAAAAAACAAAAAAAAAAAAAAGACAGAAAACACTAGGCAGTAATTCAGAAGTTTAAGTTTTAACTACTGTTTTTTCATGTGATAACAACATGTTCACTTAGGCACTAATTATTATTTTTGCTCTGTGTATGGACAGTCTTAAGCTCGGATTGGACAAAACCGTATGAGTTGTTAAACTTAATTGAAAATTAAGTAGGTAATGTGGGCGACGGTAGACTTGGTGTTTATACATTTTAATACAACTTGACATATGATTAATCGAACCGACCATATGACAGCATAAACCCTTTTTTTTTTTTCATTATAATGTGTTAATGATATGATTTAATATAATCCCATGCTTTTTAATAATCTTAATCGTCATTCGTATTTATCTTGTCCGGGAATAATGTAGATCAAGCCCATGGTCTATTAAGAATATCTCTCTCTCTCTCTAGAGCTTTCTCTCTGACACACACATTTCTTATCTTATCTACCTATTAATTTAGTTTGGGCGGCTAATGCCCCGATCCAAATAATTCTAAACAAAAGTATAAAAAAGAAAAAAGAAATGGTAATGCTCTCCCTTTCCTTTTCTAGCTTTTCCCCTCATATCAACTTTAAGCCTATAAATGGATTAGAACATGATTTGAATCCGATTCGTTTGGTCTAATTTGGTAAAGGATTATAAACCAATAATCCATTGATGGGTTCGATTCTGTTTAACCTAATCTTCCTCGAGATCGATAACCCTATCGATCATCAGGAAAAATAAAAATAAAATAAAACGAAACAACATCACATTAGCACACCCACAACCCTCACTAGAGCCATTTTGGATATGGGACTTGAAAGTAGGTCAAGTTAAATGAACTGCTAAGGGTGGCTCGTCTTATGCGCGAATGTGTGACTTCTTTAATTAATTCTTACTTATGTACTTAATATTCATCCTTTTTACAAATTCTATCTCTATTGTAATTCGTACTTGTTTAAATTAAGGGCATTTTAGAGGAGAAAGAGGGGAAAAGATAAATGTTCCATCTTACAACAATGACAACCCCATTTTTTTTTCCTCCAACAAAAAATTTATTGAAGAAAAGGCCTAGAACCCAAAATAGGAAACAAGAGCTTATTAAGCTAAGTGTGGGGGAGGGTGGGGATTAGTTTCCTAATCCCCCATTGACTCAATAGAGCAACACCATGATCCATCCTATTAGACAATCGATTGGCATTATCGAATAAACAAACATCAAAATTTGACACTAACGTAGGACCTGAATCACTGGCAGGAAGATCCACCTCAGAGTTGAAGTTGGCTCTTTAATTTTTATTTATTTTATTTATTTGATTGGTGCTGTGCACGTATGACTAGCAATGCATCACCTTCTACCACGATTTTTTTAGAGCCCAAGAGCGTCGCAGAAGGCAAAGCGAAAATTCTCCCAACAGATTGATACCGTGTCTCCCTGACTTCATTATGCTTAACCAGTCTGCTTTTATTCAAAGAAGGAAAATTTCTGATAACATTTTGCTTGCCCAAGAAATTCTGAGGAATTATCACAGACATGGTGGTACCCCTAGATGTGCCATCAAAGTTGAACTTATGAAGGCTTATGATTCAATTAGTTGGGAATTTATTATTGATGTTCTTGATGCTCTCAATACTCCTCATCTTGTCAATTGGGTCAGAACTTGCATATGTACTCCTAAATTCTCTATAGCCATTAATGGGGCTTTAAAAGGTTATTTTCATTGCAATAGAGGGCTGCGTCAAGGAGACCTTTATCTTCTTATTTGTTTGTTATTGCTATGGATGTTTTCTCCAGAATTATGGCTAAGTATTCTGAGCATTCTACCTTCAAGTTTCACTTCAAATGTGACAAATAAAATTATCCCATTTATGCTTCGCTGATGACCTGCTCCTCTTTTTCCGTGGTGACTCTGATTATGTTTACACTATCAAGCAAGCTCTCATTGAATTTAAATCTTTCTCTGGGCTTAAAGCAAACCTAAACAAGAGTACAATCTTTTTTGTTGGAGTTTGTCCTGACATCAAAAGTAGTATTTTAAATTGCTTGGGGTTTTCAGAAGGTATTCTTCCAGTCAAATATTTGGGAGTTCCTCTTATCTTTAAGAAACTTTCCCATACTGACTGCCTCCCATTGGTTGAGTGCATCACTAAAAAAATTCAATCTTGGAGCAGCAAGCATCTTTCTTATGCAGGTAGAATTCAACTTTTGTGCTTTGTTCTTTATAGTATACAAGCCTATTGGAGTAATGTGTTTATTTTCCCTAAGAAAATATACAACTCCATTGAGCAACTATTTTGAAAGTTTCGTTGGTCTGGCAATGAGTTGAAAGCCACTGGTGCCAATGTTAGCTGGTCCTAAGCTTTGTGGTCCCAAGTCAGAAGGAGGACTTGGCTTTAGAAGACTTCAAGATTGGAATGTGGCTGCTTCTTTTAGGCATATATGGGAGCTTTTCACCAATTCTGGTTCTTTGTGGGTTGCTTCGATCAAGGCTTTTGTGTTAAGAGGAAATAGTTTTTGGGAAGTCAATACCCCAGCTGTTGCTCTTGGACTTGGAGAAAATTACTCAAACTTCGTAATATTGCTAGGCCTCTTATTAAGGATCGTATTGGAGATGGCAGTTCTATTTTCTTATGGCATGATTCATGGCACCCTCTTAGGCCGCTTGTGCTTAGATTTGGCAGGTGTATCATGTCTGATGCTGCTTTACCTACTCAATCCAAAGTTAGCGCTATCATTGATCACCATGATTGGGTGTGGCCAGGTACTATTACTATTGAGCTTCTTCAGTTGCAATGCTCCACTCCTTTCAATCTTAGACCAATCCCTTCTAGATATGATGTTGTTGTTTGGTCCCCCTCCCCTTTTGGTTGCTTTAGCACTATCTCTAGTTGAAATTCCATCAGATTGAGATCCCCAGAAGTTAATTGGTTTAAAATCGTCTGGTTTCCCAAAGCTATTCACAGGCATGCCTTTATATTGTGCTAACCATTCTCAATCGTCTAACTATTAGAGATAAATTGCTTTCTTGGGGTATTGCTTCGACAACAACCTGTGTTTTCTGTTACCACCCTATGGAGAGTTGACACCACTTCTTTTTTGAATGTCACTTTTCTACTTCGGTTTGGAGGAAAATTCTTAGGAAGTGTTGTGTTTTCAGACAGCCGAGAGTTTTGTTGATTGAGTTGTTATGGGCTGAACACTCTCTTAGAGGAAACTCTTTTGGCTCCATTATCAAGAAAACATCTTTGGCTGCCACCATTTCTCATTTATGGTGTGAAAGAAATAGGAGAATTCATGACAATGCCTTTCGTTCCCTAGAGCATATTATCTCCTCTATAAAAGAAGATGTGAGATTTCGAGCAATGAGCTTCAAGCATATTCCTGACAATGATAGAAATAGATCCTTCTGTTCCAGTTTGGAATTCACTATGATTTTTGAGTTGTTTGCCTTACCTCGGGGTGTGGGGTTTCTTTTTATTTCTTTCTCTCTTTAATACAGTCCAGTAAGCTTTTCTTTTGTTGAGCTTATTGGGATGTGTTTGATGAGAGGTGATTTTTTCGGTGGCCTCCAGGTCGGCTTGTTTGGTTTCTTGTATATTTGGCTCATTGGCCTTTCTTTTGGAATATATATCTCACTTATCCAAAGAAAAAAAAAAAAATCTACCAACATAGTAGAGTTGAGGTTCGGGGTTTTTTAATTTCGCTCATTTTAAAACTTGATTATTTAAACTTGGGCTGAACTTTTTATGAATAGATTTGAGTTGAGTTGAGCTTTGGTTTACAGAGCTTGGCTATTTTAATAAAAGATGCCTCTATTGGCACCCAAAAACTTACTTTTCATCTCCCACTTATTTTACACTTTTAGATTTTAAGAAAAATATAGAAGGTTTTCATAAAAACTCATTGTGCTGTCTATTAAAAACATCATTTTGAACAACTTTTTGAAAGATAGTCTTTCCAAACTCTATCGTTTTAGTGGACTTTTTAGTCATTTATGATGCGAAAACTATAAATGGCAAAAAAATCTACTTAAACGATAGATTTTGAAAAAACTTTCTTCTAAAAAGATGTTTAAAATGATGTTTTCTAATAGAATACACGATCATTTTTTTATTTATTTATGAAAACATGATATATTTTTCATAAAATCTTAAAGTATAAAATAAGTGGGGGATGAAAAGCAAGTCTTTGGGTGCTAGTAGAGGCCCCCTTTAATAAAAGGATGAGCTTAAACAAACCCTTATTGAACTTACTTGTAAGCCATTCACTAAACAGGTTTGGTTTGTTTCCAACCTTATCAAGAGTCGAGACTCATAAATATGTATATTTAAAATACAAGCTTATATATATATATATATAAATAAGTTTCCAACCTAATCAAGAGTCGAGACTCATAAATATGTATATTTAAAATACAAGCTTTTATTAGTACCAAAAAAAAAAAAAAATACAAGCTTTTATATATATATATATATATATATATATAAATAAGAATATTCATATTTAGTCAAGTCCTATTCACAAGCTGTATCAAGTCAAAGTTGGATCTATTTGAGCTTGGATTGTTTATCAAATGAACTTAAACCACGAGCTTGGGTTTAAGTTCATTTAAACGAGTTTAAACGAGTCCAGTCTCTAGCTCTTGACGAACGGCTTGGTTTATTTGTAGTCGTACTTATAGTTTATAATATATAAAGCTGTGAGATCCCTTCACACTGAGGGATTTTCCAAAAATACTAGAAGAAAATGTAAAGAATTAAAAATAAGAGTTGCTAAATTGCAGCATAACATCAAATGATGGACCAATAATTCTTAAAACTTACATCTCAAGAAGTAAAAAGTCCTAAATATAACTTTTCATTTTTTTTTTTTTCAGGATCAATCCCAATTTGATTTATTTTAAGTATTAACTAATACAGAGTGAGCAGTGGTTTTAGTCGTACTTAAAAAATTAATAGAATGAAAAGTATAAATACCCCCCTCATAGCCATAAATAAAAAAACGAAAAAAGGAAAAAATAAAAAGAGGTATAGATAGATGCACCTATTGGCCAAAAAGTAAAAGTAAAATTCAAATTGTATTTTTTTTTATTTAAAAAAAATCCCCACATTCGTATAACGGGCTTTGGACAGCAACGACCCAAGCTTTCCCTTGCCTGCGCTGGTGTTCAACATGGGTGTCGTTCCTGCCCAAGCTCTTTACCATGGGTTTACTGTATCCTCCAGGTCGAGGATATAAAAATCCTACTATAGCTTATCATGTCCCTAAATAAAGTTTCCAAACGTGGGATATAAAAATTCCAAGATTCCAAGATAGACTTATCATATCTAGACCGTATATCTGACATACCAAACAAGGACCTTAGAGTATTAGTGGACTGAACGACGGTTTAGTTCATCCCAACATATAATTTAACCTATTCTAGCCCAAAGCTTGGGCATGATGGCTTTAACTTCATAGTTCATACTATGCATTTAATCAATATCCAGGCCCACCAAGGCCATCTCATATTTGTCGGGTTTGTTAAGTTTAATGAACTCTAGTTAACTAGTTAAGCATGTGGGCTTTGTTTGTCATTCTTAATAGAGCAACAGATCAAGTTATTGCCACCCCGCAAATTTATTTGTACCTCCTATTTATTTTAATTTTTCAAGGTTTTATGAAAAATATTAAAGGCTTTTATGAATTTTGACTATACAATCTATTAGAAAATATTATTTTGAATAATTTTGCAAAAGAAAGTTTTTGTAATTTCTATCGTTTAAGTGGATTTTTTTATCAGAAATGAAATAGAGATTACAGATGGCCAAAAAGACTAATTAAACGATAGATTTTGGAAAAAACTTTATTATGTAAAGTTGTTCAAAATAAAGTTTTTTAGTGGATGTAACTAGTTTTCATAAAAACATTTTATATTATTCATAAAATATTGAGAAATTAAAATAAGTGGGGGTGGCAAAAAAAAAAAAAAGAAAAAAAAGAAGCACCCCTAGGCTATGTTTTTTATGAGGAATGAAGGAGGGAATGGAATAATGATTTCATTCTATAAAAAAAAAAAAAAAGTGAGCTTTTGGTTACACAAGGGAAGTGGAATGGCTATTTCCTTGTGGGGGTCTATTTCCTCTAATAAGGGAATAGCTATTCCATTCCAAACCAAGAGGAATGGCTATTCCTTCCCTTTCAATGAGCAAAAATCATTAAAAATGAGTCCTACTTTTGCTTTTTCATTCCATTCCCTCTCCTTACCAAACGTAGGAATGAAATATCCATTCTTACTCCATTCCCATTTTCATTCTCATTCTCACTCCATTCCCTCAAACCAAATGCAACCTCACAAGTACCAGACGGCCCATCTCAAATCACGTGGGCCATCACTCATTCTAACATGGGAACGGCTATTGCAACCCCCCATTCCTATAAGCCCACCCCCCATCCTTTAGGTTTTTAAGGTTTTATGCAAAATATAAAATGTTTTTATGAAAAACGGCCATGATGTCCACTAGAAAACATCATTTTGAACAACTTTGCAGGAGAAAGTTTTTCCAAAATTTATCGTTTAGGTAGACTTTTTGGCAAAAAATGAAATAAAGGTTATAAATGGTTAAAAAGTATATTTAAACAATAGAATTTGGAAAAACTTTCTTCTGCAAAGTTGTTCAAAATGATGTTTTCTAGTGGACATCACGGCCGGTTTTCATAAAAACATTTTATATTTTGCATAAAACCTTAAAAACCTAAAGGATGGGGGGTGGGCTTATAGGAATGGGGGTTGCAATAGCCATTCTAACATATAATTGATAAACAGTCTCTGGTTATGATGTGGATTGTAGATGACGATGCAGAGTTGCTACACAAGTGGCCCATATTGTGGAGGCCTGTATTGTGGGCTCAGCCAATAGCAGCCCAAGTACGCCGAAACTTACCTCAAGGATTTTTGCCCTTTTCCTCTTTTTGGGCCTCTTTTTTGGTTACGACTCAAGCCAGAACTTACCACCACTCCCATCCACTCAAGTACTTAGCTTTACGACAAGTGAAAATGATTCTCCACCCCTTTCTAATGTTGGTGAATGGCTTTTGTTAATGGCCTTTCCACAAGTCAAAAGCTTTGTTTCAATGGGTTGTGAGAGCGTGCTTGGTTGAACTCATTTAAAAATGGAAAATGCTAAAGAGTCAAAATTTTGCCTAAATCTGTAGCACAAATTATATGGAAATTGCCACAACAGTTCAATATGGACAGTTATTCTTTTAGTAACATTTTTAATTGATTACTTAAACCTGTAGCATTATTTGAGAAAGTAGATTTGGAGAAAAAAAAAATTTGACTTATATACATTACTATTTAATTGTCCAAGTGTAATGATAATGTGGACAGATGGTGTTGTGGGTTGGAGAGAGAGACAGAGAGAGAGAGAAAGGTGTGAGTATCATGTCCTAATAGGATTCGGATTAGGTAGGGGTTTGGCCAAAAGGGTTTCTTAGACCTCCTAGACATCCCTAAGTGAGTGTAAGATTGGTAACAATCACACAAGATAAGAAAAAGATACCAAAATGGAAGTAAGGTAAGTTGACTGCAATGTGCATGCGCACATTTGAAATGTGCTTATGGACATTTAGTAGACTCCCATCTGTTTTACTTTCGGTCGACTTAAAATGTGCTTATGTGCATTTAAAATACCCTTCCGAACATTTAAAATAATCACGTTTTTTTTACTTCCAGTTGAACTGTCATCCCATTGACTCGTCAAAGATTATTTGTCAAAGTTTCGGATAATTCCACTCTTTATTATGAGGTTTAAAAGGTTTCTAGAATGTCAGGCGATACAAAATAGGGTGTCTACACTGGGAACCAAAATAAGGTTCATACCATGTCATGTATAAAAGTTCACTATGAGTTGGGATGACCCCTCGATAGTAATCTATTTCTTTAGAACCTCTAGTACTCTCTCTCTCTCTCTCTCTCTCTTCTCTCTCTCATTTGGATGTGAACACTACATCACAGCTAGTGAGATGTTCTCAGCCCATGATAAGAACATGGCGGTTCATCCCAATCCAATGAGTTAATAATCTTGGTTGTCATGTTGACGGACACATTAGTTGACACGCACATTTGGCCAAATGAGTTAGACTACATAGTACCAACTCGTTTTTTATTTTTTTTATTTTTTGGAAATTACCTTTCGGTGGCCACTCCCACATTAATACCAAACAAGAGGAGTTGATAGTCAATTTGTAACAAGTTGATAGGCAAAATGTCTTTTGTTTGGTATTAATTTGGGAAGTGGCCAACAAATTAGAAGGTAATCCCCCCCTCCCCTTTCTTTTAAACGAGGTCTTCTTTCAACATTTAAAATAACCTTGATAAACTTTGCCGAAAACAAATGTAAACAACAAATATTATCTATGTGACCTTAGAGAGACTCGATTCATACATAATTATGGTCTTCGCAAAAAAAAAAAAAAAAAAAGTAGGGGAAGATTCTTACATACTTTCAAAAAATGTTTAATTATGATTAATTCTTTCTCGAAATTTTCTCAAAACACATTACTGTAACTCTTGCTACTATTGTAGCATGCCATCATAAATGGAAGAAGTTACACTATGTAAGTTGGTTTAGGTTTCTCTTGTTATTGATTCCTTAACGGTAAAAGGATAGTGTAGTCTTGTCTAGATAGGTTTGTCATAACCGATTGCTTTTACCATCTAACGTATAGAAGGGTAATTCATGTACAAGTATTATATATAGAAGGACAATTCAAAACCAAAGGTGAGTTATATCGCAACACAATTTAATTACCATCCAACCTATACGTACAGCATCATTATAAGGATTTTGTTATTATTATTACTCCGTATTATTTTTTGGTTAAGCTTGTAATGATTAGCTTGAAAGGGATATAATCTGACTTTAGCTGACCAGTAAATTATCCCTACAGATCTGCAGACTTTCTTCACTCATCACCTTTGTTAGGTGGTCACCTCTACAATACTTGTACCTATGGGGCCCATTAAATATCATTCTTCCGCATGAAACCCACCAAAAATTCTATCATCCTCGTTGCCTTTTTGGTTTAGTTCAGGCCACAATCACTGTTCCCACACACCAGTCTCCCTTTTTAAAGAAGGGGACAACACCCAGCCTAGTTCTTTTTCTTCTTGCCGCCATATACCTACTTATACACCAAACTTCCCATACACCACATCAATACAGACAAGACCTCTTTGTTTGGTGTCTTTATAGTTAGAATTAGAACAGTACTACTTGAACTCTGTTCAAACTTGGACTGCCTTTTTGTACCCCTAGAAAAGCCTTAGAAGAATGGATACTCTTTTCTGGCATTTCAGTCAAACCATGCACCAACCACCTTATTATTTGGTCAAATCTGTATTGAAAACTAATGCTCTTTTTAAGCCGAATTAGATTGGTTTTATTGATTATTTACATTACAGAATCCTATGTTTCTAAACTTATCAATCATGTTATTGCTTTTTTAGATTGCCATGTAAGTGTTTATGAGGTATAAAATTTGCCGACAGGGGATCGGAGAAAAAAATTGTTCATAAAATCTAATAATAAATCTATCATCATGAATGAAACTAATTAAATAACCTTTTATTTGAAATGTAAATTGTTCCATTTAAGATTGTGCATTTGTGCATTCAATATTATATAAAATAGTCCACGTCCTATAATCATTTAATTTCACAAATGAAGTCCCAATATGTTTATCGAGTTTTTTTATTTTTTAGTTTTTGGATAAATGTTTATGAAGTTGAAAAAAGCTAACTATAGCGTGTGTTGAAAAAGAAAGTAAAATTAATATCAAAAAAGGAAAAAGAGAGTGAAATCACATGAATAAAAGAAAATTTAAATATCTCAATCCCCCAAAAAAATCAAAACAAAACAAAACTAAACTAAACTAAAGGCTTAATAACTATCAAAAGAAATTGAGACAGTGAAAATTTTGTGTTACTTCAATTTTTAAAAGTAATTTCCACTGCGGAGTAGTACTTTTATTATCATCACTACCACCACCACCTCATCATTATTGGAACTATAGCTAGCACTATCACAATGTTACCACCACCCTCAGCACTCCACCACCACCACCACCACCACCACCACCGTGCACCACATCATCACCATCACCATTACGGAAAAAACTTGTATAAAACCATTGCATGGGCCAGCTGGTAAGACCAGCCATTGGGGGGAGAGGAAAGTGCCTTTATCAGTGTACTTTTTGCACTGATAAAGGCACTTTTCTCTCGCCCGACCGTACCTCGGAGGATTAGTCCTGGGGGAAGCCTGGGGACACCTTGAGAAATTAAAAAAAAAAAAAAAGGCACTTTTCTCTCCCCCCCATTGGCTTGTCTTACCAGCTGGCCCATGCAACGGTTTTACACAAGTTTCTCTCCACCATTACATTGTCATCACCACTACCATGATGTCATCTCTACCACCACAATTAATGTCATCACCACCGGTCATCATCCTGTTGTCACCATCACCATGCGATATCACCCCCACAACATCGTCATCACCACCACCACAACGTCGTCATATCACCATCACACATTGTTACCACCACCACCACATATTATCACCATTACTACCACCATAGTCGCTGCACCACCTCGTGGTCACTTCTCATTATTATCAACGATCTTTCATGCTTTATGGTTGCCAGACTTTTTAAAAAATGAAAAAAAAAAGAAAAGAAAAACTTCTTAAAATATATGATAGTGAATTAGTATTTCCAAACATGCTTCTTATTTCCAAAAATGTGTTTCCAAAGTAGAAAATTTACTTTTGCTTCCAACTTTAAAAGTGGCAAAAATGGTTACGTATCCAAATGCATGTACCCATTGCACGTACCCTAAGCTAGTTGGCTGCTTCTTAAGATGGTTGGTTTTGTATTTATAATTAAATAAATGATCAACGACATAAGAGATGAGTTTTTCATATGTGATATTGGGAGGCTCATTACTTCAATTGAGATAATTGCGTCAATGGTCAATTTTCATCCGCAACGTCTGTGAACATACACGCATAGACACCCCAGTCAAGACTGAGAAACAATTTTTATTTTTTATTTTTTTTAATACAAAAGTTTCACATCTTAATAGTTTTTTTCGTATTTCATGTTTCGTTAAGCTCATTGTTAAATTAGATATTATCTTCATGCATCAAAAATCATACGGATCAGTCACTAATATGCATTCTATTTATAAATTCATATTTTTTTTAACAATAAATTTAAATTATCACATTTATAAAAGAAGTAGTTCTTGATCTTCGATCAACTTGATAATTGGCAAGCACAACATGTATAGCAAAAATGTAAAATCCAAACTATGGACGTCACATACCCCTAATAGTTAATCAAAAAAAAAAAAAAAAACTATGGATGTCACATGTAAGTCTAACAAAAAACTATTGAGAACGATGTAAAACTATTATTTCTATAAAAAAAATTATAAAAAATTTGTCCCATAGTTCTAAAACGAGCTTGTGCTTGCACGCGCATGCAGTTGATGTCTATTGGACATTGCACAAGTAATCTCACATACGGTTCAAATTGCGACCATCGATCATGTCCACATAAATTATCACTCGCAACCCACTAACAATAGAAATGGATGGGTAAATATTTTTATGTGTGTGTATATATATATACAAGATGATGATCAGGTAAACACATGTTGATATAACTTATTTCAACAATCGTATTAAGAGATTGTGTTTTGTGCATTAGTGGCATATATATGAGGTGTATATATATATATACATCTTGAGGGATTAAAGAACCTTCTAGTCTAGCTAAATGGTAATCCTATAGACCCCGGAAGTGGGGTTCCCTCGATGGACTGCTAGAAACATTGCACAATCCACCTTTAGATGAAGTGATGGGAAAGAAAGATTAAGGTTTCACACTTTCACAAATCCAGTGGTGACCTCCACCTAGTCAATGGATTCAATTGACTTCTAAGTGCCTAAACTAGGACAAGTCTCATACGTTCTCCCCATCGTGCTAATGCCGTTTCCAGTCTACCTTCTCAGGACGCCAAATGTAAACAAACCCTTCAACAAGCTAGCTCTGTCGATGAGCCCATGAAGGCACGTGCAAACCAATCCATGACAAGACATTCGCATGTGCCTCGCCGCACGGTCGTCGCGCCAAGTGTCGTACAGTGAGGGGCACGTGCACACGACTTCCGCGACCTTGTAATTTTCTACACGTGTCGTCGCGCGGGTTGGGCGATCACATGACTTGTACCTAATTGCCATGTGCAGCCGCGCAAGAGGACAAAAGCCAATAGACTTGGCTAAGTGCTTAAGCTCCTACCTCATGACAAAGACATCTTAATTAATTATTATATAAGATTAATTTAAATAATAATTAGTATGATAAAAAAAAAAAAAAAAAGTGCTTAGAGCAAGGTAGATTCTCTGTGCTCGAGAGGACACGTGGCACCGTCTAATTATGGGGGGGAATTAGTACGAATTATAAGCTTTGAATTGTTTATAATTATGGGTTCACACTTTCACATGATTAGGTTTTGACAGGTAAAGTCGTTAACTCGTTAGGGACCTAAGAGCAGGTATAATGGAACCCAGCCTCCACTTTTTGGGACCATTTTTCCCTATGGCCTAAAAAACAAGAAAAAAAATCTAAAACTAAAAGTTAGGCCAACACAATTACAATTATACCCCTATAACACGATGGCATAACATGGCTATATAGGAATGAGATCTTCAAAAAAAATCTGGTGCGTCATAATCATGATACCACAAGGGGCGAAGTTGCCGCTCTGCCCTCAGCCTAGTTGGTTGAGATTATAAGACTTCTCTTTGGAGTCTTAGGTTCAAACATGGCATGCGGCATGCCCATTACAAGGGCCGAAGCCAAGATGTGATATATGTACAAAGGTATCTTCTGTAAGAAAGCATACTAATTAGATTATTAAGAAAAATTATATAATTTTTTGTAGTCTTATTACTAAAAATCCCTCCTTTTTTTGGTACCAAAATGTTTTAGAATTTATAGTAATTTTCTATTCATAAGTTTTGGAAACTTTTTAACTTGTAGTTTAATGAAAAAAGAAATTGAGAGGAAAATAAATATGACGAGAGATTTTCTCCTTAAACTTAGGAACAAAACAAAGAGTGAATAAATTTTGGAGGGCCATCGTAAAAAAAAAGGTTAATAATTTAACTAGTTTTTATTCTATTTATAATTTAAGTAGTTTATACTTTATATATATATATATATATAAACAAAATTCGGGAAAGTATATATGTTAGGTGAAATACCGACATTGTACATTGTTTTTTCAATGACTTGTAATACCTATTTACAATTATACAGAAGTTCTTCTCGTGATGTTATTAGTAAACATCTATGGGTGAAGGAGCCTAAACTTCAACCTTGTTTCGAAATGTTAGTGGCTTCGAATCCTTTGTTCTTTTAAAAGAGAGGGAGATACAATCCAAGCTACAAAACCAGTAACACTCCTGATATTATTAATGAGCCATAGTTTAGCTCGTATTAGGATGGGGTGGAGTTTGGTCTAGTGGTTCGAGTATTTCCATTACAATAGAGAGAGAGGAAAAAAAAGAAAAAAAAAAGAGAGAAAGATCTTTAAACTAAGATCCTTCAATTGGTGGGTTTTAATTTCTGTCGTTCCCTCACCTCCGATCCTAAGATTAGGACCGTATATAGCGCATCTCTCTTAAAACATGCTTAGCAGGACCAAGATTAGATAATAACCTTTTTGACCTCCTCTCCAAGGGTCCTAACCTAGAAAGCAATGTTGTACTTTCAATTTGTGATGCCCAAACAAGAGGCGGCATGGAAAAAATTCAGTCTATCAAATTGATGGCACACACTTCTTTCAGTGCTGTCAATTGTGACACTTTTGATCAAATGGTTTGTCAAAGTACAATGCTTAAATCCTTTATCCTTTTAATGGCACACTCCTTTTTTTTTTTTTTTTTTCTTCCTCCCTAAAATTCCCAAAGGGTCAACTAAACTACCTGGGTGATTAAGGAAGATTAAATTATACACACACACAAACAGAGAGTATGAGCAACTAGATACATTGTATTAAGAAAACCCATAATTTAATATTAAGCAGCTTAATTTGTCTCAAAAGTGATAATTTAATATTAAGCAGCTTTGTACGCTTCCCGATCATAAGCGAATCCACGAAATTAAATATAAAATCAATACAAAACTAATGATAGGATTAAATAATTTGATGGGAACACTAAAAAACCCTCTCAATGCCAAGTTGTCGAGAATTTGCATGCTACTTCAAACCTAACCGTCGGATTAGGGTATAATGACATAATTTATAGTTTATGCAACATCATTATTAATTGATCTAATGGCTAAGGTTAAGGTGGTATAGGGTTTCCATAATACAAAAGTGATGCTATTATCCTCAAAATTGGTTAATACATTATCAATAAATGAATGGAAAGAGTGCGGAAATTGCTTGTCGGGATTAAAGAACGACATATTCCGGTTTTTCGATGGAATTTTTTCATCCATGTTCATTGTCTCTGTCAGAACAAGGTTTTATCAGGTTGGATTTGTACTCTAATGTATAAAGAAAAGGGAATAATGTTTGGACCTAGTCGCCATGGATTTCTGTTGCGACACGTCCAATACTTGGCATATTGGTTGAACTGTGCCAAGTACCCTTTGCAGAGAAATGTTTAAGGGTACTTTTAAATTTAGCGGGACAATTAACATTTTTTATTTTTATTTTTATTTTTTTTGTAGCAGAGAAATGTTTAAGGGTACTTTTAAATTTAGCGGGACAATTAACATTTTTTATTTTTATTTTTATTTTTTTTTGTAGCGGAAAAAAAGAAATTATGTTGTGCTGAAATTAAGGAAAAATGAGGAGCCACATTAGCTCATATATGCCCTCAGCTTCTCAGTAAATTCAGCAAGTATGTCAAATTGTCAAGCATTTCCCATTGATGCATTAATTATTTGGCCATAATATTCGATCAAAGCCTAATTTGTAGAGTAATAAACTAATCATAGGTGTCACAGTCTTTCTTTTCACTGTTTACAAACTCCCAAAAAGGGCATAAAAAAAATAAAAATAAAAAATAAAAAATGGAGCATTGAAACAAATCTCGGTGACGTGATTACGTGAAGGTAACAAAATTATAATGGTTTTTACTAAGTTTCTGTTAAATGAAAGTAAATGTAACAAAATTTGCAACTCTAGCCAAATTTTTATTTTTTAATTTCTGGTATATATATAGATATATATATATATATATTATCAAATGAAAAATATACCAAACCATTGGATGAGACTAATTCCTGTGCAATTAATAACATCATATTTACCCTACTCCTTTCTTTTTCAATAAACCATATTAGCGTACTCCTTACCTCATAGGACATGCCCCCTCTCCTTCTCCCAAGAAAAAAAAATAAATTTGAAGAGTAAAAAATATTTCCTAGCCAGCATTTTGAGGCTTAAAACCTTGTGAAAGTGGGGCTACAAGTTTGTTGTGCCTAAACAGGAAGCCTATGCACAATAAGTCAACCATAATATGGTTTATTTCAGTTTTCTCGGGCAGTTCACAAGGCAACCTAGTACCTGCGCCCTCGTATAGGAAGATAATCTAACAAAAATAATTGGTCCATTCTCCATTAAAAAAAAATTAAAACTTCCAAGAACTATTCTTTAATGCATTGCAATACAATATTTGTAGCAAGTTATAAATAATTGTTGCAAAGAACCGTTTTGATAATAAAAAATAAACCACTGCTTTTGAAGAATACTTTACTTTTCTCTCTCATAATTGGCAATATTTTTATCTTATTAATGTGTTATAGTTGGGAGTTTGAAAAAGGAATAGTGCCAAACCAATTATTTAGTTGGGCTAACCAATTAAAGATTTGGTTAGAAAAAAAAAATAAATAACTACTCATAGTGGACTCATTGATGTCAATTGGGCAAGTAAATATAAATAAATGTTAGGTAATTTAACATTTTTTTTATTTTTTTATTTTTTTTTATAATTAAGGGTATCCTAAGTTTTACTCTTAAAAATACTAGTCCCTTAATGGCTTGTATGAGAATCCTCATAACTATCAAACTATTCAAATAATGATTGTGGCAAGGAATCGAAATTATGATCTTTAAAAAACATTCCTAAGATTTGACCGTACGACCAATCCCACCAAGCGTATTTTTATTTTCTTATGAGAGCCAATTTAGTGTTTTCCTAGCTATGGGTAGACCAAAATTACCATAGTAGAAAATATAATACGAAGAGAGAACCAGACGATTCTCCAGTTCTGATCATCTTTTTTATTTTTTTGATAAAGGGTCTTGATTATCTCTAGATACGCCTCTCGTGCAATAAAACATGACATTCCATCATCCATGATAGTGTGCCGATCGAGTTTATCAAATCAAACTCTACATTGTGCAAAACCCTCTGAACCCCATAAAGCCACCGATTCGCAGAAAGGAATTTTCAATTTGTTTGAAAAAAATCCCATAAGGGCATGTTTGGAAAGTTACCTTATATACACAAACCGCGTTAATAACAGCTAGCATTTCTTCAAACCTTCCTATAAGGAATACAACCGTTATTTTGCCTCCTCCAGCATAAATGAATATACACACATAAATAAGGAAATGGAACTGGATTTTAGTCATTGACTATGAGAGAGAGAGAGAGGAGAGGAATTTTCTTTTAAGTAAGAGACAACAGCCCAGAAAGGGTGGAAAGACTTACCATGATTTTCAAATTTTGAGAGTGAGGAGAAAATGGAATAACCAATACTCCGTATTTTCTAATTGGAAGGTTTTGGATTTTCTTAAGTTTTCTTTGGTGATGTGGATTGGTGTTTCTGGATGTTTGTGAGAAGCCATCTCTCTCTTCTCTCTCTCTCTCTCTCTCTCTCTCTCTCTCTTAGGGGTCAGCTCTTTCTTCTATAAATAAGTCCTGCTCACCCTTCTACAACTCCCAATACTCGAATTTTCTCTCTTTCTGTCCCACAAGAGCCGAGAAAGAGAAAAAAAATGGAAGACATAGGTTCTTTGTGGAGTTATCAAGAGGTGGGTCACTCCTATTCCTTGTTCTTACTGTGTCTTTTCGGTTTATTTCTTCTGGGTGTTGTTTGGTTTGGCATTTAAGGCATTTTTATTTCATCTTCATGTGTGTGGTTTTACAATGATTATTTTCTGTGTGCAATTATATTTCATTTAAGGTTTCCTCTGGGCTTCATTCATTCATATTCCAGATGGGATTTTAGATTCTCCATGTGAAGTTAATTATTTCCGATTTAATTGTCATTTTAAAGCTTGTACCATGTGAACTTCATTATCTCATTCCTTTTCCTCCAATTCTCCTATTATATGTATATATATATATACTTCAAAATGGGAAAAAATTTTCATAATTGAATTCCAAGGTGCTGTTTTTTTTTTTTTTTTAAAGCTTTTGGTTGAATGTTGTCCAAATAGAGTATTTTGGTTTGAAGACTAGCATGTGTATTGTAGACTGAAATGAAGATACTTTTCACACACTGGGTTCTCATTTTCTGCAAAAAGAAAGGGACTGGGCTTGATTTGGCACTGTTCTGGCTGGACTTTGGTTATTTCTTTTCCAAAGCAGATGCTCTGTTCACTCCTAAATTCTGAGTGAAATTTCGTGGGTGTTGAATTTATTATTATTATTTTTTCGCCAAAAATTTGCAAAAAAAAAGGTCCATTTTCGTTGAAGTACTCCGTAACAAGGAATCTAATAATCTTGTCATATATGGTTCCATAATTGTGTAGTGGTTTTGTTTGGTGTAAAGGGCACTTGTTCCTTCCTGCCATGATTAGAGCATGTCTGGTTTGAAACTTTGAGTTAGACTTTGTCAGAATTGATGGAAACTAATGATGTTTCACATAAGCACCCATAATCTCATAGGCCCAACGCCCATTTTAGCTTTTGAGGTAGGGATCCAATGGTGGTTTTCTTTTTTTCATTTTTTTTTTAAAAAATTTTTAATTTAAGAAAAAATAATTATGGTTTGACTAAAATGACTTAGGACCTTCATGGGCCCATGTTGGGGATTGTACTATTCCTCCTAACTTTGAAATAGGTGTTCATCAATTATATTGATTTAGAACCTCTGTTTGTGCTTATGATAATATCTAGTTTTTCAAAAAGCCGGTCCGTGTCCATGTCCACTCAGAATTTAGTGGACTTACGTTGATTTCGGTTTTCCCAGTGAAAAGATAAGGTTTCGGTTGTTTTTTTTTTTAATTCTACAATTTATGATCTATAATATATATATATATATATATATATATATATATATATATATATATATTATTTTTTTTGGTTTCTTTGTTTTGGTTCTGTTTTCCTTTCGTTTTTATGCTTCACATGCAGATACTTTTTATCCATGAAGATATGTCATGGAGTAAGATCACTTTGTTAGGATTCCACATGTGTCGTTGTAATGTAATCCTTTGATTGATGAACTCTCTCTCTCTCTCTCTCTCTCTCTCTCTCTCTCTCTCTCTCTCTCTCTCTATATATATATATATATATATCTGTGTGTGTGTTTGTGACTTTTGAATGTGAATTTTACTAGTGTGCCTTGAGATGATTCCATAACAAATGATACCTCTCTTAAACTAACTGACCCAATTTCAATTGACAGGGCATTGATGAGTTGAAGCAGAAGCTATTATACACTACCCTTGAACTGGAATCAGTAAGAATGGAAGCAAACGAGGAATTGAGAAAGAACAAGGAGGATGTGAAGAGTCTACTCCATCTCTTAAAGATTGCTTACCAAGAAAGAGATGAAGCAAAGGGTCAACTGCAAAAACTCTTGAACAAAGTCATGCCTTCTAGCCCACCTGAATTGCTTACCATCCTTCCTCATATGCAACCCGAAAGTCCCCTCGTAAAACCCACCAGAGCAAACTCAAGCATAACCGAATCGAATAGTCACTCTGATACTTATAATCACCAGTCACATGGCTCTTCTCCTGTTGATTCCTTCTTTGATGCAGTTTCTTCGCCGGAATTCTCAAACATGAATATGGCTGATTCTAGTAACATGGGTTTTGTGAATCAACCCTTTGTTCAAGAATATAATGGCTCTATATCGACAGGGTTAATGTCTTCAGCAACGCCAAAGACTGACCATGCTTCTTTAGTCATTGATAGTATTGCCAAGGGAAAAGCTCTACCTCAGAAAGGGAAGCTTTTGCAGGCTGTAATGGAAGCAGGTCCACTTCTTCAGACACTCCTTGTTGCTGGGCCTCTTCCCCGGTGGCGAAATCCTCCCCCTCTACAGCCTTTCAAAATCCCTCCTGTTTCCATCAAAGGTTGTGACACTGCAGTTATGAATCAGAAACCAGCTGCAAATTTTAGCAATGTTGTTCAAAGGCCATTGAATACATCACCATATGTTGAGATGTCATGTGGGTCTTCTCAAATGTTTTCGACATCTATGTTGAATTTTGCAAGTGCCCCTTCTGGCATGAATATCAACTATCAACTCCCAGTCGGCAAGCGGCAGAGGTTGCAATGAAATCATGAAACCGTGCTTCTCATTATTTGTATAAAACAAATTTCCAATGGTTGATGGTGTAAATGGCAATACTTTTTTTTGGGATTTCAATGACATAGCTATTTGACTTAGTCCATCCATTTTTGTTTCCTGATACATTGCTATAATCATTGTTCTAGTTCTTTATTACTAGCGATGAAGATCAAATTAATATTCTGATCCCAATTTTCGTTCGAAATCAATGACTATTATGAATGGGACGCTGACATTTGATCAATGAAAACTCAAAAGGTCAGCTGTTAAACATCTTGCAGCAGACACTAGAGCCTTTAACCAAAACAAGGTTTCAATGCTACCCCTGGAAAATAAATTAAAAATAAAAACCTTTCCACCAGGACTCATCAGCTGTGAACCTGCGTGGCTACTTCAAAATTTTAGTCGCTGTTTAAATCGGCTGTAATTTATCTGTACCCCAAGAACGAAAAACAAAAACAAAAACAAAATAAATTAAAACAGAGCTAAGGATACATTTATCACAAACGGTGCAGGCAAATGACTCCCTGTGATAGTAACAAAATAGGGCTTTTCGATGGTCAGAATTAAGAAGGACAAAAATGTTAGGGATGTTTACAATTTTGTAACTGGCCGGTAACGGGGGATGTGTCCAACATGATTAGAGTAAAATGATCCTAATTTTTGTTAGAGACCAAGTTTCCGACTCTGTCAGGCAACCTGAATTTGATCTTTGGTATCATCTAGTTCAACAACAGAAGCATATAAAGACAATGCATTGATGTTCTTAGACTTGAATATAGAGAACTAAATTTTGGCAGCTCGTGCAATTCGGTGTCCTCAATATTATCACCAACAAAAACTGTCCATATCTGTTGTTACTTTGATTTTATCGCCCCATCATCTTCAAACTCTAGACAAATTCTAGGGACTGTCTAGAAACTGAGTTTCATTTTTTGTTCAAGAAATAAGCCTCGCCAATAGTATCCGAAGAAGCAGATTCGTTCAAAGACTAGAAAGTGTTTTTACGATCTTAGATTTCAGCCTAGCATGGATTCAAGTCCAAACCAATCTCCAAAACATGAAAAACTTTCATGTTGGAATCCGTTAGTGATCTCCATTGTCGGTGCTACTTGCACCATATTTCTCTTTTTCAGTTACTACAGGATCCTAAAACGGCACTGCTGTGTACTAAGCTCTAGAAATCGGGCTCAAAGGCAACTTCTCAATGAGGACAACCCTGATGATCCTTCTCTACAGTTCCACAGCCGAGGGCTGGATTCCACCATAATGCACTCAATTCCTATCACTCAGTTCAAGAAGAGTAGCGAAGAAGAATTGAGCCAAAGCAACACAGATTGTGCAGTTTGTTTAGGTGAATTCGAAGAAGGGGAATGGATAAAAAATCTCCCAAACTGCTCTCATGCATTCCATGTTTCCTGCATTGACACTTGGTTTCAGTCTCACTCAAATTGTCCGCTCTGCAGATCAGATGTCTTTGATCTGAACATCCACAATGAATATTCCATTTCTATGTACAGTTTGCTAGAGACTCTGAGGAGGGAAGATTTCTTCCAGGAAAGGGCAGCATATTACCAAAACCTTCGGTCTGAGATCCTCGAAAATTCTGCACTAAGAAGAGAACCAGCAAATGCCAGTTGAGTTGTTTCATCCAATGGAATAGAGATATTTTATCATAATATGAATGCTTCAGATAAAGCTATATGTTCCGACTTGAGGCACCCACCATCGACAGAGGCAATGTTTATGACATTCTATTTGTATTAATGAAGGCAAGGAAATGGGTTAGTTCTAGGATAGGAAGAGTTGTTCACAGAGAAGATAGAACAAAAAGGAAATGGGTTAGTCCTCATTCAATCTGGGCAGTCATGGAGCTTCCTAACTCCAACAGTTAATTGACAGTCTTTGTTTCTCGTAAGGATTTAACGAGTGCCTAAGAAGCACAGACACTTCTCTTAAGATGCCACGATAGTGTTGGAAACAACACTCCATTGACACGCCTCCGACATGACACCTCTATCTTTGTCTTTTTCGTTCTTCTTTCTATTCTTTCTTTTCCTTTTTGTTCTTCCTTTTCCTGTGAATAACTCAACTAGGATTTCCAAAAATGATATAAAGGAATGCATTTTGAATGTTGTATGTGATGCCATATCCCTATTGTGTGTCATATCCTAAAATATGAGGATTTATTGTGTCAGAGTGTCCCGTGTCGTAATCATCTCGTGTGTCCATGTCCGTGCTTCTTAGACAAGTACCATCTCTTTTAAATGCATCTTGAATTTCAACTATAGAAAAAAGAAAACTGAATTTTTTTATTGTCACCTCCTAAAAAATGAGCAGTTTTTTTATTTATTTATGAAGGCTGATTGTCAAATCAAAATCTGAGATGAAAATAACCAAATTTTTTTGAAACTTCATATATGTGGCAGCAAAACTGGCATCATTTGCTATAATTTATCTGGAAAAATTTCTTCCAGGATGATCTAGTGTAGAAGCTGCAATGAACAAAAAAGATTACTGTCGGCAGCAAATTTCTTTTTAAAAAAATGGATCGTAGAGATATTCAAGATCGATCAAGATGCACTAAGCCAATCTACATCCAGAGGCATAGGTCAAATAGAAAATTTGAATCAAACGTCATACGCAGTTTTAACTGACTAGGAACAAGGGAATGGTCCCCAGCAAGAAAGTCTTCTCTCACCGACTGCACTGCACATCCTTGTCCCAGCCAGAAGTCTGCATATTAGAGGCCGGGAAAAAAAAAATGAAGGTAGGGACATATGATTATACAAAACAAGAAGAGAATGATTAAAGAAAATGGTCAAATATAGAATATGCTCTCAACAGCTTCCCTTGTTTTCTCTTCCTTTTTTGCAAACATTCGGAAACTTAAAATTCTGGAAGGTGCAGTGACTAAAATATTCGCCGGCCAAAATGATGCCCCCTTTGACAATGCACTGCCTCAACAAGTAGTCAAACAACCTCTAGAACAAGAACCCATAAGTCCTAACTGTAGAAAGCAATTACAAAACATGTGAAACTAGAGAATAGAAGAGTTGAGACCAGAGTGATAGATAACTGTAAGCCTCAATGTCCGAACGACTATGTGCATAGAAATCTATCCCATAGAGTGGCCCTGGGGGGTTTTCGTCCAAGTATAACTGTATAAGCATTTACATTGGTTCAAATCCAACTATTATGATTTAAATTCCACGATTAGCAGTGCGTGTTGTCCCTTGATGGTAAGCAAGTCTTGTTGACAGTTGATACTAGGAGTGCGGCAATTGGTATATGCGATGACTTCTACTTTGGTGGCTAGAGCAAAGGTCCATTGAGGTGGCTGTACACCTCCAACCCTATTAAGGGTCTGCTCTACCCTTCAACTTCTCGAGAGGGAGGAAAGTTCTCCACTGTAATAGGGAAATCTACTGCCCCATGGGCAATTGATGCTTGCAGCATGAGAGAGGGGAGAGAAAATATGTTCTTGGTTCAAAGCTACTTCCCTGCTAGGCTGACATTGTCAGTGAGTCCAACATCAGAAGTGTTCCAAATAACTACTATTATGATAAATAGTTCGTACGTCATGCACACTAGTATTTTCCCACGTCAGTTGAGAACTCGTTGAAAAAAAAGTGTCTAAGCTCTTCCTCTCTCTCTCTCTCTATGTGTGTGTGTGTGTGTGTGTGTGTGTGTGAGCATTTAGTAAAAGTTCTATTGGGCAAAAAGCAGCCAGCTTCTCAGCGGATAATGGACATGCAAATGGTCCAGTGTATCATAGATTTTCATCAAATGCATCATTAGAAAGAAATTTCAACAGAAGTGCATGGCATGAAACCATTGAAAAATGTAAAAAGCACATCTATTTTTTCTTTTCCGAACCTTTCTACAAATTACACAATAGAAGTATGTACAGAAAAATCTACAATTTGACCATTCAAACGACCTAGAAACATCACAATTACTAGTATTTTTTTAAAGATTATAAACAAAGAAAAGAAATAACAAACCACAAACCTATGATTTTCAGAAGAAAGATGCCCCAACCCAAAATTTATAAATAAACAAACCGGGGAGGCAGTAGAACCCCACACCACGGAGGATGCCTCCAAAAGAATTTCCAACATAAACATTAAATGCTGCCTCCAAATTCTCACAAAGCCTATTCACCAAGTCTCCATGTCAACAGTGTTAACTACCAACACCATAAAGCTCAAACTATTTGATGTTTTCTTCAGTTCATCCTCTATGTAGAACTTCCTGGAGAATAGATACCACGCTCGGAGTCCAGCAAGGTTTGATGTTCCCAATGCATGGAATGAGAAGTGGCAGCTATGATTAACCCTAATTTAAATCAATCATCTCCTCCTAAACAAGTCGGTGCTGTCGCAAGCCCTTTACAAAGTGGGGCTGCATCAACCGAACATACAACCCATTCATTGCTACAAGAGAATCATGGGTTCCTTCTTCCACAATTCGGCCTCCATTAAGAACCACAATATTGTCAACATGCCTCATCATTGCTGCTCTATGCGCAATAAGAATAGTGGTTTTGTTACCCATAATCAGAGTCTCCAGAGCCTCCTGCACTGCCCGGCTTGACTCAGACTCAATTGCAGAGCTCGCCTCATCCAGTAACAAAATGGGAGCATTCTTCAGCACTACCCGTGCAATTGCAATTCTCTGTTTCTGTCCTGGCGTTAGATCCACTCCCCTCATTCCCACATGAGTGTCGTAACCATGAGGCAAGCTGCTAATAAAATGATGTGCATTTGCTATTCTTGCTGCTTCTTTTACCTCAGCTTCAGATGCATTATGCCTTGCATATATGATGTTTTCTCTAAAAGTTGTTGAGAATATTACAGGTTCCTGCTGAACAAGACCCAGGTGGTTCCGCAGCCACCTCAAATTGAACAGTTTGAGATCCTTTCCATCCAATAAAACCTGACCAGCAACCGGATCATAGAATCTCTCAATCAAAGAAATTAGAGTGCTCTTTCCAGAACCCGAAACTCCCACCACAGCTACAGTTTGCCCTCCATTGACTTTAAGACTGAAATTTCTCAGTGTCATCACTTCTGGACGAGTTGGATAACAGAAATCAACCTTTTTCAACTCAATACTTCCATAGACATTTGGAGGTTTCAATGCAGAGCTATCATCTGGGTCAATTTGAGGAACACGATCAATGATTTCAAAAACTGAAATGAGAGACTTTCGCCGTTTAAGTATGTAAGGAGCCAGGCCAAACGGCTCAACCAGGGCAAAGGTTGCAAAAGAGAACACCATGTACTCCTTGAGAGCCGTGGGAAGATCAATATAGCCATTTTTGACAGAGACAGCAGTGTACCAAAGGAGAAGAGAATTGCACGCAAAAAGAAGAAACTGTGAAAAGCCGAAGGCGAAACCAATGGCCATTCCATGGAGGAAGCTCTGCTTATAAATTTTCCTTAGCTGCAGTCTGTAAAGCTCCACTATCTTGTTGCCAGCACAGAACGCCACAACAGAGTAAATGTTTCTAACTGCATCCTCGAGGACAAGAGATGCCTTCATGTGCATCTCCTGGATGCCCCTTGAGAACCCAGCAAGCCACAACTTCTGTCAAAATCGTATTGAAAAAATTAGCAATTGAAGTGAAGATGGTAATTATGGACATTTATTACCAAAAGAAAAGACATACTATATATCAACCCTCCACAGATATATGATTCTCAGCCTCATCAACTAGCCCTGATCAAACAATTATCATTAAATTATGCAGAACAACTTAAGCCATGCTAAGTTGGACAAACAATGTTGTTATACAAGTACACTGCATCAAGAAATTTCCAGCTCATTACAAGCAAGATGGTCGAATTTGCTACTCGGTTAACCAAAAATACACAAAGGAAACAAAACCTGATGCTGACAAAAACCAGAAACAAACATAAAAATCCAATTCAAATTGCAGACATGCTTATGCCAAAAGTAAAAGGTAGAGAAAAATCCATATCCTGTTTTGAGCACTGAAGTGGAAGTGGTTAAATATAAGCCTGATGAAAGCAATCCCAAATTTAGAATTAAAGTGATTGGAATGTTTCAAACTCTGCCTATGTTGTGCTTAAAATCCTATTTCTTCACACAGCTAATTCCCAAGCCTGGAGAAAGGTGGGTCATTTTGGGTAGCTAACAAGCAAAGAAAAGATGATACGGAATGGATATCATGCAGTTGCTAATGATAATATAAACAAGATTGAGTATGTAGTTAATGAGGAGCATCAAGCGTGTGTGTGTGTGTGTTAACTATCAGCATCAATCACAAGTAACATCTAGTGTGTTCATCACTAAAATAAAAAGCCTATAGACATGAATGAACCTGTGCAATAGCAGAAACAGTAAGAATGGGTAATGTTCCCAAAGCCACAAATGCCATTCGCCATTCTAGCAACATCCCTATAAGAACAGTAACGACAACAGCTGCACTGTCCTGGATGAAAATTGAGAGCCGATTGCTGAAAGCAGCCCGAACAAACGTGGCATCATTTGCCAGGCGCATTGATAAGGTGTCAGCATTGTTCTCCGCTTCATCATACCATCCAATTTCATTGCGCAGCATTGCTGAATAGAAATGAACATGAATTAGCTTAAATAAACCCCCCCCCCCCCCCAAAAAAAAAAAAATAAATAAATAAAAGTTTGCGCACACATCCAAAACATCATTCAGACAAAGATATTGCAAGACTTAAATGCCTGAAGAAGATACATGGAATATGGAAAATGTCAGTTACCAGAGAACATCAGTCTTCTTACACGTTCAGTCATCTTCTCCCCCATTATACCAAAATAGAAGTGCTGCAAAAAATTGGCAACCACAGTCACAATACCCATGCATGTGATGATCAAACACCATTTGTCCACTTCATAGCGCAGGCGATGACCCTCATCAACCCTATAATATGCCGTTACAATCAGTGCGATAACATAAGCAAGAAGAGGATTGAGAGAACCAAATATAGCAGCACCGATACTTCCTAAAACTGCATAAAGCCACTCAGCAAAACTAAGTTTCGCAAGCCTCGAAAATGATGGAGGTTTCTGGCACTGTCCGTCACTTGTCTCTCTTTGTTTCACAGGCGCATCTTTGGATCGACACCTAGGTCGACTGAAACTCTTTGAGTGGGAGCGTTCACTTTTTGGATCAGATGTCAAAAGCGGTGAAATAGGGGATTCAGGGCCTGAAGCATTTGAATTCTGTCTGTTAGCAGAACTAACATCAATCCTGGGTAAATCTGGTAATGTCATTTCAAAACAATCCTCTCTTTTTATCGAAAGTGCCTTATCTTCTGCATCCAATGGACACCCATTCTCAGGCACTTGCTCAGGACGTGGGTTATGAATATTTTGTGATTCTTGCGAGTTATACATGTCGTCAGTGAACCCGATTGCATTGATGTCATGGACCCTATGAAGAGAAGATGATTTAACCAGCTTAGGAGATAATGGTTCTTGGAAGTTGTTACTTGTTGATGAATCCTTTTCAGTTTGGACAGTCGTGATCTCCCCGCGGTTTTGAATTGATGTCCTGGAAAAGGAACCACAAAGCAACTGATGGACATATACATTTCCACAATTTAGCTAATCAAATAGTTAACCAATGAACTGCTAGCTTTATAACAGCCACAATATTACACAATCTTACAAAATGTTCAATTTACTTTGCAAAATATACCTTTCAGGAATTTTCACTGCCTCTTCACATCTAAGAAGCTCAGCATAGAGGCCATCCAAGTTTAATAGTTCATCATGCGTACCCATTTCAACAACTTGACCCTCCTCCATCACAGCAATGAAATCAGCATTCTTTATAAGGCTTAGCCGTCGAACTATTATTATAGTTGTTCGTCCCAACATGAGGATATCTAAAGCCTCCTGAACAGCCCTTTCTGCTTCGAAATCAAGGCCACCAGTAACTTCATCAAGCAGTAGAATGGATGGGTTCAAAAGCACTGCCCTAGCAACAGAAAGTTTAATTTTCTGTTCTTCTGTCAATGCTAAACCAGCCCTACCCACCTAAAATGAATATAATTAGATGAATCTCAACAAAAGAAGTGTTAACACTATAATGTGGCTCAAGTTCATATCCAGCACTTTCTACCTGTGTCTCATATCCTTTCTCAAGGGAGCTGATAAATGCATGTGCATGTGCTATTTTAGCAGCTTCTTCAATCTGGTCAGAAGTAGCATAGGACCGCCCATAAGCAATGTTATCTCGTATGCTTAAACTTAGCAAGGCAGGTTCCTGGGTCACAAGTCCAATTTGGCTTCTCAACCATTCCAGTTTCAGGCTTTTAATATTTTCTCCATCCAAAAGTACTTCTCCTGCTCCACAAAGGGAAAGGAAAAAACCAATGAAATCTGCAGAGTACACATCATCATCGTGGGACCCAGTATAAAAGCAAAAAGAAAATGCAAGCAGAAGATAAAAGTCTAGTGCACATCATATACCTAAAGTAGGATCATAAAACCGTTCCATGAGTGGAATTATACTGCTTTTTCCTGATCCATTTCTGCCAACAAGGGCTACAGTTTTCCTAGCAGGTACACTAAGAAAAAATCCACTTAAAATAGGAATCTCAGGACGAGAGAGGTAGCTGAAATAAACATTCCGGAACTCAATGTTTCCCTGCACAGAAACTAAGGTATTTCCATCCTGGTCAACAGTAGAGGAGGAGCGCCTTATCACCTCGTAAAGTCTATAAGCAGCAATCCGCCCTTGATCAAATGAATAGAAGTTCGTTGCTGCTTGATTCAGCCCACTACAAAACAACAAAACATAAAAAGCTTTAGAGAAATGGCATGCAAGAGAGAGAGAGAGAGATTTGAAGAAGAAAAAAAAAGGTCTGACTACATGTGTGGAAAGAGAAAATAGGGGAAGAGAAGAGATAGAAGGAGGAATGGATGCTTACAGGCCACTTAATATTACAGCAAACAAAGCTGCTAAGATTTCACCACCATGAGCTTTTCTATGTGTCACCAGGAACCTTCCAACCCAAAGTTGTAAAGCACATGAACATATTGCAAGTCCATATGTGAACCCAAGACCAAGTCCTTGAACAAGACTTATTAAAACACCATATCTCAGTGTTGCTTGGAGAGAAGTTGCGTAAGAATACTTGGCCAATGGTTCATTTGTAAATGCATGTAAAGTCTTAATGTAAGACACTGCCTGCACAAATAGAGAAATTGCATCTCATAACCAAATAACTCCCGCTTTACTGGAACAGCAGCATAACACAGACCATTTTAAGGAAAACCTCTTTCTTAGTCATTTTTACATATAAACAGTATAAAGTGTAAGAAATGTACTAAAGAAGAAGTGGCTCAATGTTTGTTTCTGTAATTCTGTTTAAATAGCTATGCATTCTAGCCAAACATCCTTGATCATTACTAACTGTATTGTATACTTGGTCTATCCTGTTAGATAAACCCCAAAAAGAGGAAGAAAATGAAGAAGAAAAGGTTTGGGGGAATAGGGAATATGCATGTTAACTGATGCTAACACAGGAAAAGACAATAATTGTAAGAAAAGATCAAAAACTTATCATTGTTGTTTCATTAGATTCTATTGCCCTCATACTAGACATCACGATGCAATTCGCCAGCCCAAATGTGCAATACAGAACCTTAATTGTGTCATGACTGAGTATCAAAGACTTGTATTGCAAGATAGTCAGACTAAAGGAAGATGGTGTTATTTTCTGAGTTATAAATGTAAATATATAGAGAAATTAAATTTGGGCGACTATAAAACCCTGGTCATATCAGATATCACTGCTGCTCCAATGCAACTATGGTGAACATAATTTTAAAAAGCCCTTCTAATGCGGCTTGCCTCAGGGAAAGGAAGTCCTAAAAACACCTTGAAGCTTGAAAAAATAAGCAGAAGGCTTGTGAAGCACACTTCAGAAGATGAGGCATGCAAGAGTTGCACTTTCTGCACGTATGTACACCTCGCTCAAGAGGCATATGCCTTGTTTACATTTAAATCCCTCTCTCTCTCTCTCATTGCAAGGTGACCAATCATGCTTCTTTGTTATTTGGTTGTGTATCAAACCTCTTGTACTAACTCTCAATCTATGAAGCATGGATATGGATATGGGAAACGGATACGATGCGATACGAATACGCCAATTTGGCAATCTATACTACCTATAAAAGTCTGTATATTGGAAAATCTTTTGATTTCCTTTGTTACCCTTAATAAAATCCATAAAGACAATAATGACCTATCCTATTTATTGATAAATCCCAATCGAACGACATTAAATTATTCTACCAGTTTTATGTTATATGATTTGCTAATTATAAAGAATCCTATTATAATAGGAAACTTTCACTATTCTTGCCGAGTTTTTAATTTAATAGGACCTAAATTTTGGCTAAAATTTAGGAGAAAATTTTTCCAATAATTTAGGAAATTAATTTAGAATTAAAAAATGTTTGAGGTTCACCGTTAAATAAAGTTATGGGGTTATGGGGCTATGGTTCTGGCCAGTACTTTACCTTATAAGTAGGATATTTGTATAGGATCTTAGCACCGTATAAAATTAATTTGAAAAAAAAAAAAAAAAAAAAAAAAAAAAAAAAAAACCCAAGGTGGGGGAGGAAGAAGATAGCTGTGACTCTATGAGAGGCCAATATGGTTTAGAACATGGTTTTTGACTTTCTGGTGACACATAAGTTGTGGAAAAATTTTAATTTATCAAAATGATTCACATGCAACGCATGTGTGCACCAACTAGTTCTAAAAAAATGTAGGATACAATACGGCAGGGATACGTTAATAAATAAATATATTAAAATTAATATTTGGTTTAAAACATCAATAATAAACATTAAAAAAAAAAAAAGTTTGAAACATCTACAAAATCAATTAATATGCAAGAATAGATGTACAAAGAACACATCCATAAGTATCAACCATGTTAATCATTCATAGGAAAAAAAAAAAAACTAGAATGACATTAACATTATGAAATAGCCATTTAGCTCCATTGCTCTACAATGGTCGCCCTAGTAGAGAGAGAGTGGAAAGAGAACTAAGATGAGAGAACTAAAATGAGTTAATTGTTTCAATCAAAGTATGAGTATTATGTATTTTTAAATTTACCCTATCTATTTAAAAAATAAATAATTACAAATTAACCCTAAAGGAATCCCAAACGTATCTAAGGTGTATCTGATGACATAACAATGTGTGTTACTGTTCCGATACGTAAGGAGAGTATCAGATACATATCGGGGAGTATCCTAGGCGTATCGCATCCAATACAGATTCATTAGGGGCTTTGAAGTATTCGTCCTTCATAGCTCTCAATCCTATTTCCTTTTTCTTTTTCTTTTTCTTTTTAATTTATTTTAAATATGTCCATGTTTTTCTTTTTGAAGTAAAATATGTATTAACAACAAAAGGCTTAGTCCAAGTACATAACACATATACGAGAACTAAACAAGGACATAAATATAACCATGTTTCTTGACTGAGCTTCTGCCAGACGATTTTCATGTCTATGTACAATCCTCGTGTGAATTAATCAATGATTTTGGTTAACCATGCTAGCATGATCCTAAATGTTTGAAAAATGTAGATATATCTAATAATTTATTCATTATTTAATTGTTGTTACAATATTAAATACAACCATGTTTCTTGACAAAACTATGTTCTGCCAGCCGATTTTCATGTGTATATACAATCCTCGTGTGAATTAATCAGTGATTTTGGTTAACCATGCTAGCATGATCCTAAATGTTTGAAAAATGTAGATATATTTATCAATTTATTAATTATTTAATTTTTGTTACAATCTTTTCTCTCTTCTTGTCTTTTACTTATTTATTTTTTTAAAATAATATCAAGAGGTTCTAGATGCTTTGCACCCAACTAATCCCTTAGGCACATGCAAGTCCCCTTGTCCCACATGCATCAGGCGATTCCAGGACAAATTCTATGGGGGTGGCCTTAAGGGGGAGTGGTGAGAGTTGAACCCAATACATCTTGCAAGAGGCCCTAGGTTCCAAATGCTTTGCACCCAACTAATCCCCCTACAAACATGCAGTCACCTTGTCCTACATGCATCGGGCAATTCTAGGACAAAGTCCATGGGGGTGGCCTTAAGGGGGAGTAGTGAGAGTTGAACCCAAGACGTCTTGCTTCACAAGAGGCCCTTAAACCACTCGTTCCATCCCTCAAGGTTCAATCTTTTCTCTTTTCGTTGGTTTAATACGTGTTTCAAAAATAAATATAAAATATAAGATAAAAAGTCTATATCTTATACTTTGACGTTTACACTTCACCTTCCACTTTGCCTCTGAAACATTGTTTGATATTGTGTTTATTCAATAATCAACTAATTTTGTAGGTCTACAATGCTCGTAAAATGTCTAAAGAAGAGTTCATACCTCTCTATATATATTTCTTATATAGATTTATTTATTAGCAACTTCAATTTTTTTAAAAAAATATTTATATTTTTTTAAATTTAAAATTTAAAATCTGAAAAGCTTATGACTCAGTGCCTTGATGCTTATGCCTTGCCTTTCGAGGATTAAAAATCCTAGCCTAATGCTTTCACCTTTAAAAGCTATGGTAAAGAAAACACCAAAAATTACACCAATTTTCATTGGACCGAATTTATAATCATTATATGAAACTTTGAAAGAGAATGATTGGGCAAAGACTAACACATGAAAAATGAGGGGCAAGAAATTAACTTGCGAAATGCCACCACCTAGTTATGGAACATTTAACATGTAGAAGAAAAACCAGCAACGGGTTTCATTAACTTTAAAAAAGAAAAAGACAGGGAATAGGGTGTAAAGGAGATCTGAACATTAATTTTGGAAGAGTACCAAACTGATAAGTTAACATGGCCAAGAACATAGATGATGAATCTATAACTACTGTGAAAACAATTGGAGCACAAACAAGTGAGTTTTCAATCGCAATGAGCTTTTTTCAGGGGTCTGTAAATCTGAATTAAGCCCCATTTGCATAGCTTATGAATAAACTAAGCATGAAGAAGGGGTTGTCCCAAGGTGTAAGTAGTTTCCCATTTGCATAGCTTATAAGCTACAAAAAAATTTCAGGTAGACAGGACTACTAAAACATGGAAGTAATTTTAGTAAAATTCATAGCAAATTGAGTGATAAACTTAGAAGTGCGGCCAAAGAGCACAGAAATCATTCTCTTTATCTTGGTTCAATTATACATTTTTTTTTTTTAATTTAAAAAAGGAGGCGGTGGGGGTGAAGAGATTGAAGAAGACAGCACCATATAATTAGAGCCAAATGATAAAAAATGACAGCCAGGAACATCCACAACTAATCCTCATTATCTTGGTTCAATCATACAATCATATATAAGGAGGTAGAGATTGAAAAACAAATGCCCATAGAGTTAAAGAGGCATGTACAAAGAGGAGAGGTGCATCTAGATTATTCTGGGACTGATACATAAATATATTATGCGAAAAACTTACAACTTAACAACAACAAAACAATATTTCAAAACCCCAAATAGTTCTAGAATTTGAAGTTTTGAACGTCTCTTCTTCTTTTTTGCTCCTTAGCTTTCTTAGCAACCAAAGCTCCCAATAGAATCGGATTTTTGTGAGTTTTGGTTCAATTCAGTCAATTCTGGCTGTATAATTCTTTTCTATTTTCATTTATATTACCTAGCTCATTGATGCTTCCAGTAGATGCAATTCTCTTCAGTCTTCATCACATATATTATCTTATTGTATTATATTTATTATTATTTATAGATAGTAAGACTCATTGAGCATAAATACATGTGACATCTACAAAAAGTCCATGCAAATGTAACAGAAAAGCAACATTGGGTGGATTCTCCAAGTTAACCAAACAGTAAGCTTTCATCTACTTCAAATATGAATTCAAAAGGAAAAGGGAGGGGGGAGAGGGTGGGGCGAACAAACTTGAGAAGGTCAAAATATATGTTAGATTGAAAAAATAACCTGTTCAGCAATGCTTGCTGCTTCAGCATATGCATCTTGAATATTTTCAGCAAGTTTGTGAAGAAAAATGTTAGATACTCCTCCTGCAGCAACAATGAATGGGCCAGTGGCTAATGTTATGAGAGCAATTTGCCAACAGTTGACAAATCCAATGACAAGACCACTAAAGAATGTTGCCATATTGTGAATATAATTTCCAACCTGTCACAACAAAAGTTACTATTGATACGAGGTATAAACAATATACAAGACATTGCAAAAATGCCAACCTAAAGTGAGTCTTCAACAATTATAAAACAAAAAACAATCTATGACGGAGAGCAATACTTGTGGTCTGAAGCATACCTTTTCACTAAGAGCAGACTGAATGAGAAGCACATCACTTAAAACCTGGCTCACAATGTCCCCATTGTTCACATATGTATCGAAAAAACTCATGTCCTGGTTAAGTAATACTTGAACATACTTTGATCTAATGACAGCAGTCTGCCTTTCTCCAGTAAGAATCCAGCAGGAAACCTCTATTACGTAAAAGGAATTACTATTGGAGACAGCACAAAAATTTCATCTACAAAATTACAAGATAAAATTGCAGCAGTAAGCAATAAAAAATTTAAACTTACCAATCCAACCAGCAGCAAAAACACCAGAAGCTATGTAAATAATGTAAAGAGCATGCTGCAGAATAAAGAAGAACATGGTTCAATTAATAAATTCCGGTTAAAACTGCAAAAATTACTGATTTAAATTAAGAATATTTCTTAATGAAAGACAAAACAAGTTTCACATTCAGAATAAAACTTGTACTTGGAAAAAAGAAAATGTATCAGTCAGAGAAGGAAAAGAAATCAGTTAAAAAGATGTATCAATGCAAGAGTAAATAAACCTCCATCATAATAAATACTTGTCCATTCTAGGAAGAAGAAGAAAAAAAAATGAAAAGAAGAATATACTACAACACCATATGCAATCTAAGTCCCATGAACCACAGCATTTCTCTGATCACATTCCCAATTTGTTAAACTTACCAAATTTCATAACAATCATTAAGTGGCTGTGACAAAGAATTCCAATCTCTACTCTCAAACTCGGAGGACTGTAGTGAACAGACCTATGGCAACTAGAAATCCATAAAAATGTTCTCTTGCAAATTGCAATGAATGAAACCCAATGCTTTATGCAGCTAAGTGGTTTAGTCGAGCTGAGTTGTTCGTCTTTTGAAAACCAAAAGTAAAACAGAACACCATATTCAAAAAAATATATAATTTCTTTTTCTTCCTGTTTTCTCAGCAACCAAATGAAGGGTATAAGTAAAATTAAGGAAGAATGAGATAAATTATCCGGATCGCTAATTACGGAAATCCCCATAAGAAGTGTACGTTAGAACTTGCAATCCAGGGTGCAAATCGCTGGGTATTGCTGCTAGCCTAGTTCAAAGAAAGAATGTGACATTAGTGGAAACATTTGAATTTCGAACTTGATTAGAAAACTGATGCTTCCCCTAAAACGAAGCAGAAGAATGCTCAAAAGGAAAAAAACTCCAAATTTGGCAGGCCCCCATGACCTCTTCACTAGTAATCTGCCATCTGTACGCTAGAGCTGAGAGATTCTCCAACAAAAATGGAGCATCTCTTATATATATTGGAAAAACATGGGAAAAAGTAAAATTAGTGTTCCAAAACCCACCTGAGTGAACTCCTCAAATAACTCATCCGATCTTTCTCTATGATCCGAGCTCAGCAACTGTACAATCTTCCCGAAAAAATGCAAGTACACAACAAGCGCCGTCCCGTGGGCCGCCGCAGCCAGCGATCCGACGACCATCAGAAACCAATCAAACCCATCGGCATAAGCGAACAGCATCGAGAAAGGCACGGCTGCCGGCGGCGGCTCCACCTCCTCAGCCTCCTCAACCTCCTCCTCTTCCTCCGGCGGCGCTACCGGTGCGCCCTCGGCGTTAAAGTCATTGTACGGCGACGGAGACTCCGGCGGTTCTGACACCTCCGATACCGGCGTTAAGGGCTGTATGTGGGGTGGAGACCACCCGAAAAGCCCCCTTGATACTATCATCTTTGGCAACAACACAGAGGAAAACCCTAAACCCCAATTAAAGCTTGAAAATTTCTTCTGTCACTCTGCCTTCGCTCTCTCTCTCTCGCTCTCTCTCTCTCTACATTACCGTTGTCTTCTTCCTTGCAACGTTTTTTGGTGGCTTTTAGCCTCTTTCCTCTCTCTCTCTCGCGTCTCTCTCTCACAAAATAAAGCCTATTCTCCGTAGGCGTTAAAAGCAAAGAACAGTTTTCTTCTTTTTTCCCACTTTGGTCTCCTGCCAGTTCATTTTCCCACCTGCCTCTTTTCTTTTATGTTGTGGGAGAGATTAGGGTGTTGTCGCGTGTGCCCACGAGGACTAGGAGAGCTCGTCCTTGCATAAATCCTAGCCGTTGGATAATCTAACATTCATGTGATGATATCAAAGTATTCAGAGATGACCAGTTTGTTTTACCCCACCAGTCCTTGTGGTCGTAATTTGTTGGGCCCTGTCAAGATCTTGGAGTTGGAGCTTCAATCTTCACAGAGTGAGGTGTTCATGGAAAGATGATGACACGTAGCCTAACTCTTCCGGGCCCCAATTCTAGCAATGAGGGCCCAACAAATTCATGTCTCAAGTCTTAACTTCAAACCTAATCCGGAAGAAAAAAAAAAAAACTTTATTTCAATTCAGTGCGGTGATTATATATATATATATATCACATCACATAGGTATGAATTCCACACTCTCTTATGACACCATAAGGATACAAATTATGGCATGGAGTATTTGGATATGGCACACTCTCTTTCGTAAGGGAATGTGGAGGCTACACCTGTTGTGTAGCCCATTGGGATGGGCTTCCATTTAAGGACAAAACAAACCAATCCACTTCCAGAAAAGGGGGAAAAAAAATATAAAATCCCTAGAATGAGAAAAAAATATATTAAGATAAATAGAGATCTCGTCTCTACTAGAATGAGGATGCACCTACGTAGGTTTTTCATTTGGAAACGGAGATATGTGGAAAGGGTATTGGGCCCAAGAAAAATCAGTGGGTCCACTTTTAAAACCATTGGTAATTACCACTAAGTTTGTTTTATTAGATTTTAGTAATAAAAAGATAATAATAAAGAGATATGGAAATGGTGTTGGGCCCATTCAAAATCAATGAATATCTATTTTTAAAACTGTGCAATGTGGCCTTAGCCTACACTTTACTCTATTATGTGTATTTGAGAGAGAAATTAATCATATGAAAAGGTCCCATAACTTTACCCTCTCACATGTACATAATATGACAAAGTGTAGGACAAAATAACATTATGTTTTAAGACTTCGGATAATCACCACTAACTTCATGTTTTTTTAATGAATTATTCCAAATGGGAATAAATAATTTCTACTCAAACAACCCAACGGAGCCTAAGATGTCATCATTAGGCGCAGTAATTGTGCATTTACATGACAATATGTTTTCCCCAAGGCGTGTCTAGAGGTTTGCTGAAAATTTTATCATTGCCGGTGCCTCAGCTTTAGTTTCCTTTTGTTCTTCCTTCGAACCTTAAAACCAAAAAAAAAAAAAAAAAATTTATCATCGACACGATTGTGGATGCATGCATTAGAGCAATTTGTTTGGATACAAGTACCTCCCGGCTACTAGTATTGCTACAACTCTTAGTGCCTGTTTGGGATAGCTTCAGAGTAGAATCAGAAGTAGAATCAGAAGCTGAATCAGAATCAGGGGGGAGACAACTTTAGCAAATTAGCCTCAAAACCTATTTTGGGCTTACAATCACTTTTCTCATTTTTTATCCAAACACTCTTAAAAGTGATTATGGGCCATCAGAAGAGATTTTGGGCCTTCCAAAATCTCATCCAAACAGGCACTTAGAACGTTGATGTAGTCTCTTGGTCTTTTCATCCCAGGCCAAACTTTGGCAAAGGAACTTTCCAAGTTTATGAATTCAATTATTGTAATCCCAAATTTAATAATTTCAATCCTCACTAGGCGATTATTTTCCTTTCTAACCAAATCATATCCCATCTGACCAAAAAAGAAGAAAAAAAAAAAAGGCGACAGATGCAATAACCCATGACTTTTAAGTTGATTGGCCAACCATTCATCACATTCAAAATTAGTAAATCAAATGTTTCAAAAACAAGTGCATAATTCCTACCGTCCCACAGTAAAACATTAACCAGCAGCAAAACAAAATTTTAACTCAACTATTTTTCCAATCCTCCTCCATCCAAAACCCTCAACAAAGTGGTCTAAATGGAGACTCCCATCAAATACAAAGAAATGAAATACCTGGAAATCAAAATCCAGATCCTACCTTAGATAATCCCAATTTTGTTTGCCACATCCAAGGCATCAAAGTCTGGTGTCAGCCTAACATATGCCTTCTTGGTGCCATCAGGCCTGGATCACAAGTTTTAGTGTCAGAAGAAGAGTTTTAAAATTTGCCAGCGAAGAAATAAAGCATATGTATGACTAAATCTCATCACAATCATAAAGCATACAATAACAGAGAATCAAAACCAATCACCAATATGCAATAACTAGATCTCAGTATCATGAAATGGACAGGTATATTTGCAAACAAAAGGTACTCAATAGGTACACCTGGAAGCAACTTATAAGAACAATTGCTTGATTTGGATAGATATTTTCAAATATTTGAAATCTGGTCCAAACAATCCAATCAATTTCCATCCAAACAGGTCAACCAGGGATAGATTCTGCAGTAAAATTTTGCAAATAATAAGTCAAAGTTTGACCCTGACAAATGATGATCAAGCTGTGCCTTTGCCAGTAGGGGCTGATGCAACACAGAATAATCCACCAACAATTATTCCTAAAAAGGCTATAACCTATGTTACATGAATACTTTAAAATGTTAAAAGCCCCAAATTATCAGACAAGACAACAGCATGGGTAGGGGCATATAGGATATGTCACACAACTTCCAAGTATTAAGGTTTTAAACATCTTTTATTTTGTTCCCCTCCCCCACAAAAAACAAAGTACGGCGAAAAGACCTGCCCCCAAAATAACACATTGGTTCAGGGGTCATTCTAGTAAAATGGAAGGCATAAGTGAAAGCCATTTAATAACAATACCAGTTGATTACTGGATTAATTATTTAATTATCTAATCTCTTGCACTATTGTCATAAAAATTCCAATTACCATCTTTGTCATTTTAGAAGTACACTAAACACTCGACACCATTCCACTGACACCATCACATCTCAGTAACAAATTCTTCTTCAGCAACTAATGGCATCAATACTAACTAAATTACCCAATCTATTAAATTTATATGTCCTCAATTTTTTTGGGATAGTATTAGCTTTAACCTTTTGTAAAATTTCATTCTAGAGCATAATATGAAAACTGTCTTCTAGAGTTGTCTTCCAAACTCAACCTTTTAATGCAAAATTGTCTTACAAAGGAGATGATGGATGCACGGGGGGAAATATTGTCCCAAATACCCAATAATTGATGCTAAGAACTATCAGAAATTATTTCATCACAAAAGAAAGGGAAAAGAAGGAAGGGGGTCGGGGGGGGTCGGGGATGACATCATCACATCATAAAGGGGTTTTTATGCGCTAAAAGAAATTATAAGTGCTTCAGTGGAAACATGAAACCAGTGACAGATTATGCCCAAAGACATGGAATCTAAAGTTGAATAATTGGACAGCTTTCATCAACTTTCAGATGATGTTACTAGAAAAAATAATAAAGAGTGCAGGAAGAAAACAATAATTACGAAGTAAACACCTAAGGCATACCTGATCAAGGTATTCACTTTCTTGGCCTGGATGTCATACATCTTTTTCACAGCATCCTTTATCTTCTTCTTGTCAGCACGGATGTCAACAATAAAAACCAAAGTGTTGTTGTCTTCAATCTTCTTCATTGAAGACTCAGTAGTGAGGGGATATTTGAGAATCTGATAATGATCAAGCTTGTTCCTTGGAGGAGCACTAATGCGAGGATACTTGGGGTTCCTTGGTTTCTTCAATGTCCTTGGCCGATGGAAAGTAACAGACGTTCTGATTTTCTTCACTTTCTTCTTAAAGGTCGATGAACCTGATAACACTAATCTAGCAGCCTTCACGGCCTGCATCTTTGGATCAGTCCTTTTTGAACTGTCAACTGCATACAAGAGGTCGCCATTAAGTGGTTTGTCACTCATATATCCCATCCTACTAACATTTCTCATGGAAATCTATATGGAAAAGATCTGTCAAGTTGAAGGCAATAGTACCAGCAACAACTGTGCTCAGCTTTTATTTTGCTTTTCTTTTCTTTTCTTTTTTTCTTTTTTCCACTTACCTTTTAGTGAGGCCACATTAACAAAATACACTAGTGCTAAAAACACTAGCGCTCCATTTAATTTCTGAGGAAATATATATATATATATACATATTGAAGGGGTGGGGGATGATTTTGAATCATTTTTTATTATCTATGACCCATAAATCAAACACCACCATCCAACAGATCCTATTTGCAAATATGTGAATAAGTCGATATGAGGCTTTATTTTCTTATTTTATCCAAATAAATTGAACATCATATCTAAGAACCCTAGCAATTCTTGATTTACTGTTAAACCCATTTTGGATCTCTGTCAACCAATAATGTGGGACCATAACATGGTTAAAGTAAAACCCTTTGAAGTCCGGATGCAGCATGGTACTCATTCTACCACAATGTCAATACAAAGACAGTTTCAAAATGAATAGTTGAAAATTTTCGATATATAGGACTCATGTCAATAAATTATATGAACCTTTTATTGGAAAAATGGGTATTTCAACCCCATTCAACCCAATGCTCGGAAGCCAAAACATCATAAAAGAAAGGATTCAAGATCATATTTTGTCTGCTTTTTCTCACTTTTCTTGGCAACCAACCAGATGGTAGGTTCCTTCTGCCAGCAAACTAATAGCTAACGTATAACCATTTGGTCACCAAGAAGAAGTGCAAAAGAAACTAGAGTACAGTTTAGAATCTTAAAAATTTCATCATCTGGCACATCAAAAAACAATACCTCCAATCAACTGGGCCCCAATAAAACCATTGGCCTAGAGCACAGTGCATTGGGTGTTCATTGGTAATTGAATTGCCCACTTGTTTTTGTATACAATTTTATATGCAAATTAACCATCATGAATGCAGTCATTACAGAAAATGGAAAGTCTGATCACAATTGACAGGTGAAACTTTGAAATGGTTGCATTTCAAGAAATACTAAATTTGACCTTATACCATCATTTGAGGCAACAGATACAATTTTGTTAAATGACCCTGTTTTGGATGATGGATTTGTAACTTCAACTGCTATGGAAAAACAAATGGAGCCATTCAATCTTCATGGAACGTCCAAATAGGCCCTTAGTAAACACGAGTTCGTCATTTTTTTAAATTTATATAAAAATAAAAAAAATTTAAAAAAAACACTCACACACACACACACACACAATTCATAAGCTCATTTTTCTGTTCTTTTCCACCGTTTACTCAACAACCAAACATGATTACGGAAATGAATGAACGCCAGGAAACCATACAAGTGAAGACTAACCGTACAAAATTCCAGCAACATGAAGAGAACAATCACACATTTTAAAGAGAAAAAAGCAGTGGCCTGATCAATACCCTTTGCTGGAGCCATTGCTGGTGAAGAAGCTATCTATCTCTACGCCCTTTTTGTCAACTGAAACCCTAACAAAACACGCACATCACATAAATGAGTGAATCTTCTTCCGTCTCTGAAAGGACATATCGTCACGCATTTCTTCGAAAATAATATAAATATACATGTAGAGAGCAAGAGAGTTGCACATTGATATATATATATATAGAGAGAGAGAGAGAGAGAGAGATAGAGAACCTGTCTTTTGGGAAGCAGAGGTGCCGTCTCTAGGGTTTAGAATGAAGGAGAAGGCCGAACGGAGCTGAGCATGCTTACGGTGAAAAGAATTGGAATTACCAAAATATCCAATTTTATAACGAAATTGACCACCGCATCCCTCGTTATTAGTTTGCGAATTTGTGTGCGTGAAATTGTGGGCCGGACTGGTCCACTGGACCCAAGCGCTTTTGATTTGGGGAACGTCTATTGCAACCCCCTATTCCTATAAGCTCACCCCCCATCCTTTAGGTTTTTAAAGTTTTATGCAAAATATAAAAAGTTTTTATGAAAATCGGCTGTGATGTCTACTAGAAAACATCATTTTGAACAACTTTGCAGAAGAAAGTTTTTCCAAAATCTATCGTTAGATATACTTTTTAACCATTTATAACTTTTATTTCATTTTTTGCCAAAAAGTCTACCTAAACGATAAATTTTGGAAAAACTTTCTTCTGCAAAGTTGTTCAAAATGATGTTTTCTAGTGGACAGCACGGCCGGTTTTCATAAAAACATTCTATATTTTGCATAAAACCTTAAAAACCTAAAGGATGGGGGGTGGGCTTATAGGAATGGGGGGTTGCAATAGCCATTCCCATTGATTTGTTCTGTGAGCCTGTGATAGGAACTATGCTCCAGGGTTTTCCAATAGGAGGCCTTTATTGGCATCCAAAAACTTACTTTTCATCCCCCACTTATTTTATGTTTTAAGATTTTATGAAAAATATATAAGATTTTCATAAAAACTGATTACGCTGTTTATTAAAAAACATCATTTTGAATAACATTTTAGAAGAAATTTTTTTTCAAAATCTATCGTTTAAGTGGACTTTTTATTCATTTATGGAGCGAATAGTATAAATGACAAAAAAGTATACTTAAACGATAGATTTTGGAAAAACTATCTTCTAAAAAGTTGTTCAAAATGATATTTTCTAATAGAATATGTGATAAGTTTTTATGAAAACCTTTCTGTATTTTTCATAAAACCTTAAAATATAAAATAAGTGAGAGATGAAGAGCAAGTCTTTGGGTGCCAATAAAGGCCCCATTTCCAATACTAACCCTTCATCAATAGGAAGGTTTTAGGCTCAATTTTTCACCCATCTTAAGATCAATTATTATTTTTTAGAATTAATAAACAAGTCAAGCCGAGTAATACACTGCACATGGTTGACTTATTAAATTAACAACCTCAAAAATAAGACTTGAGTTAAACTCATTTCATTTACGAACGAACTCGAACAAGCCTTTTATTGATTCAATTTCAAGCTGAACGCATGTAGCTTGTTACATGATTAAACCTCCTGACGTACAAAACAATCTTTTTTTATTCATATTTCTTTCTTGGTTCAGGTGATATCAGTCTACAAAAAGATGGTCTGGATTATCTCATCATGAAACTTGGAGCTAATAATTACTACACATAGTTCATTTGAAGATATGATTCTTCCACCCAACAAAAATCTAGCTAAGAATATGTCAAAACCCCATTAAAAATTCAACCTAGAGCTGGTAAAATTTTCATGATTTCATGTAAATTAACTTAAAATGTTTCACAATTCCAAATGGGGCTGAGCAATGTACAAACGTACAAGCTCCACCATTATATCGATCAATGGTTTTGGACCATCTAATGCACCTCATGGGGCAAACTGCAGGATCCCTATCATATTTGGTGCCCAAAAAAATGTGTCTGAACGTAATGGTTGAGTGACAATCCAAACATGCAAAATCCTATATTTCCTTTTAAGTGCAATCCAAATGAATAATAGAGCAAACACGAATCATACTTATCATCCATTTACAGAAGTTTCTGCCTTTATTGACCACTGATCACATCCCTAGATATGTCAAAACCCAGTTAAAACTTCAGTGTATGGCTTTGAAAGATTGCAGGATTTTCATGTAAAGTAATGTAACCAGTTTCATAAAATTACATAAAAGAGTTGACCATAACTTTGAATGTTATCTGTGTCATGTGCTTTGAATGGATTTCTTGCTGTGAGTATAAACAAATTGAAATAATTGATGACGGTGAGAAGTTAATGGACTAAAAACTTGAACCCTATATGTTACCTAAAGAATCAATTTACAATGACCACGTATCATTCCATCTTCCAATCTTCATCCGATGGATCTGTATTATCTACATTTGGTTTGTTGAATCCAGGCTAATGGTCCTTGTATATCAGACCCATAAATATGACCCATCTTGGTACGCTTTGTTTCCAGGTATCTCTTGTTTTCTTCTGTAATGGGTGTCAAAACAGGAACCCTCCCAACAACAGCCAAGCCGTAACCCTTCAGACCAGTAAATTTGGCTGGGTTGTTAGTCATTAGGCGCATAGTTCTTACCCCTACGTCCCTTAGAATCTGCAGGAATCAAGTGAAATATATTACACTCTACTGAAATGAAATAAAGAGAGAGAAGGAAGTATTATCCAAAAATTGACACCATGAAAAGGATATCAGCAGGGTATGGAGTACCAGGAGCTCAAGGAACTGTTTACGATTTAAGTATTTTTAATAGATCCATATATATATATAAACCTCATCCCACATCAAGCTCTTGCCCTTGATTTTATAATTCATGTTAGATTGGGAAATTTTTCTTTTGTCATGATTTTACCCTCTTGGTGTGAAATAGTATAACTTTTCACCAAAGAAATTGAAAGGCAAAAAACAACCATCTCTTCTCAGGCCATGTTTGTTTGGCTGGAATGGAATGAGTGGGAATGGAATCTAATTCCATGCTTGAATTAGTCTGGAATGGAATGAGATTTGAAATAAACATTAGGGAATGAATATCATAGCAACTCATTATTGCTGTTTGATTCCATTCCTATTAGGTACCTCATCCAAACATGTTGTTGGGAATGAATTAGAATGTGATTCCGTTCCACCCATTCCATTCCAACCAGACAAACATGGCATCAAAGTCTTCTATTGGCATGTTGTAATTTTCCTTTTCAATCCCTAATGCTTCCACTAACTTATTGACTAAACATATAGAAGACAACCACCATCACAATTCACAAGCTTGAAAAAACACTCGGTACTAGCTTTTATAACCCTGTCCCGTGCGGGGGTTGGGGGAAGTTATGGAGAAAATATTAATTCATGAAAACATCAGTATAATTTACTTCACTGTAAAGAGTTCCCCTCATCCACCCATTTTGGTATTTTTCCCTAGTAGCCATGAAAATTTTAAGAATTATTTAAAAATAGGATTTATAAACTGACCTGGGCACCGATCCCATACTCACGCGCATCAACGGCCAGCCCGAGTTCTAGATTTGCTTCAACTGTGTCATGACCTAGATCCTGCAAATTATAGGCTCGAAGTTTGTGTCCAAGGCCAATCCCTCTTCCTTCATGACCTCGAAGGTAAACAACAACACCTCTACCAGCTTGCTCAATTAACTGCATTGCCAAATCCAACTGGTTGCCACAATCACACCTGGTCGACCCAAAAATATCCCCAGTCAAACACTCTGAGTGAACCCTTACTAGGACATCTTGTCCATCTCCAATGCTTCCCTGTTGATGTTTGAAAAAACAGAAATAGCTTAACAGAAGTTTTGGGCACTGAATATAGTCCTTAAACCTTACAAGGAACATTTATACCTTCACAATGGCTACATGTTCTGTGCCATCTAGTTTCGAGCGATAGCAATAAGCCTGAAACAAACCCCACTTAGTTGGCAGACGTGAAATAGCTGTTCTTTCAACCAGATTTTCTCTCTTTCTTCTATACCTACAAGAAGATCGTACATCCTTGAGTCAATAAGAACTGTCTTCCTCCCCTCCCCACCCCCACCCAAACAGATCTCTCAGTTAAAATTAACTGATTGAATGAAATAAAAGAGATAAATAATTACTAAAATAAACTAAAGCAGATTGGCGTCAAAAAAGGGACCAGTTCATGCCATACATCAAAAAGACAAAGACAAGTAAAGAGGCTCAGGTAGAGTATCTAAAAGTGACTATAGCAGAAAAAGTTAACCGGAAGCATAATTTTGTTTATATGACTTTTACTTATATCATTGTAGTCGTACTTTGATAGCTAGCTTGTTTTACCACCAGGAATGAATTTGAAATGAACTTCTACAACCACAGAAAAATTTCAACTTCTCTTGTTTAATTGATTAGAAGCAACTTATTTGTGAAGTAATTCTTCAGGACTGCTCAAAAGAGATAAATCAGCGAAGTTGCTAGCATAACCCACTATAAATTTCAGCTACACTTTCTTTTCTTTTCTTTTTTTTATTTTTCTATTTATTCTATGGAAGACATATGAAAGAGGCCAAAATAAACCATCCTTGGGAGATTTGAAGTCATTAAAGCTCACCTAATCAAATCAGTGATTGAGACAATTGGAATGCTATGCTCCAAGGATAACTTCCTTAAATTGGGCAAAGATGCCATAGAACCATCGTCTGCATCAACAACAGCCGATAGAACAGAAACTGCCCTCAAACCAGCCAGCATAACCAAATCTACAGAAGCCTCAGTATGACCAGCTCTCCTTAGAACCCCGCCATTTCGGTACTTGAGGGGAAACACATGGCCTGGCCTTCTAAAGTCTTCTGGCTTCGACTTGGGAGATGAAAGAGCAAGAACAGTTTTTGCCCTGTCTGAAGCTGATACTCCTGTTGATGTGCCAGCCTTTGCATCCTAAATAAGCAAACCATAGCATTTGCAAACATAAATTAGCCCATCTTCGATGCTCCAAATCTCACTGCAATAGATGATGCAATATATTTACACAGGGCCTTGTTGAAAAACAATACCACTGTAATTGTGAAAGTGGGGGCAGAAGAATCTTCATCTTCACTCTCAGGAGACATTAAAGGGAGCTTCAGTCTCTCAAGATCCTCCTCTTTCATCCCCACAGAAACAATTCCTGATCCATGCTTAATCATGAAGGCTACATCCCGGGGACTTGTAAGAGATGCTGCCATGATAAGGTTTCCTTCAACATCCCCATTTTCATCATCTACAACAATCACGAACTATAAAAGTTTGCAATAATGGGTCAGCATCTAATTGATCATGCTTAAAGTCTTACAAAAGTCAAATCAAAAGAAGCCAGTACCATTTCACATAAAACTGGTATAAGCATCACAAAACTATATAATCATCCATACTAAGTATTATATCAGGGAACCACCATTTGGTCTCTGCTTGTTAATGGAACCTGTAAAACAATAACTACCCAATGTCTCTCTCTCACACGCACATGATTGTTTTCATGACACACCACAGTTAGGACTTTGAATCATTCACTTTCTCACATAATTTTGCTTCCTGGAATGATTAAATCCAACGCTTGTAGTATACACATCTCTAAAGTTAAAGAACTCAGGAAACTAATATTGTCCTTGGGTAAGGAATTTTGAGGTGGAATTTGTCCTTAAAATGAAAATTTCCAAGTTCTAAGAAGCCAATTCTATGTTTGACTAGTTAGACTCAGAATTTCTAAAGTTCAAGTTGGAATTTATACTCGAAATTTAGAGGGTTTCAAATGATTGTTACATATTTCATCTAAAGAGGTGGAATTTTTCAAATTCCAATGAATGTAATTGGGACAACTTCAACCACCACTACCAATACCACCAATCACTGCCTACCACCCCCACCAGGCCACCACCATGCCCCCACCACCACCACCACGTACCTATCACTGCCACCACTCACCACCCGCTTACTATTTAAAAAAATCTTAATTTAGAAGAGTTCAGCCAAACAATAAACTTTACAATTTTGACTAATAAATTCTGAACTCTCAAATTCCATCATTCTCAAAATTCCACAGTTTTTTTTTCCCAAATTCCTCATCAAAACACGATTTTAGAGAATTGTGTAACAATGGAATCTAACCTTTCCATGGCGTAACGTATTGAGCGCCTGCTCAATCGAAGAAAACCCTTCGGTGGGGCAGTCGGGATCACCCTCAGCATCGCTAACAAAGAAACCAGTGGTCTCCGGCGTAATTTCAGCATCTACTGTCCCAAATGGTGCGGAACCCGACTCGTCAAACGTACCCAACAGAGACCCATTTTCATTTGCCTTCAGAGAACTTTCATCAAACAGGTTTCCAGACACCCCAACAGCCCAGCAAGTAGAATTCAGCCACCTATGCCTGTACGGTCCAAATCCTACACTCTGAGGTGACACGAAAGACCGATGAATGCTGTAACAAAACCACCATTTTATCACAAATTCGATCCAAAAACAAGTGCAGGCATGCATGTATAGCTCCACGTACATATGTGATAGATATGTGTGTGTGTGTGTGTGTGTGTGTGTGTTACCTTGAGCTGATGAATATGTGAGGAAACAGGGGGTGAGGGAGCAAAACGCCGTCCATGGAGCTGTGAAGTAGTTGAAAGTGTTTTCGAGAATCGAAAAAGCAATTTCTGCTTCTTCTCCCGTTGGTTTTGCTTCCATAATAATTCGCATGTTACGTGCCATTTTGAAGAAGAAAAGCCCACCTCTTGTTGTGGATGTGTATTGTAATTCGCTGGACCGTTATCCAAACTTGAAAACTGCCTCGAACGTACGGAATTTTAGAGCCACATGTGGCCTGTCTGCAAGCACATTCGAGGAAAAACCGAGTCATGTGGCCACCCATCCGGACTTGGATTCAGTGCTGAGTTTAGAAAACTCAGCATGGTGCCGAGTTAATCTTAGCCATTCATCTCGGGTTTCGACGGCTGAGATTGAAAGATGAAAAGTTACTTTCATAAGGGTATTTTGGTAACTTTTTTATCTTTCAATCTCAACCGTCCAAATTCAAGATGGACGGCTGAGATTAGCTCGGCACCACGCTGAGTTTTCTAAACACAACACTAAATCCTTACACCACCCAAAGAGTTACTTACAAGGCACTTGCATGGTAGGTCTCGAGAGTACCTCTTATACCATTGATTGGGGTTAGTTTACTGGCAACCAAACCTTGATAACCGTCTTAAGAAGCTATTCAAAACTATAAGAAAGCATTTGATTCTTTTTTGGACTATCCCAAAAATCCGAAAGGTCTACTAATTGTTTGATGTGTGTAGGATTAGGGGATTGTATATATACACGGATTAGTCAGATCCACACCCTTTTTTTTTACATCCACATCCTTACAGACTTTTTTGCTTGTGAAGGGGATGTGAAAATAGGAGCTATCGGTATTACTCTTTTTTTCTTTATCAATTGATATTTCATTGATAAGGTTATATGATTATAGTTAATATTGAGCAAAAAGAAAAATTTTGAGTGGTCTATATGCGGGCAACCCGTATAAAGACAAAGGCGAGGGACTTGCTACAAGTGGGTTCACCTCTTGAGTCTATACAAGTTGCTTCTATATATACAAGCCAGCCGACAATGGTTCGATGCTGAGTTTATAGGAGGTTAAGAGCTATTGGATGGGGTTTCCGACGGCTTACTTTAAAATATCAAAAAGTTACTTATTAAAGTCATTTTCATAATTTTAGTATAAACTTTTTTATATTTTAATCAAAACTATCAAAACATCTATCCAACGACCCCTAGTTAAAAAACCAAGCACAGTGCAGAGTTTTTGAATCCTAACAATTTTTGTTATACTTTTAAGTGATATATAATTTTTTTTAAGAAATCTTTTATTTACAATTTTCACCTATCTTCCACATCATGGACGGTTGTTTTTTGTGTTGGTTGACACAACAATTATTGTTCATCCTAATTCTTCTTTTTATTCGTACAAGTCTTAAACAGGGACATAAAGTTAGCACTTTGGCCAAAAGAAAAATCATAAAACAAAAATTCAATAACAAAGGTTAAAACAAAAAACAAAATACAAAATATATTGGACGATAAAAATTAAATATATAATTGAACACTAGTTATAGAGCCGTCTAAAATGGATCACCCTCCCTCATCCCCACCCTCTTGCTTCCAACATGGCATGGACGGAGCCACCTAGGGTTTGGTGGCGCAATTAATGGTCCCAACTCAATATTTTTATTTATTTAATTATATATATATATATATAATTCGTAATATTCATAAATTTGCCCTTAATCATTTTTTTTCCCCCTATCGATCCCTAATTAAAGCAAATTCGAGCCCCGCCCTTGCATATGAGCTCTTCTATTTATTTATTTTTGCTCAGTTATTTCAAATATGAAATTCAAGCCAATTTTTACATCATCATATTTTTTGAATCATCTAATTTTTATCTTACTTATATAACAGTATAACCTTAGTCAATAGTATGTTAAAATGGGCTCACATGTGTAGCCAAATGTGATAAAAAAAATTTCAATCAAACAATACTAACTAGTAAGTAAGAGTAGACATCAAATGTTGGCTAGTACATGTAAAATATTTTATTTGACAATAAGATGCATGCCTTAAAATTCATGTGAAATTTTTTTGTTAAATAAGAGGCATTCCTTAATATACACACAAGAGCCCTTACATAGTAAATATAAATAAAATAAAGAAAATATGCTTTCATTATGTCATGTCATAATGTTTAATATTCATTTCTGCGGTATCAGTCAGGCAGTTAGATTTTGATGTGTTAATCAAAAGTCATTATTCTTATTCATCATCGTCATTATTACTGTTACTTCCTGTGTGAGTATCCTCTTACAAGGACCATTAGAAAATTAATTTAGGATTTAGTAGGAATAAGGTGGAGGACACCTTCGATTGATAATATTAAGAAAAAAAAAAAGTTTTAATTAAAATCCCGAAAGCATGACCTTAGGAGTTCTTCCGCACAGATGCGCAATATCCAACAATCAAATATATGGGGAGTAATTGTAAGACATATTAAATACGGAGTATAATTGGATATGGTTTGACCATTGTTTTAAATGCAGGCAGTATGAATGTTTGACAACATTAGCGAGTGAAGACGTGGCAATACGAGATTGGTTACCTAAAACTCGAGGTAATTCCCTTCAATGGTGGAAGGAGCCAGAGTCCTTTACTTCGTGAAAGTCGCATCATTCAGTGGAATCTCGTTGACCATACGAACAGTCTCGATTAGTTCGTATGAACCACGCGCCCACTACCCCGATTTAAACAAGAGAAACTCCTGAAAAGTCATCTCCCTTCTCTACCCCACCTACACGCACGAAGCCAGCTGACGTGGCTAATAATCCCAAATCTACCGGACCTACTACAAAGAGAGCTCCAAACTAGTAAAAATCTCGCCGGCGAAGACGAGAACCTGACGATCCCTCTCTCTCTCTCTCTCTCCTCCCCCCATTCTCTATCTACATGTATATATAGACCCTGCTTTCTCAGTCCACCTTCAATCCCTCATAGCTCCTCTCGCCAAGTGTCCCCGTGTCTCTCTCTAAAGGCCTTTGATCCCGATTTTCCGGGCCATACATAAACCGGTCTTAATTTCCCGGCCATCTTCCCCGGCGAGACTTCGTTACAGTTCCGATCACACACATATACATATACATATATATTTGTTTCAGTTGTACTGTCCTCGTATGTACTGGTAAGCATACGTTCTTCTTCGTCTCTCTCTCTAAAAAGTTTTGTTTCTCTCTCTTAGTTTTTTGGGTGTTTGATTTTGTGGCGATTTAGATGTTTGGGTAAATTGGCGAATGGTGTAGTGCTGGGGTTGGATGGGCGATGGCGGAACCTATATTACCGGCGTCGAAGGAGAACAAGCTGTTGAAAGGGGTTTTTGCGGTGTCTGGAATCATGACTACTCTCGTCGTCTACGGTGTATTACAGGTACGATTTTTCTATTCTCATTGTTCGTACGTAAATCGTGACGTTTTCTTCTTTATTCGTCCCAATTTTAACTTTGATTCTAAATATAAATTAAAAAAAAGGGTTTATTTGGGCATCGATTGTGTTTGGTTTTGGGTTTGCAAATGTGAAATTAGGTGAATTTCAATTTGAAATCTTTGGGGATTGTTTATAAAAAACCCTAATTTAATCATTCGATTCATAGCTGCATAATAATGCATATGCTTACTTGCTTGAGCTATTGCATGGTCAAATTAGTGTCAAAAAGAGGGTTTTTCGAATTTAAACGGACTTCAAATTTGAGACATTGCTTAAAAAAAAGAAGAAAAAAACGGACTTTCCCTGCGTCGCACCATCGGAAATCAAATATTTGATGATTAATTTCTGTATTGCTTGCTTATTAATTTATGCTCATATTAATCGAACTTTCAAACCCTAAGTAAATTTCTTAAGTGAAAGCTAATATTGTTGGAAAAATTTCTATGCAAATTGTTGAAAACCTGGGGTTCTAGGGGCCCTTTAGTAGTAGAGTCTGGAATTTACACCCTGAGAAGTCCCTAAGCATATAAAGATGAACTGGAGCATTTTGCACTCACCACTTTATTTGAATTGGGATTATGGATTGGAAAATGCTAGGAGAATCTGCTTGGGATATATTGCTTTATTACAGTAGAGTATAATGGTATTACCTATGATTACATATGGGCAATTGCTAGGTTTACTAGCATAATGGAAATTTCCTCTTTTTTTTTTTTTTTTTTGGATAAACGGTGGAACCATCCTACAGCAGGGCCCTTTGTTGTGTGCATGTGTGTTTTTTTTCGCTAAGCTTGTTTTGTTGTTTTCAAGCAGGCAAGACATATAATAGAGAAAATTCCATCAAGTTCGTTTAAAGTTGCATCCTATAGTTGATTTTTTGTCACTAGAAATGAAATTATTAGTCGTTTTCCAAATTAAACTTTGCTAGACTTCAGAATTGGGATCTAATTAGAGATACAGGCTTATATTATATGGACTTAATGAATTTTCATTGTAAACAATCAATTCTCAATTATCAATTCTCGAACTCCTTCATCTTCTTTTTTGGCACATGATTGCTTGAAGCATATGCATGAAGATTTTGTGATTGCAATATGTCTCTGATTTTGACCTGATACATGAGTAGTTCATGTTAGAGTTTAACTTTGGCAGCACTCTGGAAGACTGTATCTATGAATGTAGAAAATGAATGGACTGGAAATAGCTAGTTCTCCATAAGGTTTTGGTCACTAACTTTAGAGGAAGACCGTCATGATGTCTCACTTTTATATTTCTGCTTTAATTTTTTCTGGTTTTGTACTCATTTTCACTTACGATATTATTGTTGAACAAATTCTGCTTATGTTATGCCCTTTTCCATATATGGTTATAGCCATATAGGGATGTTCAAGTGTAGGATATCCCGGATTATCCCATCTGATCACGGCCGTCCGTGTATGACACACACGCACGTGTATCGCTCATGGACGGCTATGATTGTATGGGATATCCCACACATGTTCAAAGTTGTATAGCCATATGCCCATATCTATAAGTTCAACTACCTTAGATGTAATTTTTTTGTTTTACATAATTTATGCCTTTTCAATTAATTTTCTTAAATAAAGTACACTATTATAATACTCAGTCTAAAAATATTTCAGATATATATATATATATATATATATATATATATATATATATTGAAGAAGTTCATGGAAGTTAATTTTGTGCAGGAAAAGATCATGAGAGTTCCGTATGGAGCAAACAAAGAATTTTTTAAATACTCATTATTTCTTGTTTTCTGCAACCGCATCACAACATCCGCTGTCTCTGCAGGCGCTTTACTGGTAAATATATATTATTGTTAATCGATATTTCTCTCATATACTCCATAAGAAGTACATTTGGGTCATAAAGATCAACACCCACGATCACACACTGCACTTTGGCTGGTTTTAACCTGTAACCACCTTTTGAAACGGTGGGGTGTGAACCATTTATCCTAAATGCTTGCAGATTCTTTAACTAGAATTTTAAATCTTTAAAAATTTTCTGTAGGCGAGTAAAAAAGCCTTGGATCCTGTTGCTCCAATTTATAAGTATGGCCTCATATCAATATCAAACATATTGACCACAACATGTCAATATGAGGTAAGCTCTGTTCATTTTAAGTGATCTTTACTTTGACTTCCCCTGTGAGATACATAAAAATGTGCACAACAACTTCATCTATTTCACTTTGCTGAATAATGAGTTTCAGTTGCAAGTTGCAAAATTGCAAATGATTGTTGGTTTAATTACCACAAATGTTTGCTGCAGGCCCTCAAATATGTCAGTTTTCCAGTCCAGACACTTGCAAAGTGTGCCAAAATGATACCGGTTATGGTAAGCTAGTTTGTGCAGTTAATTATGGTAGTCACCATGTACATTATTTTGAAATTATTCCCATTATGGTAGTCACCATGTACATTCTTTTCAAATTTTTCCCATTGAAATAACTGCTCTATTTCATTATCTCAATTTGGGTACTCACTATTTAGCATGGACTCATTCTTATTGTCTATACAGGTCTGGGGGACTCTCATTATGCAAAAGAGATACAAGGGACAAGACTATTTTTTGGCTTTTCTAGTGACCCTCGGTTGTTCAATATTTATTCTATATCCGGTAATAACTATGGTTCTAGTCTCCTAATCTCAGTTTACTTTCACCAATTTTCCAATCAGGCATTTTCACTTGTAACACTAGTGACGAATATCAATATAACGCTCATGATCACGTATTCACGTTCCATGTAAATGTTGTAACTTGTAAGTTGTAACTATGATTTTATTTTTCAAATTTAAATTTTAGGACCCAAGAGCACAAGTCACATAGATAATGATTTACTGTAGAGTATAAAGTGCCTTTAATGATTTGAAGTGTATGAGGCATAGTACTATGTTATTTTATAGAGAGAACTGTGTAGGTAGTTTCTTTAATTTGATGACCACCTCCACGGATGATTGTCCAAGCTTTAGATCTCTAAATTCGTATACCTTTCTATAATTCGGTTACTGCACAAGTATCCCTCAGGTTCTGTTTAGTTTCATAATCAATACAGAATTGTGTAAACTCTCACCCACCAAATGTCTCCTGCTTGTATTTCTGAATATTAATCATGATGACACTGTCAATTACCTTAAATTTGTGTACAGAGGTAAAGGCCATTTGACAACACATGCAGCGATCATGATTTATACAATATTTAGCAGTATTTATTTTTTTGATAAGGATATTTAGCAGTATTTATTGTAATGAATGATTGCTCAGAATGCCTGTTTGTGACAAATACTGCTTTGCTTTTGTTTGCTAAATGGTTACTGTAATGCTGCTCTTGTTGATGCATGAAAGTCTGAATTAGCTTATGTTGAATTTTTAATAGAATCTGAACTATGTCTATTTTGTTTTGATCACAGGCCGCTTCTGACATTAGTCCATACAGTAGAGGAAGGGAGAACACTGTTTGGGGTGTTTCCTTAATGATTGGTTACCTTGGGTATCAATTTGAAACTCATCTCCCCTCATTATTATGCTTTTTATTGAACATTTGGTCATTTTATGCCACAATTGATTCCCTCTGTACTTGGTTATTAAATTATGACTTGTGCTGTCATCACTCATCAATTTTCTATCATTGACACCTTTAAAGAGATATTTTGTAACATTGTTGCAGTAAAAGGTGGTTTTTTCTGTAATAGCACCATGTTTGTTGTTATTCTATTCTTTCAATTTTCCAGTTGTGATTAACTAGAGGTGATTTTATGTATAAAACAAGACAAATGCACAGTAGGTATATTTTGAAAGAAAAAAGAGTCTGAATGAGAACGTAAAGAATAAAAATGCCAAAAGCGTGTTTATTGTGGAAATTTAGAGTTCCAAGATTGACAAAGTTAGAAATACACACACCTTCTGACTATTATATATAGTAATGCCCATAAGAGACTGTACTATTGATACAATTATCTAAAGCATCCATACCACCTTATTTTCATTAAACACATTTTTTCTAATAAAAAATTTCTTTCCATAGGGACTGCAAAAAGACATTTTCCTCAAATTATAATGTCTTTCCCAGTTGATATAAGCAAATTCTGTATTCTAGTGGATATTTCAAACTTGCAAGCATGAAGTAGATTCAGTGTCTTAGTGGACCCTCTTATAAGTTCCCAGACTGATTTCAGACATGCATGTCATGTTGACAAGAGCCTGACAAATCACAGGAAAAAGTGTACTACATGCCATAACACTTTTCTTGTTTTACTGGTTCTCTGGTAGCGGTTACTACTACTTTTAATTTACTTAGATGTGACACTTGGTGGAACTTTTCCATCCCAACCTTACTTGGAACATGGCTTGGTCTAGTACGAAGGAAAGGGGCATGCGGAATGCCACTTATCATGGGCCTTGTGTAATTGGGGTTCAGCTCATTTTGATGGCTTGACTGAATTCTGACACATCTGTTTGGGATGCATGCCATAATGTGGTGGTTTTTTTTTTTTTTTTTCTCCCTAGATCAATGACTACAATATCTGGTCATTTCAATCTGACAACTGTAGGCATCCCTCACATGACACAATCTGGTTTGTGTATAGAGTATAGACTATAGAATTTGTATTAATGATTTTGAAATTTATTTTTATCTGCACTTTTTAGAAGGAATTCTTGTTAGTGAGGGTATGTACCTAGATCTCCAGAGTCCAGATGCACACCCAACATTAGGAATCATTGAAATTTGTTTTATCGTTCAGTGTTTTCTTCAACAGCCATAAGTAATGAAATGTCAGCCCCCCCTCTTCCCCTCTCCCCCCCCTCTTTTTTTTTTCCTTTTGAGAATTGAACTTTTGTTTATTATTATTTTTATTTATGGATGATGTAACTGTGTACACATATCCAGTCTCTGTATCCCAAGACATGGTTGTCTGAGAGGTGTCTATAATTTGGTTTGAGTATGGGCTAGCAATTAATAGAGCATTGAAAAGCAATACTTCATAAACACAAGCATACAATTGACTCATAGTAATACTGTATGCATTGAAAAATGAATAGTTGTGTTCGTTCTTCATGGTTGAATACCTTAGAATTAACTTGGTAATAATTTTTGACAGTTCGTCCATATCCTTTTTCTGTTCAAATAGGTATCAGCATTTTAACTAGATGGTTTTCTGATTGGCTTTGGGATTGAAACAGATATTGGGGGGCAAGTACATTTACTCTTTTATTCCTTTTTTCTTGATACGCCCATTTGTATTTTTCACAGGTTTGATGGCTTTACGAGCACGTTCCAAGATAAACTATTCAAAGGCTATGATATGGAAATACACAATCAAATATTCTACACAACATTGTGTTCTTGTATTCTCAGCTTGACAGGTAATTTCTTCCTTGTTGTCTCAATCTTGTTTGATCTTAAGCATTATAGTTGTTTAGTTAATTTCGTCCTAATTTTCATTGACTGGGCTTTTGGTTTAAATAGAAGTGCTAAAAATTAATTGGATTTTTACATATTATTATTGAATCAATAAGTCCACCTGACATAAGACAGCTCCACTAGCTCATCTATTCAGAAAGATATTGACTGCATTTTTTTAATACATTATATTTATTTGAGTACTTTCTGCAGCGCTCTTATAGATTATTATTTCTTATTTTTTATTTCTAATAAACTTGGATTTGGACATAAATCCATTATCTTAGGGAGTTAAATGGATTTTGGAAGTTCAAAACCAAGCATAAGTTTGACGCGCGCAAATTTTTAGTTTAAATTTTGTCAGTCTTGGTTGTGGAACTAACTTATGGATAATTGTGGAAGCTGTATAACATGGACCGTTATATGGTATCATTTTTTGTGGTGTCTTAACACACCGACACACATAGTTATTAAAGGCGCAAGGCGCACCTAAGGCGCAAAGATCTCCTGGGGCCTAGGCGCAAGGCGCAAGAAAAAGCGAGGGCTTTAGGGATGTGAGGCGCACAATTTAAAGAAAATAAATAAAAACTATTTTATCAAATGTAGATAACAAAAATAATCAATTTAAACATATAAAATTGAATACTCTTATCTTATGGCCTATAAGCTCAACTGGTTAGAGCATTGTGCAATTGCCTATATGAAAGAATTTTTGTCTTTTGGATTTTGTGTTGCATACTTATATCCAGGATCCCTTTTCTTTGGTTGTGAACTTCCAGAATCCATAAGTAATAACTAGCCTTAGTAAGTAATAACCTAGACCCACAAAGCATACAAAGTCACAAATCACAATTTACAACCACAAGTGATTTACCCACAAAGCATACAAGCATACAAAGCCCACAATTAAACTAAAACAGGGCCAAAAAACAAGAAGGCAAAAACCAGAAGAAGCAAAAGCAGGAGAAGAAGACGTAGCTGGGATAGCAAATGAGAAATTAGAAAGAAAAAAAAACCAGGAGAAGAAGACGATGAATAAGAAAGATAAAAATTGAAACAGGGTGAAGAAGAAGAAGAAGAAGAAGAAGAAGAAAAGAGAAGGAAAAAGAAAAAAAACAGAACAGGAGAAGAAGACGATGAAGAAGAAAGATAAAAATCAAAATAGGGTGAAGAAGGAGAAGAAGAAAAGAAAAAAAAAAACAAGAGAAGAAGACGATGAAGAAGAAAGAGAAAAAGAGGAGAAAGAAGACAATGAAGAAGAAAGAGAAAAACAGGAGAAGAAGACAATAAAGAAGAAAGAAAAAATCGAAACAGAGTGAAGAAGAAGAAGAACTGAAGAAGAGGAGCTACAGACCTGTTCGATTAAGGCTGGACCGTCGGAGCTTGAGGACTGGACCACCGGAGCTGGAGCTGGAGCTGGAGCTCTTTCATCGAACCGTGAAGAGGGTTAGGGCTTCAAAGTGCTTACTGTACTGTCCAGTACTCCTTTTTGTTTTAAAGTCACTTTATTCCTTGTTTTTTTCTTTTTTTTTTTCATAACTTTTCATCAATCTAACGGCTATATTTAGATCTCACTTAAAAAAATTATATTAAATCGATTTTTTAATAAAATAGCCAGTAGGTCACCAAGGCGCGCCTTATAAGGGCCTTGCGCCTCACATAAAATCCCAAAAAAGCGCGCTTCAAGCGCGCCTAAGGGATATTGCCTCACCTCTAGGTTTCGAAGCCCAAAGCTCGCGCCTAGGCACGCCTTAGGCGTGCTTTTAACAACTATGCTGACACATAAGCGTGTTGTGAACCGTTTGGGCACCAACACGATGTTGAATACCATGGAAGTTTATGGAAACTTTTAACCATGGATGGAATGGTGAATGCAAACTCTAGATGTTTACTCCTCCATGACTGCATCCAAGCAGAAAATCTTGAGTTAGCTAACTGCACTAGTAATTTGATTCTAGCAATAATTTAATGTTACCAAGGGAATGAGTTTGCTTGTCAGATATCCTCTCTCTCAACAAAGAAAATGACTAAGGCAACACTACAAATCATGTGCGCATGTGTACACATGTACAAACATCGAAATGTAAATATAGTGCGTCATACATCCACACACATTGACATCTGTGCATCAACTTGGTTGCTAGTTTCAAATTGCCCCCATTTCCATGTTTCCTTTCTAGTTAATCTGAATAAAGGCTAATGCCATTCATATTAGTTCTAGTGGCATGGTAAATCTTGATTTGAGGTATGGTAGATTTGTTCATGTGTGGTGTTACCCTTCATGTTGTTGTGTATGAATTGCTTTTTGAGTCAAGTAGTTAAACTAATCCTGGTTGAAGTTGTTCTTGATTTATATTTTTGCTTTATTTCCCGGGTGAGCATTTTATTTTACTTTTAGATTTGTTCGTGTGTTGTATTTCATTACAGTTACTGATTTGTGTTGGCTTTCGTTTTTTGATCTAGGTCTGGTATTGCAGGGACATCTTCTTCTAGCAACAGATTTTGTTTATCGCCATAGTGATTGTTTCTTCGACATTGCTCTGCTTTCTACGGTAAGTGTTCTTTACTGTCCTGTTATAGTTTCTATACCCATGTAATATCTTTGATTTATTTCATAGTTTTTGAATAATTACAGAGAAATTTATACCCCAGAACTCCATGTTAATTAGGAATCTCATTGCAGGTAGCAACAGCTAGTCAATTCTTCATTTCTTACACAATTCGCACGTTTGGTGCTCTCACATTTGCCACCATAATGACCACAAGACAGGTACTGAACAGTCTCTCGATATTTTATTGCTTCTGTCCCTCACAATTATGTTTCTGATTAATGGTGGCCTCTCAAATTATCTTGTTGGTGAAGTTGGTGAGCATCTTTCTGTCATGCGTGTGGTTTGGCCATCCACTTAGCTGGGAACAATGGATTGGAGCTGTATGCCTCAAAACTCTATAGTTTCTTTTACTTTTTCATTCGATTTTTCAGAAACCGAGTAACACTACCTTTGATGCATTGATCAGGTTGTTGTTTTTGGTTCTCTCTATGCGAGAAGCTTCTTGAAAAACCTTCCTCAGAAACTTGCAGATCCAGAACACACCCAGAATGGAACTTCAAGTCCAGCAAAGGAGAGCCCTTGATATAGGACAGTCTCGGGTGGTTATCTGCTCGTCTACTTGGCATCACCTCTAACTATTATTTGGTGATAGGCAGTCTTATTTTTCTTGAGCTGCATCTAGAAGAATTCGGAGAAAGTTCTGATGGGGAGTGAGATTTCCTAAATCCAAACAGCACTACCGCATGCTTTGGATGCTCCCTCAGTTAGCAGCATGGCCGCCCGTGAAATTTAAATATATTTTTTTGACCCCCTATCTTTCATAGGGGCGATAAATTATAGATTAACTAAAGTTACAAGAATGTTCTTTCTTTTCTTTTCTTTTCTTTTCTTTTTTTAGTACAAATAATTCAACAAAAAAAAAAAGGTATAATGCAATTTTGCTCAGTTCAATATTTATTTTTGTTGTTTGAGTGTAGTTTACTTGAACGGGGAAAAGAAAAGTTGTGAGGTTAGTTGCTCCAGTGCTCAGTGCTCTCATTATGTCTCTGTAGTCTGTCTGTGACTGTCTCATATCCGTTTATATTATTGATAAAGAATCATCCATGCCCAACTCCCTGTGGGCCTTCTAGCTATAATTCTTCCACGTGGGTGAACATCATCCCATTGACAATCAATTGGTTGTGCCATGGCCCACGGGCACTCGGCTCATGCAACATGAACAATTATTTTTATTTTTGATTGAATGTCGCGGGAATTCTTGGTCTGTTTGAAACTATTTTTTCAGAATATACATGTGATTGTAGGTAGGGATGTCAATGGGGTGGGATTTTTCCGCCCCACCCCACCTCACCCTGCTCTTATTGGGAAGGGTCCCACCCCACTCCACCCGACCCGATCTGCTCTTATTGGGAAGGGTTTGGGATGTTATTTAGTGAGGTCAGGATGGATCTAGGGATCTTTTTTAAAACCTGTTTGAGTTCAAGAAAGGGTTAGGACGTTCTTTAAATGCCCGTCCTAAGCCCACTCCGATTAAGTTCTTATTTTCATCGAATATACATATATATATATATATATAATTGTTATGATGTGATTACTTTTTAGTTGTTACGATTTATTTTATTAATATTTATTTAGGGCTTTGAAGAGGTTTTTTAATTGAAAGTAGTTTCATTAATTTAATTAACAAATTTTGAAAATTTCTCATTATGAATATGGAAAATTAAAAGAATTATTTATCTTCTTTGTTTTTTTTTTTTTTTTTTTTTTTTTAATATCAAATTTAGGTTACCAAACATAATGGGTTTTTTTGTCTCACCTGGCTTTGTCTCATCTGAACAAGTATAAATGGGATAAGATGGAGTGAGAATGAGATTTTAAAATTTAATTGGGATGAGAATAAGAATTTGATATCAAACCCGAAATGGGTTTGGGACGGGGTTAGGATAAGGTACTTCCCATTAGGGTTGGGGTTGGAAAGAGGCTCCCGTCCTAAACCTGCCCTATTGACATCCCTAATTGTAGGCAATTCAGGAGGCAGTCCACCACTAAAAAAGATGATAGTTTTGGGCAAGCAACTCTACCAATATACTGTTTAATTGAGTTTTGGGATACCTCCTATTTCCCCCCACCCCTGCCCATGTTTTCTTTTGATACTTCTGGCCCGATTTAGCAAACTTGGTAACCGATTCAGTTGAGGGTATGACTGTTTTGTTGTAATTGTTTGGTAACCTTTTACACCTTGCATGGAGGTTCAACTAAACTTTTGTTGGTTTTTAATAAAACCATGTAGTAGTCTATTGAGGTGGGACCCGATTTGACCCGTCTTGTGAAATTTCCAAACACTATTGTCGGTTTTGGCTCTTGGACTGAGTGAGGCAGGTTTTTGAAAAAGCATTAATATCTACAGATGTATTATGCTACCACTTTTACCCCTAATCTCCATCTTAATATCAATCAATAAATGAATATCGATACTTCTCTATAAATTCAATCACTTAATAAGTGAAATAAGTGTTACTAGATTATAATGACATTGGTGGTAATAGAGATACTGGGATGTCACATTATCGGTTTAGCTGAGCCTCACACAGACGCACACACTAACGTAAACTGAGGGGGGCGTAGAATTGTCTTGAGCTTATAAATTAAATTATTTGAAGCTAGTTTTCTCCATCACAAAGTGGCTGTAGTTTAGTGGTAAGAATTCTACGTTGTGGCCGTAGAGACCTGGGCTCGAATCCCAGCAGCCACATAACCCAATGTACTTAAATTTTGCCACCTTAATTTTAATTAATGTTCCGTCACTTTCTCAGAAACGAATCAGAGCATAAAGACTTTTTGTTTCTTTATCTTTCTTTGGTAGATCAGCTATTTCCTTTCCACGATTATGGACTTGTCTTGAACAATCTTTTATGCCAGAAAACATTTACTCAATTGCCAATACTTGGAAAATTATTATTTCTTTTACGTTGCCCATGAATATTCTGTAAATTATAGGGCTTTTTTTTTTTTTTTTTTTTAATGGGTAAGAGACTGTGTGGCATCCCAATTTTAGGAGATTCCAAAGAATGGGATACCCATTCATGTTCCCCATATTGCGAATCAAATGAGAGAGATTGGGCAAAGTGTAACCAACAAAACACCCCCTTAAAAACAAAAATGTAAAAGAAAAAAAACGTAGAGAGGTTTCTCTAGAATAATTAAAATCTTCATTTATCTCGTTGTAACAACTAACAATTCTGATCCCATTTTTTAACCTATTTCTTCTTTAGGAAATAGTTCTACCATACCATTCGTCAAAATCACACATAGTCATCATTTGTCATATGCGATAATTGAAGAAAGAAAAATATTTTAATCATTATATGTGATGTAAAGATATATATATATCGGGTGGTTAATTAATGGTGAGCGAAGTTATTAAAATAGGATTGTTCTTAGTGTATTGAAATATGGTTTCTTGAAATAGTATTGTTCTTAGTGTATTGAAATATGGTTTCTTGAGAAGTTATATATAGTGGGCACCATTGTACATCATCGCCTAGTAACATCATCTACTTATCTATGATTTCAAAATCATTTTCAATTAACATTTTTTTTTTTTTTTTTCCAGGGTGAGGTTGGGGAGGAGAGCTAGATAAGAAACACACGCCCCAAGAAGAATCCAACCTTCTTTATACAATTTGTTTATGAATACAAAAAGAATACAAAAGGTTACAACTTATACAATAAATATAGTAAATCAACAAAGCAAGAGCCCTTACTTCCTTTCTCTCATTATCTCTCTCCTCCTACTTAGTATCTTATGATTCTGCCTTGGAGGTTTGGACCCATCTTAAATTTAAATATATAGTTTAGGTCAATTGGTTCAGCCTTTGAATTGCTAGGCCAGCAAGATCAATAGATTCAATGAAAATAAAATAAAATGAAGGACTATAGTGTTGTTATTTTTTAATTAAAAAAAAAAAAAGAAGATAAAATCCAAATTACATAGTTGGCGGGACAATGAAATTTAATACACAAAACAAAATTCAAAAACTAAATAGAGATAAGGTCATTCTAATCCAGAAAAAAAAAAGGGGATAAAAAGATAAGGTCATAATTTTTTTTTTTTTGGGGGGGGGGGGGGGGTAAGTGATAAGGTCATAGATATAGTAGTCTCTTCAAATTGAAGTTCTTGTATTCGCTTTGATAGGATTTAATTTCCATTTTGTCAACAAACTATTTTGGGGAGTTGGCTCCTGTAAGGCTAGAAGTCGTATTCTTTATTAAAAATTATAAAAATTTAACATTATCTAGAAAACATCACAAAATTTCAACATTTATGTTGCAATTTTTATCAATTTATAATATCATTACTATTTGAATCAATTTGTACCGATTTAGGTCACTCGAATACATAAATGCTCAAACTAAATTCCAAGACACTTTGTCAAAGTGTATATTTTTTCGAACGTGTGGGTATTCTCATCCTTTTGAGATGAGACTAATTTAACAGACTTATTTACTTCTTTCGGCCTACTCGTACCAACTAATTACAAGACCATATCAAATGTCAATGGTTACCTCAAGTAAAGATAAATCGTATTCAGAATTTTGAACACCAGACTCAAGTTATTGATCCATTTATAATATCCATTACCAAATGGCTCGACCCGGTTCAATCAGTCCAAACTAGTTTAAATGAACACCCAAACCGGATTCCAAAACATTACTCACTAGTCACTAGTAAACATTAATTAATTACATTCTTGTATCCAATAAATTCTTAGGTATTATACCATTACTTACATGGAAAAAATTTGAAAACACCTAATCCCCAACTATGTTATAATATATATATACTCCTATACATAAATACAATGATTAAATTTCTAAGATTTTTTTAGTAAAAAATTAAATGTGCTAGGTTGTTATATAAATTTTTTAAATAGATAGATTGATAGATAGATATATATAGATATATATATAATATTTTTCCTAATATTTTTTTTACCCCCGATTCTCTTATCTTACTATCTTATCCTACTTTAATTATCTTATCCTTTGATTATCTAAAACTCTTAAATTTGGTTACAATCTTTTCCATTAGGATTAGGAGTTGAGGATGCTTCTATCTTTAACGCCTATATATACCCCTAATCCTCCCCACTTTCTTCTTCACAGATATTTTACTCTTTCAGTTTGGTTGAGTGTTTGGTGGATAAGAAAAAAAACAAGAGAAAAGTCATGGAACTCGATCTTTCTCCCAAGTTGGCCAAGAAACTGTACGGTGACAACGGTGGATCGTACTATGCGTGGTCCCCTTCTGAGCTTCCCATGCTACGCGAAGGCAACATTGGTGCCTCCAAGCTCGCTCTTGAGAAACATGGGTTCGCCCTCCCTTGCTACTCTGATTCCTCCAAGGTCGCCTACGTCCTTCAAGGTAATCGAACCCTTTCTTCTCTCTCCTCTCTCTCTCTGTATATTGATCTTTATCAGCTTGATTTTCGTCTTTATATGATGCAATTCTTAGAATTAAATTTGGGTTGTTTTGGATTTTTGGAGATACTTTTGAATGATTCATTAGGGTTTGGTAGCGGTGTGTTTGTAGAGTGCTCCTATTATTACTCTTCTTTACTTATTATATTGTGGATTGTGGATGGGGTATTGGGGTCTTTTTATTATATTATATTATATTATATATATATATATATTTGATAAGATATATTATATATATATCTTTATATTACTACTTGTATATAATATGGATTAGTCATTACATATATAATTATATTCACGCATGCACCTAATAAATTAAGTAGGACTTTATCAGTGTGAAATTTGGCCTTTTGATTGCTTTGGTGGGATGTTTTTGTCAAATAGTGGGTGTGAAAGAGAGAAAAAGTTAAATGGGCCTTTGTCACTTTTTTTTTTTAATTTTTATTATAATAAATTGGGTTATTTTAATATTTTACCTTAGATTGGTTTTGCTATAGTCCTCTCAGCATGGTGGTAAAGGTATTTACAGAGCCGGGTTGTGTTCAGATTTAATTCTTGTTGTTGGCCAAAACATCAAAGAAATTCAGTCACTATGAATGTGTGATGAGGATGTTTAAGTCAATTTTGTGTTACTATGATATTTTATTAAAGTTAAATGAGTAGAAAAAATATTGTTTTTGACATTGTAGTTGGGCATATCGAACATCCTGCTCACACTATGGGAATTCTTCAATCACATTGTCTACCAATAACATGATTTACAATTTTTTCATTTTTGCTTTCATTCTGAATTTCTGTTCCATCGAGACAAACAGTGCATTGGAGTAGTTCAGATCATGAATTGTGCTATTGCTTTTTCCTAGTTTAGATTTATCATATTTTTTTCCCTCTATTAATTGATATGGCTTTGATTTGTATTTCCATTCCATAGGCAGTGGTGTGGCTGGAATTGTCCTTCCTGAAGCAGAAGAGAAGGTAATTGCAATTAAGAAGGGCGATGCTATTGCCCTCCCTTTTGGTGTTGTTACATGGTGGTACAACAAAGAGGATACTGAACTTGTAGTTCTCTTCTTGGGTGATACCTCAAAAGCCCACAAAACTGGTGAATTCACTGATTTCTTTCTAACCGGGGCCAATGGCATGCTCAATGGCTTCTCAACTGAGTTTATCGGCCGAGCATGTGACTTAGAAGAAAATGAGGTTAAGTCTCTTGTTGGAAAGCAAACAGGCAGTGGCATTGTCAAGCTTGATGCTGACTTTAAGATGCCTGAGCCAAAGAAGGAACACCGAGATGGCATGGCATTGAACTGTGAGGAAGCCCCATTGGATATTGATATTAAGAATGGCGGGAGGGTTGTGGTTTTGAACACTAAGAACTTGCCTTTGGTTGGAGAGGTTGGGCTTGGTGCTGATCTGGTTAGGTTGGATGGAAGTGCTATGTGTTCACCTGGTTTTTCTTGTGACTCGGCACTACAGGTGACTTACATTGTTAGGGGTAGTGGCCGTGCCCAGGTTGTTGGTGTTGATGGGCGCAGGGTCTTGGAAATTACTGTTAAGGCGGGTAATTTGTTTATTGTACCAAGGTTTTTTGTGGTTTCAAAGATTGCCAATCCAGAAGGGATGGAGTGGTTCTCTATCATCACTACTCCTAAGTAAGTAATCTTTTACATTATTATTGTTGGTTACTTTGTCACTTTTATTTTGTCCATTGAAATTGGTATAATGAAGTGTTTCTAATTCATATGATATTTATTTTTGTTAAAATGGCAGTCCTATTTTCACCAATTTAGCTGGAAAGACTGGAGTGTGGAAGGCCTTGTCTCCTGAAGTGCTTCAGGCGTCCTTCAATGTGGCTCCGGAAGTTGAAAAGCTTTTCTCCTCGAAGAGGACTGGTGACGCTGTCTTCTTCCCCCCTCCGAATTGAGAAAAGAAGCTGGCTTTTTTTTTTTTCCTCCCATTTCCTAGTGATTTCAATAAGGCTACATGCTTTTATAGGGTTGTTTTAGTTCCTTTTTTTTTTTCCTTTTTTTTCCAAGGTTATAAATGTTACCTTAGATGTTTATGACTTAGATTCTTATTAGTTAATATGATAGTATAGAATTGCATATGCTTTGTGGGCTTTTGCTCAAATGATATTGCCTCAAGAGTTTGGTCTTGAATTGGTCTAAGCTGGTCTGATTGCAGCAGAAATGCAGGCATTTTCTTTGTTCTCTTAAACTGCTTGGAAATGGTAAATTTATTTATGTTGTGGTTTTGCTGCTTCAATTTCAATCTGCAACTCAATTAATTTTCCTTGGCGTTCATCTTCTGGCAAAGAAATTTTCTGTAGAAAGATTGGATTCTGAGGGATGGGTCTAGGACCTACTGAGAGATGATTATGGTCAGGATTAGGCCTAAGCCTAGTTGTGTACTGCCTTTGCTGGCGCAAACTTCTGATTCTTTGAGTTCATTTGCGACATCTTTCTGCTACTAACTTGTCTAACGAAGGAAAATTGAATTTGATCCATTGTTACGACTTTTCTAAGCTAAAAATTATATCTCAATGACTTTTCAAAAATGAAGTTTTAAGTCTCTGACAGTGGGTAAAAATAGTTTTGTAAGAAATTCTTTTGTGATATTACATTATAATTTGTGCCTTTTTTTGGCTAGTGTTAAACGGCTTCCTGAACATGAAGCCCATAATCAGGATGCTAGAACACACAAGGTTGGACGGCTGTTACCCCATGGTTTTTTCAAGTATCAAACACTTGGCTCTTTTGGCTATGGCTTCAAGCCTAAAGAGCTAATTTACAAATTCAGAAAGAAAATATATGGTTTTAGGATGGTCAATCATAGTTTTACAACTGGGGCTAGTAGGTGCAGCCGTGCAGGCCTGTGTGGTGCTATAGGACCCTAACACCATATCAACTTTCAATAATTACGGGACAAATGCATATACCCACTGGTAGAATTGCATATTCAAGGTCTTAAATTACAAACCACTGCAAATCCTTGGCCATATTCCTGCCCATGTTTGTCTTGGAACAATCATTGGTCAATTGTGCGTCCAGAGAGTTTTACGCCTTCTGGTGGTGGCAATGCCAGTCAGTGTAGGTCATGAGGCTAACAAGATAAAATGCTTAAAAACATTGTGGATTTTAAGCATTGAACAGTGAGGAAGCTCAGTTAGATATTGACATTGAGAAGGGTGGAAAGGGTTGGTGAAGTTGGGGCTTGCTGCTTGACAAGTTTCAACGAAGTCTAATCCCAAACCAAGTACGTCTGCATTGGAGTCTACAGTATTAGTTTGTGTCAACTTACGACCCATGTGCAATCTCAACCTATTAGAGAGTAGGTGAATAACGTAAATCAAATGTCCCCAAGGAGATGGACATGTTGTTAGAGAGAACAATGTACATAAAATGAAACCAGGAAGGGTTGGCTTAGTGGTAAGGAAGTTAGGTCCCAAGGTGGCTGGCTTGAGTAGAAATAAAAGATCTCAACTTGAGTTCCGGCACCTTAGTTAAAAAACCCCCTAATTAGCGATTCTTTCTCCCCGCGAATAGTGATTAGTCCCTTAATTGAAAGTTTTGGGAAAAACAATGGATCTTAGACAAAAAAAACATGTATATCAAAGGACTCCAGTAGAGAAAGTGTTACAATTAGATAGATACTATTTGCACTCCCAAAAAGAAACCTATTGGAGGAGCGTGAGTGGAGTATGAATCCCATTTCCTTACAACTCTTGTGCCAATATATTTCTTTAAGCATTTAGGGTATGTCTGGACCATCCGTATAAATTAAATTATTTCATTATGTTCGGCCTGTAATTTCGGTGAACAAATTCAACATTGTGAATTTGTGACTGAAAAAATCTAAGAATATGATTGCTACCAATACAAATGAGAGCAAAAAAAGAAACAGAAAATTCAAGCCCCATTGAAAGCTGAGAGAGAGAGAGAGAGAGAGAGAGATGGCGTAGAACTCCATTTTTTCCGGCGGAGGTGATTTGGGTTTATTTTTATTTTTTTGGTCGGAAAAATGAGGTTACTAGTACATGTGAGGAGAAAATTTGAGGTTGAAAGTTACAGAGATGGGTGTTGATTATGGGTTTGGGGGATGCTTGATGGTGGTGGGATGCTTGAAGTCGCCGGCTACCGAAATCGCCGGCGTTGGGATTTGGGGCGTGGTCCCTATTCTGAAAGGGAGGACATACCAGTCAGAGAAGAAAGTTGGGGCAAGGGCATTTTTGTCCATTAAAAAATGGGGAGTGCGGGAGGGTGTGGGTGGAGCGCGAATAGAGCTACCCTTTCGGAAAATTTTCTCTTGTCTGGAAAGCGCTATTAAAAAATACGCTTTCATTAACAGAAAACGCACTTGATAAACACGAGTTCAGTATATGTAAAAGCGTAATTTAGGAAATTACGCTTTATGAATACGGAAATCGTGTTTTATAAGTGCAAAATTAAAAGAGCTGCAGAGATCAGTCGTTCTCATATATACTACAAGCGTGGTTTTTAAATACGCTTCATTTAATATAAAGCGTGTTTTATAAAAGCAGTTTCATTTGTATTTTTCATTTCCATGACCCATTGAAAGAGGGAAAAAAAGGGGAAAGTGTTGGAAATAGCGCGTTTTTGTTTTGTGGGCTGTATAGAAAACGGCATCGTTGCAGTAAACATTGGTGTTGCCTTACATCGTGCTACACAGGATATGCAATACAAGCGTGACTCTCTCAGTTGGCCAAAGGAGACTCAACAATGGACGTTTTAAATTGAGTAATAAACACTCGTATTCCATAGCGAGAGAGAGAGAGAGAGAGAGAGAGAGAGAGATATGGCGCCGTTGAAATCTCTGGAGCGCGATTACCCTATAATCGACTCCAATTTTCAACAGTTCTGTGCATCTCACGGCATTTTCTCAGGTCTAACCCCTCCCAACTTTCCCTCATTTTCTTTTACAATTCTATTCCTTTCTTATTTTCCCGAGAAAAAATTCCACTCAACGCCTGAACTTGATTCTCAGTTCTATTCTAATTGTTGCCATTAGGGTTTAGGTTGATATAGGGATGTAAATTTGGAAATTCATATACGGTTTTTCACTTGGTGTCGGTTTTGGAAAAATAATATTTTCCAACTTAGGCCGTGGATGGCATTTTGCGTTTTTTATTTAGATGTTTTGGCGGTAATATTTCTGTTTGGTCGAGGTCACTTGAAGTTGTCATTCATGCTCTGTTGGGTTGCAGAGAAAATGTAGGAAACAAAACGAAAAGAGATATTAAAAAATTAAATTAAATTGAGCTTTAGATTTTTCATTAGTTGGATCTCTAGGAGATTAAATTAGTCTTCTGAGTTTGTTCAACTCTTTGGCTTGATTCAGTTTTACACACACATGAGGTATCATGAAGTTGGATTTGATTTCCATTGTCCTATACCCTTGTGCCACAATAACTACAACCCAAATCAGAAGTCATATTTAGGAATACTCGTGCACCTGACATATCTTTTTCTCATTGATTCTTTCCAATGTTCTGGTGCAGTAGAAGATTTTCTTCTCCATGACCTGTATGTGCTAGTTGCTTTTGTGGAACAACAGTCTACCTCAGAGAGATTGAAGCAGGTTAGCTTTTTAAAGGAATATTTTCTACTGACTTTAGATAACTTTGACATGCTCTGTTGTGGGCAAATAGGGCATTACCCAAGTCCTCTCTATCATAGATGGTCAGCATCAACCATGGTTGAATGGTATGGAGTTGTTAGAAGATGGTCGACAGAATAAGCATGTTTTATCTACTGGATGTGAAGGGTATTTTGAGCGCTCAAACATTCACTTTTTACTTTGGCTTCAGTAAGAATTTTTATGCTATTGAGATACCTAATGGAATATTTATGGTTGTGTGAATCAGTATTGATTTTCTTCAAGGTGGATTACGTGAAGGACAGGTAACAGAACTAGTTGGGCCATCATCCTCTGGTAAAACACAAGTAAGATTTCCATTTGTAGTAATTGTTGTCCAAGTTAGTTGATATTTACAAAGGCTAATGAATTATGCCTTCAAAGTTTTCTGGTTTTTGTGCAATTATTTTGGTAGATTAGTCTATTTTTGTATACTGCATCATGACACTATGATAATATATCTCAATTGGGCATGTGTATCTCAAGACTTTCTCAGTTTTGATTTGTATACTCTTAGTGATACCATGAGTGGTTCTATTATGTGGTTAGACATAGACTCATATGTATTTTGCAGCTCATCCATTTTCTTGCAAATGTTCAGGTTTGCCTACAAGCTGCATCAAATATTGCAAAGAAGTATACGGGTAATGTTGTCTACTTAGATACATGCAACTCTTTTTCGCCCCAACGCATTGCACACTTCATCGATCAGATCTTGGATCCTCCCTTTAAAGAGGTCAAACATTTAATAGTTTTAATTTTAAAATGATTTCTTCTTCTTCTTCTTCTTCTTCTTCTCTCTCTCTCTCCCCCAAAATAAAAAAATTAAAAAAAAAAAACAACAGCAAAAAATTTATTTTTTTTATTTTTTTATTTTTTGGTGTGTGGGGGGTTTAAGTTGTTTCTCCCTGAGTTTAAAAAATTTGTGCAGGAAAGAACCAAGTGCACTTTCTATGCAGGTTTGTTGTGGATGTTTGCTGCATTACAATTGTCGTCATTTATGTTTGGGCCAGTTCCCTACTGCTAGGCCTGACAATTAGTCAAATCATGGTTTTAATCTGATTTGGAAATTTTTTAATCTGGTTGATACAATAATTAAGATCAAATTTGGATGTAGCATGCTTTGTTCAGTTACTAATCCAATCTTATATATATATATATATATATATATATATATGTACACATAGTCATTGTACCATAGGGTGCACCATGCAACTTGTATTAGGTAACCTCAATCTCACCATTCATGCGCCGAAACGGCTAGGATCATCCATAACTTAATGGTGAGATTGAGGTCAGCTGATATAAGTTGCATTAAGTGCACCTTATGGTAAATATATATAAAATACATGTAAAAGTCAGGATATTATATTAATCTATTATTCATTTAAACCATCATATGCCACTGGGATCAGGGGTAGAGCCAGGGGATTTTTCCTTGGAGAGTTGGAGGGCTGTTGTGTATATTTGAAGTAGAATAGATGTGATTTTATTATATATCAACTCCAAAATCTTCAAAATTATTCTCAATTTTTTTTTTCCAGAAAAAAATTCTAAAAAAAAAAAGGGCTGAAGGGTTATAGGATGAACTAAGCTAATTAAATGGACTTGATAAGGGGATCGTTTGGGAATGTTCATGCGATAAATGAGACAGCTCAATCATATTTGTGATCTGATTAATTTATTCCAAACTCAATTAGAGCTCTATTCGGCTTGATAAGCTCTTTAATACTCTTAACAATCAAGTTACTTGAGTTCGACCTATTGAAGGCTTGTTCAAGATGGTTCCTGAGATAAGCAAACCATGCTAAATCTTATTAATGAGCTCATTAATTTTTCAAGCCAAGCCTAAGCAACCTACTACTTAGCTTGACTCGACGGGGTTGGTTTATAGCCTTACGTCTAAACATAAGGAAAAAAATGAATGTGAAAAATAAATATTTTATTGGTATTTTACTTCATCTTTTATCACCACTTTGTGACTTTGATCAGGCTATACTAAAATCTATTTGACATTGGGATACCTTTATAAGATAGAATTAAGCTTGGGGGGGCACTGTATCAAATTTTAAGGGGCCTACTTGTATCCTTTTGTAACACTAAAGACTAGAAAAGGATTTGAAAATTTTTGGTGGGGCTGTGGCCTGTGGCCCCCACCAGCCCCCTCCCTCTGCCCATGTCTGGGATGCCATAAAAGGATTCATGAAGCCAATCCCTGATTGGTGGGATAAGGCTTTCCTAAGTTCAGTGGTATATTTACTTCCCTATACTTGTGAACACAAATCACTTATTTGTATGTTGAAGTGAGGCCAATTCCATTTCTATAATCTTTAATGTAATTGGATCAAATTGGATTATCTTGATTGATAGTTGATAATAAAATGAATTTGTTTTGGAACAATATTTATTGGAATCCTTGTGATCATCCTATCTGATTGAATTAAAATTCTCTCCCTCTCTCTACACTACTCCAGTCACACCCACCCACACACACCGCCTTGAGCCTCTAACCTTGTGATTGATCTCTCAAGCACCAAACCACCAAGGCTACAAAGTTGCTTATGAGATCGATTATTAGCCTGTGAAATCACTTGCAGCCACAAACTGCCTAGAATTCTAGTGCATGTCTATGAAATTGCTTATTAGCCAGTGAAATCACTTTCAGCTCTGACCTTTCAGGTGCACCTCTCTCTCTCTCTCTCTCTCTTTCTCTCTCGTCTAAGAGATTAGCTTCATAAGACTTGATCTAGAGCCAGAGTTGGTGATAATTAAGAGGATCATATAGCATGTATTCACATTGTTAAGTAGAGTTCCATGCTCATTGTATTAAATATTACTACTTGTTGACGTATGTTTAAAATACTGAGAGGCAGGTAAGCCTACAAATATGCGCTTTTGTGTGTGCAGGTGGCTTTTCTGGTTATCAGCCTAATTGTCTTCTATCAAGGAATTTCTGTTGCAAGTCCTCTCTCCTCCCCCAGCGTGAAACCCTTCTTCTCTAATGTTTTCCCTATAATTCTTTCTTGTAGGCCAAATGCAAGGTACTTCAAGAAGTAATGAGCAGCATATTATGTCACTCGGTGTTTGACATATTTGCAATGTTGGATGTGCTATATCAGCTAGAGTCCAACTTAATATCTCAGGTTTTCATCAAAACAAAGCACTGCTGGTTGACATCCGTAGAATTTCCTAATTCCTAGTTATTGAACATATGAAAACTGGTTCAGATGCAGACAGGAGATGGTCGGGTGCGGTTACTTATTGTTGATTCAATGTCATCATTGATTACCCCAATCCTCGGAGGCAGTGGATTACATGGTATATGTTCTTGAATGTTTATTACAGTTTCCTAGGTTTATTATATATATATATGTATATATATATATATTTTTACATGTGCTCCTTAATAATTTATGTGATAGTAAGTTTCTATTAATATAACCATAAAGATAGCCTTTTTTTTTTCCAGCTTGAATAGATGGATATACATGCTTTCTTAACAAATTCTCCTATTGGGCATGCAAGTGATACTGGTTCTTTTTATTCTGGCAAAGCCATGAACATTATGATAGTTTTTGGGTTCAGGCAGGGTCACTGTAATGGAATACTTTGATGGGGTTGTGATTATTTATATGAATGTAATATGATTTAATCACATAAATTTATAATTCATGAACTATGTCCATTTTTTTTCTTCTATTGTGTATTGTTTTGCTTTGTTTTGTTTTGTTTTGTTTTTTTTATTTGATTTTGATTCTTTTGGGTAGTGCACAAATCATGTCTATCACTTGAAGAATTTTGTTGCAAGATTTCAAACTTCAACAGAATATTAATTATGATTGCAAATGTAATTTCACAATTCACGGATTGAACGTATTTCATATCTCAAATAAGTATAGCATCTCAAATCCTGCATCATAATTTGCAAAACTGATCCCCGAAGTGCACATATATGCACAAGTCAAGGGTGTTCAGTGTCCATGTTAATCCCTTTGGCCTACTTCTTGCCAATATTTATGTTAGATTAAAATTGGTTTAGCAACAATGGATGAATTAGCCTGGAGTGGAGACAGTATTTGTAACTTCGTTCTGTAATAATCAGAATGCATGAGATGAAAGGATGATTGTCGGCCTGTAGATCTGTTTCTTCTTTCCATTTCAAGAATTTGGTTCATGTGCACATCTGAAATATCTTATGTACAATAATATGTGTGTAGAAACTAATGAACGAATGCCTGGTCATACAGGACGTGCTTTGATGGTTTCTTCTGGATTTCTGCTAAAGAAGTTAGCGCATGAGCATAACGTCGCAGTGCTAGTAAGTTGTTTACTCTCAGGACATTAGAAGCTAGGAGAGTTGCTCCTCACTTCCTCCTTTGGTGTGTTAGGGAGGAGGCCAAGGAGCTAAATAGAAGGATTGTTGAAAAGTCAGCTGTGTCCACTTTTTGTCTATAGATTAGTGTAGTGTTCTTGGTTTTAAGGTGTCAAGGATATAAGGGGGATTTCCATTTTTTGATTTTTGAAGTCTTTGTGTGTATAGATGTTTAGTATTTGTGGATTGATTTGGCATCTTGATCTAGGCTACTCTTCTTTTGAGTTTTGTATACACATGGGGATCACTCTTTTAATTTTAAAAAATGAGTTTATTTTTTACTTTTTAAAATTGAATTTTGATTATTAAAATAATAACTCTATAATGTATATCAAATTTAGGAATCCATTGGGGACCTAATTATGTTCGGTTCGTCACATGATTGGGAGCTCTTAAACATTCGAAAGAGAGATACCTTTTTTATTATGTAAGCATGTTACAGATTCTTATTACTTAAGTGTTTTCTCCAGTGAACTTTGAATGGCTCCATTCTCCCTTAAATAGCATTTGAAGGTGAGATTAATGATTTTGAATGGGACCGTTGAAGGAATTGGGAGCCAACCCCACAACTAATCAATACAGGAACAATGTTAGATTTTCTTGAAATGAACCTGTTTAAATTTTCCATCAACCTTTTTGATATGGCTGCCATTTTTTGGTGGCCTTCTGATGATGGATTCATCTTTCAAAGATCCTTGTCTTTAGAATATTATTATTATTATTATTATTATTATCATTATTATTTTTGGTTTACTGTATAATACTATTACTGCAACATTTGCTTAAGGTGACCAATCACATGGTGGGTGGAGAGGGAGGTACTCTTAAGCCAGCGCTTGGAGAGAGTTGGAAAAGTATTCCACACGTGCGGCTTCTAGTCTCCCGTGACCATGGAAGCAATATCTGCAACATGTCCATACTAAAACACACATCCATGGTATGTTCCTCTATTTTCATGTTTTGGTGCGCTGTACAAAGATTGATTGTTTTGCCAATATCTCTTTATTTTTAAAATTTTTTTCTACATCAAATTGATATTTTTCTCCCTATCTGCCACAGCTGAAAGACACCCCTTGTTAAAGGGTTGAATTTGTGTCACACAAGGACTTTAGGATGTGAGTCAACCCAAACATGGCACGTTTATTAATCGTGCCGAATTGCTAGACACAAACATGCCCTGATTATTAAACAGTAAATACGACATGGCACTTGTTCCTTGTTTAATAATTGGGTCTTGTTTGGGTTGACATGTATATAACTCAGTTTAACTATTTAAGAAAACTAAAAAAAAAAGGTTAGAAATCATTCATCATGCGCATAGGCTATCATGTAACACCAAATATAGGAAATCTGTATCAATGTGTATACATATCTTATCATGATAGATGTGTGTTTGTTTATATGTATACGTATATATATACACATACGTGTATAATATACATATATAGCTTTGATCATGTGCAGGATATTCCGTTCGATCACAGCCATCCCGTAAACGACACGCGCATGTGCGTGCCATCTAGGGACGACCGTGATCGAACAAGATGCTCCGGGATATCCCGTACATGATTAGCATTCTCTCAATCTATATATATACAAGTTTTAGGCGAGTTAAATACTTATCAAGTTAGAATCATGTCATTACGACATGATTTTATAAATGAGTCAATTCAAGTTGTTGGGCAGGTTAACCTGAATTGTTATATGGATTAGACGAGTTGACACGATTATGATATGAACACAATTAAAATTAACTCAAACCTATTAACTTTGTGTTGGATTTGAGTTGTGGCCATGGGTCATGTTAAGTTTTGCCACCCCTATTAGCAGTTTTCTTTGGCACCATATTTTTACTGTAAACATAACTAACCTCTATGTTGTAGGGACATATTATTTTGGCATTTTAATTATGTTATTTTATTTTATTTTTCAGGCTTCTGGTAAGGCTACAAGGTTTATGATTCATGGCTGATAACATGGCTCATTTGGGTTGTACCCTTAAGTCGTACAAGAAAGGTATCAGACGAAAAAAACTATATTATAAGGGTGAAGTTTTGTGAAATGTAGCTTAGAATATTAACAACATTTAGTTTTGAAATACAACTAAGAAACATAGGATAGCCATAGAAATTTTGAAGGGAATTTTCTCTCCATATAAGTTTATTTTCAGTATAGGTGATGTAAGCTACAGTGAAATTAGTTGTTTATGTCGCAGCTCTAATCATTATATACTGGCTCCTTGATTGTTTTAGTTTATTACTTTATGATTAATGCCTGGTAACATGGTTGATTTGGATTGTACCCATGAGTCATATGAAAGGTATAAAAGCAAAACACTACATTATAAAGGTGAAGCATTCCAAATTACAACTTAGAATTGCTAGGACAAAGATTTTGAAGATCAGATGGTGGCGATTGATTAGAAAGGAGAAAGAAAAATAAGACATTGGTACTTCATGGAGTCCAGGTTGTGGGTAGTAAAATTTTATCATTACCTTCAAAACTATATATATTAATTGGAAAAAAAAAAAAGAAAAAAAAAAGGAGTGATTTCTTTTTGAGTGCCATGTGGCTCAATCTGAAGAGACATGTTCTGGCCAACAAGCTTGCTTGGCCAAGTTGTTGTGTCTTGTCAGTCTTTTACCCTGGCTCGACTACGGTCAAACCATCCACCTGATCTCCCCTGTAAGTGGGTGCAGGAGAATTTTCATGCTTTGTCAGTAAATTTATCTTTGAAAAATGGCAAAGAAAATCTCTCAAGAATGTTTTGATAAAAGTAGCATGCTAAGCAAGATTACCCGATCAAATTGTTTAAAATATAGTTTGACTTGATTATTTTTGACATAGTGGGTTTAGATTGTTGGGAAGTCCCACATCATCTAAAAATTAAAATTGACATGGTTTCATGTCCTTGTTTGTTTAGATTATTCACCTAATAATTTAGGTTTTTGAGTTGAAAACTTACCATATATGGTATTAGAGCATATGGTTTGTCTTGTTTTGTTTTCAGTTCTTTGTTAGGGTGCGGCTTTGTGGAGGAAGGTTTTCCAGTTGAGCTTGCTTTCCTAGGGTGGTCTGCTTGAATGTGTACTACTAGTGGCTTTTTCTTGCTAACTACTTGCTGCAGGTTTTGTGGGGCTTCTTGAGTCATTATGCAGCTTTCAGTGTGTAGGTATCATCCGTTGGCTGGATGGAGGAAAGTGCATAAATAATTAAATATTATTTCTTTGCTTATATGTCGTTTTTCTTGCGTGTATATATATATACCAGAGGTGTTGGTGGGTTTGCTGTGTCAAGTGTTGTTTTGGATTGGTGGATTTTGGGTCCTTGCAGGATGGTTGACATTTAATTGGAATACCAGAGGTGTTGGTGGGTTTGCTGTGTCAAATGTTGTTTTGGATTGGTGGATTTTGGGTCCTTGCAGGATGGTTGACATTTAATTGGTTGTCCACAAAGGTGGAGCCATATGCCTCTAACGTGGTTGGTACATGTGGAGAGGAGATACTAGTAGACCTATTGTGTCTTCGCTTGCGTTAGCCAATGCCATTACTCTCTGTATGATGTTGCAAATGGGAGCCATATATGCCTACTCTAGTGTGCATGGTTGGTCCATGCACCGCATGTGGACAATAGAGTATTTTTTGGCTTTCCTATTGGACTCTAATTTGTATTCTTTCTTCTTGATTAATCTAATTTGTTTCTTATAAATAAAAAATAAAAAATAAAAAAAGAAATGGGAAAATTTTAGATTGATTGGACTACAGAAAATAATTACAGTTGAATGTAAAATGCTACCAACTTCCTAGTAAATAACTAAGAACCGTAATTATTTTCCCCTAAGCCAACCAATCTAAAATCTTCCCCCCTTCCTCAAAATATAAATAAATAAATAAAATAAAATAAAAAACTTGTGGAGAACAAGGAGTAGTACGTCGGTCTTACATAAAGTCTATCGACGACCCCTAATTCCATTTGTCTTCTAAGACCGGAGATACATTATAATTGATTATAGGGTTCTTTGCTTCGCATCGAATTGAATCACAAGCTTCACTGCTTGTGTGGGCCGCTGTCAATTTCTTTGAGTTTCAAGGTTTTAATCATACGTCAATGGGCTAGGGTTATAACCCAGATGTCATGTCTCCTTTAAAGGAGGAGATTTTTTTTGTGAAAGTTGTGATTCCAATTCTTCTCATGCCTGTGTAAGGGAAAGGAGTTGTGGAAAGAGGGATGGGCTACTCCTGTTTGCTAGTCCAACGGCCCATTAAACTCTTCTTTGGAAAGGATTATTCAAGTTTTACAAAACATCCATGTGATTATGGACTAAAATATTCACGATATCTTTGATATATCTGTATATCTGTACCTTTCGATACTGAGATCTAATTGATATATCTATTTCGTAATTTATCTTTATGATAGTGTCGATATTTTCAATATTGTCGAGACTATCTCGATATATCCATAACATCCTTTTTTTTTTTTGCTATAGTTTTGTCGATATATCAAGGATACATCAACGATATCGATATTGTACTAAGTTTTGTATACAACACTGATTTACTGATTTATTCACTTATCCTTGTGTAAATGATATGCATTTTAATTTTTTTAAATGTTATGTGACATTTAAATGTTGAGTTTGCATAAATTTGGATTTTTTTATTTGTTAAGTTCGGCACACTTTTTGTACCTATACAACACATATTTGTCCTATACATATTTAATTTACAATATTTTGATTTTAATTGTTTATTAGAGTGTAATTCAATATTTTCCAAAGTTTCAATGAAAATTTCTCACATTTAACTAGTAATATCTGTGATATTTTTAAATTGATATTAATATTTTCGATGTATCCATCGATATATCTATATTTTTGAACTCTTGATATATTCATCGATATCGATATTTAAGTCCTTGCATGTGACCATGTAGTGTTTTCGCAACAAAAAAAAAAAAAAAGCGTTTTACCAAAACACCCATCAAGTGTTATGACGAATTCCTATGTGCAAAGACCTAATACTCAGTTTGAATTCCAGAAATCGGAGGGAAAGGGAAAAAAAAAAATAAAAACTTGAAATTGCTTATAAATAACTTCCATTCTTAAACAATTTTGTTAATTTTTCATTTCGTTCTTTTACTATTTTTGAGATCCGAGCAAAGCCTAAGAAAACCTCAAAGGTAAAAGGAAAAAGGCAAAGTTTCAAGGAGGATAAGTGGTTCTTGTTTAATTTGTTGATGCCATCTATATGGTATGGCTTTTAGTAAACATGCTTATTCTTTTTGAGGGCAGTCACATTTTGGTCTAATTATTTATCATTCAATATTGGTTCCACATTCGTTGGGTTAATTTAGTTGATTGTGTAGCATCGGCTCTTTCAAAGTAAAATAATTTAAATAAAAAAAATTATTAGTTCAATATTAGCATCTACACAATATGAGCACCGATGGTTGGCTAATTAAGCAGCAAAACTCATTTATATTCATATGGGTGTGATGAACTTTTATAAAGAGTGGTCCATGTCAATGTAATTTTTCCTTATTCATTCTGGTAAATGAAATTCAAAGGACAAATTTTATTGAAAAAAAAAAAGAAAAAGATTACAACATTACAACTATGAAACCACCAACATAAACCCTATTCTAGCTATGATATATATATATATATATAGTTCAAGTGTGAGATATCTCAAAGTACTCCGAACGATCATGGTCATCCATAGATGGCTTGCGCATACCCACCAACGATCGTGATCATACGGGATATCTCAGATATCCCACAAATGATTAAAGTGGATATATATATATCACTACAAAAGCTATTGATCTTTATTATAGGAAAGTATCTTTATTTTCTCCCTCCACTTTAATCATTTGTGGGATATCTGAGATATCCTGTATGATCACGATCGTTGGTGGGTATGCGCAAGCCATCTATGGATGACCATGATCGTTCGGAGTAATTTAAGATATCTCACATTTGAACAATCCTTTATTCATAATGCAGTATTCATCTATATATGCTATTACATTACCTTGAGCACCCTAAAGGAGAAGTCACCACAATGAGCCCTATGGGTTTATGATATTAATTGGACTGAACCGCGGCACTGGAACACAAACAAGATCACGGGCCCTTGGAGCAGTCAATCCAGGCCGTTCATCCATATCAACCACACAACCACCGTCCATTTTCTCGCCATCCACACCAACCACTTTCCAATCAAAGCACTGAATCATAGCCGCCAACACCGTGGGTAGTTCTTGCATGGCTAATGACATCCCTGGGCAACCCCTTCTCCCAGAGCCAAAGGGCAACAACTGGAAATGTTGTCCCCTAACATCTATAAGACCCGTCTGATCGCCCTCGCCGGACGGCAAGAACCGCTCTCGGGCGGAATTCCAATGGGTCGGTCCAGTACTTTGGGTTCCTTCCAATTGACCAAATGTTCACAAATATCATACTGTTGGCTGGGACGGTGTATCCTCCCACCTTGCATTTTTGCATTGCTTTTCTTGTAACCAAAGGGACTGGTGGGTGTAGCCGAAATGTTTCCTTCAGGATGGCTTGTATGTATGGGAGATTTGGGACCGTCCGCTTCTTCTACTACTCGATTCTTTCCCACGACTTCATCGATCTCATTTCTGGCTTTCTTGAGGACCGTTGGATGATTGAGGAGCTCCGTTAAAGCCCATTCCACTACAATGGCTGATGTATCTGTTGCAGCTGTGAAGAAATCCTGGAAAAAAACGGAATATAAAAAGTGTATGTTGATCAGATAGTTATATGGGTTGAGGAATTAAGCATATTTGAAGGAAACCATTTCTTGGTGCTAAAATGGATATATATATATATATATATATATATAAGAGTTTGTGTATATATAAAAAGATAATACTTCGCTCAGACAGTTAGACAGCTCTAGCATGACAGATTGTCATTGCTTCTGTCAAATTAGGACCACTTAACAATTATTAAAGGTGCGAAGTAAAATCTATTTATTTTTGTTTCGGTGGTTATGATGTGGTTGTCATTACTTCTGTAATACAAGATTAATTTTTCCTACTTTCTTTCTTGTCAGTGTTGCTCGAAGCAACATTCTCCTTGCCCTCCCTCTCATACTTCACTACATGTTCACATAATTAAGGAGAAATACTTTTGTGCATGCATCACCATATATATATATATATATATATAGGGCCGAAGCCACCTTAGGACAAAGGGGGCCATGGCCCCTCCAATTTTTTTCTTTCAAAAATTTTACATTTAGTCCCTCATAGTTTTAAATATTAATCTTGACCCCCCTTCAATGTTACATCTTGTCCCTCCACTACCTCCGTATTTTTTTCAATTCATTCAATCATTTATTCAATTTTTTGACCAAATGAAGTATGACTTCTTACAGCAAGTTTATTTAAAAGCAAGATTGTTTACTTTAAAAATATTTTTTTAAATCATTCCAAAATAATTTATTATTGGCAGATACATATACTTTATTAGCACTTATTTGGAGGAAAGAGAAAATGAACAAGAAAAAATTAAGAAAAATATATTATTTATTGATAATTTTTATAAATTTTGTTTTCATACTAATTTAGCCTCTACAAGTGAAAATTTCTGGCTCCACCCCTGTATATATATATTATGTATGTACACGTGTTTATGTGTCCATATTCATTGGTTCAGGTATTCAATTATAATGAACATATACACACGTCTACGTACGTGTTCATGTATTTGTGCTTATGTATTTAATTTTTCTTATTATTTAATACACGTGATAGAAGATGGAAGGAAAGTCAAGAGGAGGTTCTACACACTGGCTGGTGAGAGGCAAGTATTTTTATGTGGGACAATACTTGGCTCCTCATAGTGGAGGAGCAACTCCCCTTCCCTCCCATTCATATTATGTCACGTGTTATAGTTAATTTTAAAAAATATGGATATATGGATACGGACACGTGGACACGTGAATACAGATATATGAATACATATTCATATTCATTTGGACATATAAACATATATACATGATTATATAGACACATGTCTATAATAATATAACATAAAAGTACATGTACATATTCAATTCTTATTTATTATGTTAGACATGTGGTATAATATGAATGAGAGGAAAGAGGAGTTGCTCCTCCAATGTGAAAAGCCAAGTATTGTCCATTATCTTTTATGCATAAAATAGACAAAAATCTTGGATATATGAAATCGAGTACAAGCACAAGAAAGGGACTTCAGGAGACTTTTGTTCCATGCAGGTTAGGAGTGTGAAACAAATAAAGATCATTGGCTTTTTTGTTTCCCCATGAAAAGTAAAGTCAGTCCACATCATGGTTTCGGGGTGAACCTCTTTAGAGCAAATTTGTTAGATGAGGACGTTAGAGCAAATTTTTTAGGTGAGGACGTTCTGATCATTCTCGGGTAAGGAGTATAATTGGATCGGACAGGCTTAACAAAATAGAATGCGATATTAAAAATAGGTTTATGAATGAAATAATTTAAAAAATGACATGTTTTGATATTATGTTAAGTTTCTAATCTAAAAACCTAATTAAGTGGATGGCTTAAATAGATATATAAAGTTAATTATATCAAGTAATTTATATCAAATTCGATATTTAATTGATGTGAGATGTGGTGTTTTTCAAATAATATGGGCCACAAGTTAACCCCATGCCTAATAAGTAGACACTACGTATGGATGGACAATAAAAAAAAAATGCTTTTCTTGCAACCTTTTTCCAAATAGTCCCAAAATAGCTGCAGGCAAAGTAAAACAGGATTGTGGGTTGGAACTAGCTCCTACGTACAGTACACCCATCTTCAAGCATATTTTTCTCCCAAGATTACATATTTGTATGCACCTTTTTTATACATATTTTTCCACTGCATATTGAGCAAAGCAAGAGAATAAAAATTATTTTAAGGTGCGGTAAGGGTTAGGGCCAGGGTTCAACCTCGATCAGGCTGCGAGGCACAGATGGGGTGGGGTGGGGTGGGTGGACGGGCTTAGGGGTTTAAAGTAGGAGTGTTCATGGTTTAGGTTAAAACCGAGAATCAAATCAAACCAAATCAAATCAGTCGGTCAATTTGGTTTGGTTTTTCTTTTGTTTAGTTTGGTTTTGGTTTGCCATTAATAAAACCAAAAAACTGGAAAAACCTAAGTGTATATAATATATTATAATATATGTTCATTAATTATATATTAAACTTTAATACGTAAACTTCCTATTTTAATATGTTTCCATTTTGATATAATGCTTAATGGTTTTTTAGTTAACAATCTTTAATGCTATTATTAAATTTGTTATTATTTTTAATTTGGACTGTCAATTTTCTCATTTTGTTATGTGTATCTAATATTCATGATTTGTTACTACTTGATAGGAGAAAACCGAAACCAAACCAAACCGAAATTTTTCGGTTTGGTTTGGTTTATAATATGATTTGGTTTGGTTTTGGTTTGTAAAATTTTCTCTAAAACCGAACCACGAACACTCCTAGTTTAAATCTCGTCGTTGACCCAACAAAACAAAAACAATAACAAAAGCAAAACCAAAAACAAAAACAAAAATATTTATGGAATTATATATGTTGGCAATACTTACCAAAATCAAGGCCTTAACCTGATCTCTGGTTAACGTGATCTCCGAATTCTCGTCCTCCAAAACATCAAACAAAAGATCAAGAAAATCCTTCATGTCATCGCCGCGTACTGTTTCTTCATTTTTCTTCACTTTTCTAACTTTTTCCCGCTCTGTCATAATCCTCTCCAGCATTGCATCATACCTCCTATGTATGTCCTCGAACCGCTTCCGAAATCCCTGCAAATCCAAATTCTTGCAAAACCAAATAAAATCCGACACATTAAACTCCCCAAAAATCTGCGTCACCTCGCGGACAAGCGTTCTAGCTTCCTCAGCCTGGCCCTCCGTCTCCGAATACCTGGTACTAAGCATCATTTGAGAGATCACATTGTTCGTTAATTTTAATAATTCTTGAGATACATTAACACTCTCACCAACCTCAGATTTATTCGCTAAAACACGAAGAAACCGGTGATACTCTTTGGCTCTAATGGGAAGAAAATGGCTGAGATTTCGGTTACCTAAGAGTTCCCATGTGCACAACTTTCTAACGAACTTCCAGTAAGGCCCATAGGGTACAAATGACAAAGAGGAGTCATAGGTGAGGTGATGAATGGCAATGGTTTGTTGGCGATAAGCGCATGTGAGATCATTTGTTTTGAGAAGTTCTTTTGCAAGTTCTGCAGTGGAGGCTACAACACATGGATTGGAACCGAGCCTTAGGTAAATTAAGGGACCGTAGCGCAATGATAGGTCGTGGAAGGAGCGGTGTATGGAGGTGCCTAAGAGATGGAGGTGACCGATGATGGGTAAGGCAAATGGGGACGGAGGAAGGCGGCGCAATAGGTGACTTGTGAAGGAGATGGTGGTTTGGAGAAGTAGGGTTGAGAGAATGAAGAGGGTGGCATAGGCCACTACCTCAAGGATCATCATGATCTATGAACAGAAAGGAAGCTAGATATATAGATTGAGTATGAACAGAAAGGAAGGGAAAACGTGAGACAAAAAGGAATTTGCTAACTTTTCCTTTAATTTGGAGACTGAGCGTATGCGTATATATCTGAGAAGTGGTACTGGTATGGTATATAAATAGTGGGCACTGCGCAATGCAAGATATACTGGGTTGGTTGATCCGGACTCAATTGTCAATTTCAAAATTCACACGAGAGGTTGAGTTTGAATAATTCTTAGATAGAAGTCGTCGTGATATAACGTATATAGATATACATAGATGGTTGGACTTGGCTGCGCCCTAAGCCAAGCTGCACTAAAAAACAGGATAAAATAGCAACGAATTCAAATCAACCCTTTTTTTTAATTTTATTTTATTTTAAATCACAATTGATACACAGAAAAAGAAAACTTACATATCCAACCTTCTGAAGTAGATAGACACTCAAATCAAATTTACATACTTTATACTTTAAAAACCTTCTCACAAGTTCAATGTTTTTATTTAAATTTATTTGTTCAACTGATGTGACAGCCGTTGTTAGTCTGTTATGAACAAATATTCTTTTACGCTTTTCGTCTCACTTTGTTTAAGAACAATTTCCATTTTGAATAATTTCAAAATGTTTGTTCATTAAAAAAAATAAAGACAAAATTATTTTACATTCCCAATGCATGTGCTCTTTTTTATATTGAAAATTACAATTACTACAACCATAATATATACAAAATAAAGTAAGAAGGTAAAATTATTGAGTTATAAGACGATGCATTAAATAGCAACTTTAATATGTGTGCTTCAAGCAACTTGGTACGAAGAGAGTAATAAAATTTGTAATTGGTTGGTGAATCTACATATCACTTGAGTAAGTAAGTTTGAGTTATATCTACACACACACACACATATATATATATATACGAGCAGCACACACATACACACACACATATATATATATACAAGCAGTAATTTGCATGATGTGCATAATATATCCAGTTGACCCGATTGTAGTGCCTTTGATCATTAAGAGATTACTCTCTTAGGGCTTGTTTGGTTGTTTAATTCGAAATTAAATAATTTAAGAAATTTTACAGAGGGTTGAAGGCATAAATGTATCACTTTGAATTATAATATTTTAAAATGTTGTAATTATCACTATAATTCATGTTGTATAATCAACTTTAAGGAATTCAAGAAATATCACTATTTTGAATTGACAGTCTTATTTGTGATGATAATTATCATGTTTTTGAATTTGTTTATTCAAGATGATAGAGTGTGCTTTTAATATTAAATAAAATTTCTTGAATTATTTAATTTCGAATTAGACAACCGAAGATGCCCTTTATTTATTTATTTTGATTTTCTTACCTCATTTAATCAAAAGCATGGTTCTCTTGATATTCTTACCTTATTTTTTTTATTTAATTTTTTTACCTTATTATGAAAGACGTGTCACATGACATGCTCTTAGAATGTGGAGAGAATTCTTATAGGGATGGCAATATACGCCCCGATTTGACCCATTCAACGGAAAAAAGACTGTTTTTATCCCTCAGAATCGGTGAATGCCATTCTTGTTTATTTCTCTGTTTTGATAAATCCACTCCTATAATCTGTTTGTTTGATTCTTACAATCAGTAAGAATACATATGTTTCATGTTTAAAATATTGTAATGATTATATCTATATAATAGGATAGTTGTTGATTATACTTCTTTCCCGTAGTGTATAATATTGACTTTAGCTTTCTTTCTTTAGTTTTCTTTCATGTGTTTCATGTTGTGCTTGATATAAAAAAAAAAAAAAAAAAAAAATCCTGAAGTTCCTGTTTCTACTGAGTGTAGAGTTTTGTTAATGGTATCAGAGCCTCAGTGTTAGGAATTAATAGTTTTTATTGTCGTCTGTTTGAGCCTGTTATCAGCTTATTTACTCTTGTTTATTTGTTAAGTGTTTTAATTGCTAGTTAGTTATTTTGATTTATCTGCAAACCTTAAAACAACCTTGAATAGGGAGTACCGAGGCCTTGACTTTGTTAAAAGGTAGCCAGTTGAGCTTGTGTCCTTTCGTTTGAGTCGGCAACTTTGTAGGAAAACCTAGTCATGGAAGATTTAGGGTGCGTAGGTAAGAAAAATAATCAAACTAATGATTATAAACATTTAGCACATGTACAAGATAAAGACGCTAATATAGGCAATATTAGCAGAACATTAAATTATGTTGTAGATAACTTATCTGGTATGTTTAGTAAATTAGTAAATATTGAGAAAAATCAAGAAAAAATATATGATAAAGTCAATATGTTAAGTGAAATCCAGAATATAGACCTAAAGGATGAAACAAAAAGTTTAATCCAAAGTCTAGAAAATAATCTGAAAAACAATTCAGATAATGTAATAGTACTAAAAGAAAGTACTAGTGAAGAAATTCCAAGATTATACTTTGGAACAGAAATTATGATGTTTCAAACTGATAAACATCGAAAAGATTTTGAAGCTATTAAAGAAATTTTAGAATATTGGAAAACCCGATATATTAAAGAAGAAAATTACGATGAACGTAATAAACTTCTAAAACAAATGCAAGACTTATATTCAGCAAATGAAAAATTAATGACTGAATATAATTATGACTTAGCCCTTCAACTAGAAGAGTCGAGTGAATCAGATAAAGAATCTGATATAACTTTTATGCCAAACAGTGTTCAAGAAGAAAGTTCAGATGACGAGCCAGAACCAGAAGGTAAAAAATTTGGCCTGTCATCAAGTGATAACAATACTGGAAGTACAAGCAGTACTTCAGTTGATGAAGAAATAATCATTGAAAAAGAAAACAATGATGACACAAACAATAATAATGACCCTCAAGACTCTAAAAAAAGAAAAGAGATTGAGACGGATGAGGAAGAAAAAATCATTCCTAGAGGTCAAAGGTATAATTTTGAATCACCTATATTTGATATCTATGATGACCTTGATGATGATGACCCGATGCAAATTGAAGATTTAAAACCTTTAAAAGATGAAGGTTTTACATCAGAACCTGCACCTACAACAAGCATAAGGACTGATTTAAATAAAATCAATGTCACTACTGGAGGAGTTTATCTCGACTTAAAAAATGTCGAATTTAAAAATTATGATCAAGCTTTAAGAGAATGGGCACAATCAATGTCTATTGTCATTAATACATATAAAAGTAGTTGGTCTAAAGAAAGATTTTTAGACTACATCTGTGCAACTCTCCAAGGAGATTGCTTAAACTTCCTTAGAAGATGGGAAGCCTCTGATGAAGGTAAACATGAAAAAGCTAGTTTACTTAATGAATTTAATTCATTTGATAAAATATTAAATGAATTCGCACAAATTCTAAGAAGAGAATTTTGTGGAATTAAATTTGAAGAACAGGAGGAAATCTACAATGAGTATATGTTAACAAAATGCAGAATATGCAATATTTGTGAATTTAAATCCTTTGCAAAATTTTATCAGGAATATTATCATAAACTTAACCCACCAAAAGCTGAGTTTTGGTTAAGTCAATTTTTCCATAAGTTACCCTCACCATGGGATGAACTTTGTAATGATGGATATAAAGAATTCTTGAGTAGTTCTAATGGTGGAAAAGACACGTTAGGAGCAAGAATTCAATATGCTGAAAGAATTGTAACTAAACATTGCATAACACAAAAAGCTGTTAAGCAAGTGAAAAATCAACTTAATGATAAATGTTGTAGCAAAGTAATGCGACAACAATGGGAATTCGGTTGTAAAAAATCAACCCCTTATAAGAAAAGGAGAAAATTTAGAAAATATAAATTTGTCAAATGGAAAGGTAAAAAACCTAATCCTAATAAAAAATATGTCAGAAAAAGAAAGAATAATAGAAATACTACATTTAGAAGAAAATCTAAATGTAAATGCTATATTTGCAATGAAGAAGGTCACATAGCACCACAATGTCCTAAGAAAGGAAAGAGTGGTAAACAGATGATAAAATTTCTAAAAGAAAAACAATTAGAAATTTTAGTTGGAGAAGAAGTCTCTGACAATGATTCTATAATATATGAGGTTCAATCAGAATCTGAAACTGAAAGTGAAAGTGAAGACGAATCAGACATGATTTTCATGATGTCTGAAAGGAATGAAAATAAAGAAATTTTTGAAACTATTCCAAACGAGGAATTACAACTCATAAAATTAGGAGATGTCATAGGTGAAGAAGCATCTATAGACGAATCTAATTTTGAGAAATTTGATAAAATTAAAGAAGTGAAAAAAGAAGAACTTTATCAAATCTCAAAATTTAATATTTGGCAAGCTAGATTATTTGAGCAATTTAGTGGAAATACATCTGCTAAAGCTACTGAAGATGAAATGGTGGAAATACCACTATTCGATAAAAATAAAATTCGAAGGCTTAAACAAAAGCATCCAAAGATTCGATATATTCATATCGGAATAATTCAAATAGAAATTACAGCTTTATTTAGAGTAGGATTAGACACTCCTATTCTAGTAGTAGTCTTGGATAAAAGATTTGAAGATCCTATTAAAGCACTAATAGGTGGAATACAATCAAATCTTGTCTATGGACAAGTTTGGTTTAAAATAAAACCAAATTATTTTATATCAATAGAAGATCCAAATATTTGTGATACGATAAAAATTCGTATTCAAACCAGATGAATTGATATGAAAAAGAATAGTTATAATTTATCAGTTCAATGGAAAGCAATTCATGAACTAACAAATTTTACAAAAACATCAATTAAAGAAATTGATAAAAATATGATCGAATTATTTGAACCACGTGTTTTCGACACTGAAATCCAACCAAGGTTAATAAATTGGAAAGATTTGGAAATACCTAAAAGCTGGTTAATAAAAGAATTCACAGAAAATCCTAGGCCAAAATTCTTTAAACCAATCGAATTTCAAGCTTCAGGAAATAATCTTTATTTCACTGATAATCGTCGAAATAATATAAAATTATTAGACGATGCATCAACATCAACATCTAAAAAAGATGAACAAGATGAAAAAGAAAAGGCTATTGCAATAAAAAATGTGCAAATACCTATACTTCCAGGTACGACCTACCTTGAAGAACAAAAATCTGTAGTATTTCAACAGATTAAAATTGATGGTAAATATCCAGAACAATTAATTTTTAGCTACCAACAAGGCAAGAAAAGATATATGTTTGTTCTCGGAAAGTTCAATTTCAAAAACTATAAACCATATGTTTTATCTATTCTGTTAGATACCGGAGCAACAACCAGTGCTGCTAGGTATAATGCATTACCTGAGCATCTATGGATAAAAATGAAAAATCCAATAGCTGCAAGAGGTATTGATGGAAATGAAACTTTAATCATTCTCAAAGCCAAAAATGTTACGCTTTGGTTAGGAGATAAAAAATTCTCTATCCCTAAAATACTTTGTTTCCCAGATATGCATGGTGATGTCATATTAGGAAATAATTTTATTGAAAATTATATGCCTTTTATTGTCAATCGTGACCATGTTATTCTAACTTGTAAACAAGAACCTGTTAGAATTCCTCTTTTACCACATCATAAACATGTTTGTGAAAAAGGATTTGCGCCAGTCAAGCGTGGTGAAATGACACCTATAATTAAATCCTTAGATGAAAAACATTGGATTTATAAAAAATTATATCCAAACTTTTCTGAAGACCCATTAAAACTTTGGGAAAAATCTCCAAGGTTTTGTGAATTAAAACTCATTGATTCTAATAAAATAATTAGAGTTAAACCAATGGTCTATACTAAAAAAGATATAGATGAATTTGAAATTCAACTTGAAGAATTACTGAAGAAAGGATTAATTGAAGAAACAAGAAGTCCACATTCTAGTCCCGCCTTTATGGTAATGAACCATAATGAGATAAAACGAGGAAAAGCTAGAATGGTAATTAATTATAAAAGATTAAACCAAAATCTTGAATTTGATGGATATTTTATTCCTAGAAAAGATGTTCTAGTTAAACAGACTATGAACTCTAAATGGTTTAGCAAATTTGATTGCAAATCAGGCTTTTGGCAAGTAAAGCTTACAGATGAGTCAAAACCATTGACTGCTTTTAGTGCACCATATGGACATTACCAATGGACGGTTATGCCATTTGGAATTTGTAATGCACCACAAATATTTCAAAGATGGATGGACAACATGTTCAAACATCTTCATAAATTTTGTCTAGTATATATTGATGATGTATTAGTATTCTCTAGAACCAGGGAAGAACATAAAAAGCATCTTGAAATTGTAACAGACATATTCCTAAAACATGGAATAATTCTAAGTGCCAAGAAAATGGAAATAGAAAAAGAAGAGATTGAATATTTAGGAGTTATTTTAAATCAATCAGGTATGCAACTCCAAAATCATATCATTGTGAAAATAAGAGATTTTCCAAATGAGATAACAACTCTCAAAGAACTGCAGAGTTTTTTAGGTTTATTAAATTATGGAAGAAAATTTGTAAAGAATTTATCCGAAAAGGAAAAGCCTTTAATTGAAAAACTTAAGAATCTTCCTAAAAAAGGAAATTCAGATGTAAAAATAGAATGGACTAAAAAAGATTCAGATTTAGTTCAAGAAATTAAAAATATGTTTAAAGAAACCCCAAAGGTTTATTTTCCAAAAGAAAATGAACAATTAATTCTAGAAACCGATGCTAGTGATGAGTTTTGGGGAGCAGTTTTAAAAGCAATCCCAGAAAATTCTAAACAAGAAGAAATCTGTGGATATGATTCAGGAAAATTTAAGCCAAATGAAATAAAATATATAACTTATGAAAAAGAATTATTAGCCATAAAAAATGGAATAAAAAGATTTCATATTTATTTGGCACCTGTTAAATTTATAATTCGTACTGATAATAAATCAGTTTGTGATTTTATCAAATCCAAAAAAGGAGAAGAAAATGCAAGGCGTGTTAGATGGTATAATTTTATTTGTCAGTATACTTTTGATATAATACATATTAAAGGTACTAACAATTTTCTTGCTGATTATCTGTCCAGAAGATACAATGAATAATCAGAATCCGGACAAAGGGAAAAAACCCTCAAATTCTCAAGGAAAGAATTATGGGAAACCATCCCGATTCCACAAAGGCGAAGGAAGCTCAAACCAGAGCAGCTTTCCCAGACTCCCTCAGATCATGGGTAATCAACCCAATGTTCCAGTTTATGTGATGCCAGTCAGCTATAAACAAATGGCTGAAATGTCTCAGAATTTTAACCAAATGAATTTTCAAAATCATCCTGAAACAAATCAGGAGATAAAAGATTTTTATAACCCAGGTTTAAACCCAAAAACCTATCATCTTTTAAATAATATTTGGAAAACTCATTGCTTAAACCATAAAGCTGAGTTTAGAAGAAATATGTCCCAACTTGCTGAATTCTTGAAAACACAAGAAGAAAAGCAAACTTTTATTCATTCTGAATTTGCCAAGTTCATTAAACAAGTGGATTGGCTTGAAGATTTTTCTAAAGAAAAAATTACTACTATTATTAATTTAATGAATTTTACTGAACAACAGGAAAATTCATACCTTAATAAAGCTTTAAGAATTTGTTTGTTCAACAAAGCTAAAACAGTTTTACCAAAAGAAATATTTTCCGATATTAATGATCGTATTGAAAACAATGAGATTAAATCCCTTCTCATTGAATTTGCTGAAAATATCTATTTGGAAAAAGAAATTCCAAAGTTGAAATTTTTCATTAACCATGAGCTTTGGAGTATGGAAGCAATTGGTTGGGGAGCCGTCGGAACAATCATCTTCGACTCCTTGGTATCCACTGCATTTGTTGACTTTCCCGCAATGATCAAAACAATGATCTATAATGTGGTGAAACACTACAAATGGAGTAGATATTTGAAATTCAAAATTTTTAGTCATGCAGGATGGCGACAGAGAGAACTGTTTTTTCAACCATATCAGATCTGGAGCCTAGAACTTGCAAATGAACAAGATCTCATAAAAAATGACGATCTTAAATTTTTGGATAAAGCAGAAAATCTTGATTTATCCTCTTATTATATAGATAATTATATTGCTCTAAAAAGAGAAGCACAAAGCATCCACAGCTATCGCTCTTACAAATTCATGATCAGCGATGGGAGAAGATTATTTTGTACAAATCTGATTACTTCTTATGTGGAGACAGTTGCTCAAAGAATGGCAGCTGATGAATTTCTTAATAATATTATTCATGGCCATGTTATCGGTCCTATTAAATTAACAATGGATGCGGAAGAGCTGGTGGGCGCACAAGATTATTATGAAAATATTGTTGGCCACAATCAAGAAGATAATGGCGACAGTTTCTGGAACTCTCTTGATGAAGAGACACTTCACAATATCGAGAACATGATGGAAGGATAGGGGCCAGCCAGGCAACATCCAGAAATTCTGCAGAATTGGACACGTATAACAAGTACGTCCAATATTCAACAATCAAAGGACATGACGTGATATGCAGCATTCATTTAGCCTGACTCTTTTAAAAGAAGACAAAGACTTTTTGAAGGCTTAGTCACAATCCCTGACAAAATCACGTGATGCGGTGAAGGAAGGAAGAACCTAGCCTCACTTTTTTATTTCATAGTCAAAAAGTGAATAGTGTAAAGTATGTAACATGTTTTTAATAGGGTTGTTGGTAGTTGAATGTAATTATTGTACTTTTGATTCTTATCTTTAGTTTTTGTGTTGTGTTTAAGTCCGGGCTTGAAGTCCGAAGTTTGTCTATATATAGATGAGTCCTTCAGTTGTATAGGCAAGAGTTAGAGAGTTGGATAGAGATTTCAGAGAGAAAGAGAGAGCTTTTACTGAAGAAGAAGACTGTTTATGTAAGATTTCTTTCAACTTTTGTAAATTTTATAATTATTAATAATATTGAGGTACTTTTTGTAAATACTCTTTTTTATTTTTATACGTATTTTCGTAACCCACGGGCCCGTTTTAATGGCTATAATTTTTAATGGGTCTTCAGAAAAGTTTGGATATAATTTTTTATAAATCCAATGTTTTTCATCTAAGGATTTAATTATAGGTGTCATTTCACCACGCTTGACTGGCGCAAATCCTTTTTCACAAACATGTTTATGATGTGGTAAAAGAGGAATTCTAACAGGTTCTTGTTTACAAGTTAGAATAACATGGTCACGATTGACAATAAAAGGCATATAATTTTCAATAAAATTATTTCCTAATATGACATCACCATGCATATCTGGGAAACAAAGTATTTTAGGGATAGAGAATTTTTTATCTCCTAACCAAAGCGTAACATTTTTGGCTTTGAGAATGATTAAAGTTTCATTTCCATCAATACCTCTTGCAGCTATTGGATTTTTCATTTTTATCCATAGATGCTCAGGTAATGCATTATACCTAGCAGCACTGGTTGTTGCTCCGGTATCTAACAGAATAGATAAAACATATGGTTTATAGTTTTTGAAATTGAACTTTCCGAGAACATACATATATCTTTTCTTGCCTTGTTGGTAGCTAAAAATTAATTGTTCTGGATATTTACCATCAATTTTAATCTGTTGAAATACTACAGATTTTTGTTCTTCAAGGTAGGTCGTACCTGGAAGTATAGGTATTTGCACATTTTTTATTGCAATAGCCTTTTCTTTTTCATCTTGTTCATCTTTTTTAGATGTTGATGTTGATGCATCGTCTAATAATTTTATATTATTTCGACGATTATCAGTGAAATAAAGATTATTTCCTGAAGCTTGAAATTCGATTGGTTTAAAGAATTTTGGCCTAGGATTTTCTGTGAATTCTTTTATTAACCAGCTTTTAGGTATTTCCAAATCTTTCCAATTTATTAATCTTGGTTGGATTTCAGTGTCGAAAACACGTGGTTCAAATAATTCGATCATATTTTTATCAATTTCTTTAATTGATGTTTTTGTAAAATTTGTTAGTTCATGAATTGCTTTCCATTGAACTGATAAATTATAACTATTCTTTTTCATATCAATTCATCTGGTTTGAATACGAATTTTTATCGTATCACAAATATTTGGATCTTCTATTGATATAAAATAATTTGGTTTTATTTTAAACCAAACTTGTCCATAGACAAGATTTGATTGTATTCCACCTATTAGTGCTTTAATAGGATCTTCAAATCTTTTATCCAAGACTACTACTAGAATAGGAGTGTCTAATCCTACTCTAAATAAAGCTGTAATTTCTATTTGAATTATTCCGATATGAATATATCGAATCTTTGGATGCTTTTGTTTAAGCCTTCGAATTTTATTTTTATCGAATAGTGGTATTTCCACCATTTCATCTTCAGTAGCTTTAGCAGATGTATTTCCACTAAATTGCTTAAATAATCTAGCTTGCCAAATATTAAATTTTGAGATTTGATAAAGTTCTTCTTTTTTCACTTCTTTAATTTTATCAAATTTCTCAAAATTAGATTCGTCTATAGATGCTTCTTCACCTATGACATCTCCTAATTTTATGAGTTGTAATTCCTCGTTTGGAATAGCTTCAAAAATTTCTTTATTTTCATTCCTTTCAGACATCATGAAAATCATGTCTGATTCGTCTTCACTTTCACTTTCAGTTTCAGATTCTGATTGAACCTCATATATTATAGAATCATTGTCAGAGACTTCTTCTCCAACTAAAATTTCTAATTGTTTTTCTTTTAGAAATTTTATCATCTGTTTACCACTCTTTCCTTTCTTAGGACATTGTGGTGCTATGTGACCTTCTTCATTGCAAATATAGCATTTACATTTAGATTTTCTTCTAAATGTAGTATTTCTATTATTCTTTCTTTTTCTGACATATTTTTTATTAGGATTAGGTTTTTTACCTTTCCATTTGACAAATTTATATTTTCTAAATTTTCTCCTTTTCTTATAAGGGGTTGATTTTTTACAACCGAATTCCCATTGTTGTCGCATTACTTTGCTACAACATTTATCATTAAGTTGATTTTTCACTTGCTTAACAGCTTTTTGTGTTATGCAATGTTTAGTTACAATTCTTTCAGCATATTGAATTCTTGCTCCTAACGTGTCTTTTCCACCATTAGAACTACTCAAGAATTCTTTATATCCATCATTACAAAGTTCATCCCATGGTGAGGGTAACTTATGGAAAAATTGACTTAACCAAAACTCAGCTTTTGGTGGGTTAAGTTTATGATAATATTCCTGATAAAATTTTGCAAAGGATTTAAATTCACAAATATTGCATATTCTGCATTTTGTTAACATATACTCATTGTAGATTTCCTCCTGTTCTTCAAATTTAATTCCACAAAATTCTCTTCTTAGAATTTGTGCGAATTCATTTAATATTTTATCAAATGAATTAAATTCATTAAGTAAACTAGCTTTTTCATGTTTACCTTCATCAGAGGCTTCCCATCTTCTAAGGAAGTTTAAGCAATCTCCTTGGAGAGTTGCACAGATGTAGTCTAAAAATCTTTCTTTAGACCAACTACTTTTATATGTATTAATGACAATAGACATTGATTGTGCCCATTCTCTTAAAGCTTGATCATAATTTTTAAATTCGACATTTTTTAAGTCGAGATAAACTCCTCCAGTAGTGACATTGATTTTATTTAAATCAGTCCTTATGCTTGTTGTAGGTGCAGGTTCTGATGTAGAACCTTCATCTTTTAAAGGTTTTAAATCTTCAATTTGCATCGGGTCATCATCATCAAGGTCATCATAGATATCAAATATAGGTGATTCAAAATTATACCTTTGACCTCTAGGAATGATTTTTTCTTCCTCATCCGTCTCAATCTCTTTTCTTTTTTTAGAGTCTTGAGGGTCATTATTATTGTTTGTGTCATCATTGTTTTCTTTTTCAATGATTATTTCTTCATCAACTGAAGTACTGCTTGTACTTCCAGTATTGTTATCACTTGATGACAGGCCAAATTTTTTACCTTCTGGTTCTGGCTCGTCATCTGAACTTTCTTCTTGAACACTGTTTGGCATAAAAGTTATATCAGATTCTTTATCTGATTCACTCGACTCTTCTAGTTGAAGGGCTAAGTCATAATTATATTCAGTCATTAATTTTTCATTTGCTGAATATAAGTCTTGCATTTGTTTTAGAAGTTTATTACGTTCATCGTAATTTTCTTCTTTAATATATCGGGTTTTCCAATATTCTAAAATTTCTTTAATAGCTTCAAAATCTTTTCGATGTTTATCAGTTTGAAACATCATAATTTCTGTTCCAAAGTATAATCTTGGAATTTCTTCACTAGTACTTTCTTTTAGTACTATTACATTATCTGAATTGTTTTTCAGATTATTTTCTAGACTTTGGATTAAACTTTTTGTTTCATCCTTTAGGTCTATATTCTGGATTTCACTTAACATATTGACTTTATCATATATTTTTTCTTGATTTTTCTCAATATTTACTAATTTACTAAACATACCAGATAAGTTATCTACAACATAATTTAATGTTCTGCTAATATTGCCTATATTAGCGTCTTTATCTTGTACATGTGCTAAATGTTTATAATCATTAGTTTGATTATTTTTCTTACCTACGCACCCTAAATCTTCCATGACTAGGTTTTCCTACAAAGTTGCCGACTCAAACGAAAGGACACAAGCTCAACTGGCTACCTTTCAACAAAGTCAAGGCCTCGGTACTCCCTATTCAAGGTTGTTTTAAGGTTTGCAGATAAATCAAAATAACTAACTAGCAATTAAAACACTTAACAAATAAACAAGAATAAATAAGCTGATAACAGGCTCAAATAGACGACAATAAAAACTATTAATTCCTAACACTGAGGCTCTGATACCATTAACAAAACTCTACACTCAGTAGAAACAGGAACTTCAGGAATTTTTTTTTTTTTTTTTTTTTTTTTTTTATATCAAGCACAACATGAAACACATGAAAGAAAACTAAAGAAAGAAAGCTAAAGTCAATATTATACACTACGGGAAAGAAGTATAATCAACAACTATCCTATTATATAGATATAATCATTACAATATTTTAAACATGAAACATATGTATTCTTACTGATTGTAAGAATCAAACAAACAGATTATAGGAGTGGATTTATCAAAACAGAGAAATAAACAAGAATGGCATTCACCGATTCTGAGGGATAAAAACAGTCTTTTTTCCGTTGAATGGGTCAAATCGGGGCGTATATTGCCATCCCTAAATTCTTAAGAGATGTGCTATGAGAAACACTCTCATATATATATATAGGATAGTGATTAGGTAAGCACGTGTTGATATAACTTATATCAACACTTGTATTGAAAGTTGTACCTTGTGCATTAGTTGGATATGAGGTGTATATATATATATATATATGCAGTTATGTTCCCACTGGCTCAACCAAGTTTTTTTTTTTTTTTTTATATCTTTTTGGGAGAGATATTACCATTTGATGACTATTTCTCAAAATAATGCCAAAAGAGGACGATGATAGTCATTTTAAAGCATATTTACATTCAATTTGTAATAAGTTGACACAAGTATCTTTTTTTTTTTTTTGTATTAAATTGAAAATGATTACTAAAAAGTAATTGCTTCAAAAAAAATGCTTTTCAGTGCTTTTAGTTCCCTGTTTCCACTTCATAGAATTATAGCACAGTGCCCCCATTGGAGATAAATCATAACTCCGCCCTTATATGTTCCCATCAACACGTGTTGATATAAGTTATATCAGCACCATGCATTTGGGTTTGTACCCCTTGCATTGGTTTAATGTATCTCATATCCCACTAATGTACAAGGTATAGCTCCCAATACAAATATTGATGTAAGTTATATCAGCACGTGCTTACCTGACCATTATCCTGTATCTATATGTACAGCATTGCATGTTCATTAATTTTGGAATGAATACAGTACAATCATTGATACCTAATATAACTCTCGGACCCTACTCCGCTCTAGAATCTAGACCTCGATGGACAAACAAATGTGGTCCTTCCTTTCCTATTATACATTTAGGTCCTTTCAATTTATAGATGGAAAGTTCGGACACCAACTATATATATATATATACTAGCTTTGAAACCTGTGCGATGCACAAATTTATTTATAAAAATAAGATTATTAGAAAATTAAAATTTTAGCAAAATATTTATTCTCTAAAATAGTAAAATATATTTGCTAATTTAATATGTCAATTAAATTTAAAAGATATAGACAACAATAAATTAAATAGTTAAATAAAAAAATCTTAGAGAATAAATATTGAATTCAAGAAATATCACTATTTTGAATTGACAGTCTTATTTGTGATGATAATTATCATGTTTTTGAATTTGTTTATTCAAGATGATAGAGTGTGCTTTTAATATTAAATAAAATTTCTTGAATTATTTAATTTCGAATTAGACAACCGAACATGCCCTTTATTTATTTATTTTGATTTTCTTACCTTATTTAATCAAAAGCATGGTTCTCTTGATGTTCTTACCTTATTTTTTTTAGCACGTGTTGATATAACTTATATCAACACTTGCATTGAAAGTTATACCTTGTGCAATAGTTGGATATGAGGTATATATATATATATATATATATATGCGGTTATGTTCCCACTGGTGGAACCAGGGGGCCTTTGGGGGCATGTGCCCCCACTGGCTCAACCAAGTTTTTATTTATTTATTTATCTTTTTGGGAGAGATATTACCATTTGATGACTATTTCTCAAAATAATGCCAAAAAGAGGACGATGGTAGTCATTTTAAAGCATATTTACATTCAATTTGTAATAAGTTGACACAAATATCTTTTTTATTTATTTATTTATTTATTTGTATTAAATTGAAAATGATTACTAAAAAGTAATTGCTTAAAAAAAAATGCTTTTCAAAGCTTTTAGTTCCCTGTTTCCACTTCATAGAATTATAGCACAGTGCCCCCATTGGAGATAAATCATAACTCCGCCCTTATATGTTCCTATCAACACGTGTTGATATAAGTTATATCAGCACCATGCATTTGGGGTTGTACCCCTTGCATTGGTTTAATGTATCTCATATCCCACTAATGTACAAAGTACAGTTCCCAATACAAATATTGATGTAAGTTATATCAACACGTGCTTACCTGACCATATATTATCCTGTATCTATATGTACAGCATTGCATGTTCATTTTGGAATGAATACAATACAATCATTGATACCTAATATAACTCTCAGACCCTACTCCGCTCTGGAATCTAGACCTCGATGGACAAACAAATGTGGTCCTTCCTTTCCTATTATACATTTGGGTCCTTTCAATTTATAGATGGAAAGTTCGGACACCAACTATATATATATATAAACCTGTGTTATTTATAAAAATAAGATTATTAGAAAATTAAAATTTTAGCAAAATATTTATTCTCTAAAATAGTAAAATATATTTGCTAATTTAATATGTCAATTAAATTTAAAAGATATAGACAACAATAAATTAAATAGTTAAATAAAAAAAAATCTTTGGTGCGATGTTAGCGTAATGTATCACACAAAATTTATGAATACTTCCAAAAAGGATAAATTTTTTTTTTTCAAAAAAATAATAATTTAATTGTGGAAACTTGTGAAAAATTGAAGGAGTGACACTTTATGGTATTTTGTGGAAAAAGATTAAAACTCTTTAGAGCCAAGTCCATCCTATGGTCATAGTTTTGATTTGTTAGTACGTATTCCAACGTGTCACATGTTGCGTTTTCTTTTTTAATTATCATTGCTTTTATTTTTCTTTCTTTCTGATTATAACTATTTATAGTTTTATGCGTTCAATTATTAGGAGAGAAAATAAATCTATTATTTATATATAAAACGGAAGCTGAGAGAACACAGTTCTCAGCCTCCGTTGTGCCATACGTCAGCCGTCTAAAGGATATCACTTTTTAGAAAATTACCTTTTAGTGGCCACTTATGAGAGTAATACCAAATAAAGTAACTTAATAGTCAATTTGTATTACATTGATAATAAATTTGTAGTAAGTTAATAGATAGTAGCCTTTTGTTGGTATTAGGCTGGGAAGTGATTAGCAAAAGGTAATGTTTCCGAAAAGGGTAAAGCATTCCCAATGTGAAACCAAAAGCAGATAACATTGGCAGTCAATTTGTATCAAGTTGACAATCAATTTTCCCTAAGTTGACAGCTAATCTTTTTATTAATACGATAGTGAAAAGTGGTCACCAAAAATATTTTCTCCGAAAAAGACAAGTGCTACTATTCATAATTCCAATGTTGATCATTTAACAAAAGTTATTGCAAAAATATTTTTCAATCTACCATTTAGAATTGGGAACGGGTAAATTTATTTATTAATTACTTTCAACGCTTTTTCACTTTTTGATATAAGATTGAACAATGAATGAGATCATAGGTAACCTAGATACATTGTGTATTATATATATATATATATATATATATAGTTTTATGCTCGAGTCATTTTAATCTAAACCATTGCAGAAATATTTTTCAATCTACTATTTCAAATTGTGAACAGGTAAATTTATTTATTAATTACTTTCAATGCTTTTTCACTTTTTGATATAGGCTTGAACAATGAATGAGATCATAGGTAACCTAGATACATTGTGTGTGTGTCTATATATATATATATATATATATGCTTGAGTCATTTTAATCTAAACCAAACCAATGAAAAATAAAAATTTGAAACTATTATCATTCATCTTTCCTTTTCCTTTTCCTCCAAGTAAGCCAAGGGTAACCAAAAATAAATAAATAAATAAAACTAAAACCTAGTTAGAAAACATTAAAAAAAGAAAAAAAAAAAAACCAACCAACCAATCAATCTTCATTTATAGTTGAGTTGTATTTTCTATTAATTTTATATATTTGATATACATATGAAAAAAATAACACTTTTTTTTAAAAAAAATTCTAATTATATATTATTCTTCTTTTCTCACAAATCTATATATATTTTTACCTAATTTTCTATCATCTTCATGTTAAAAAAAATTAGAAACAATTATAACATTTTTCTTTTTTAATAAGCCTTACATTTTTTTTTTCATGAGCATTACCCTTTTTTTTTTCTTTTCTAATTATTATTTTACTGTTTTCCCGTGCAAATGCACGGGATAACAACTAGTAGGTATAAAGAAAATGAAAAAATATGGTACAGTTTACTAAGTTTGGGTTAAACATTGTACAGTGTAGGTTTTTTAATCCTCCCACATAAAAAAAAGAAGAAGAGATATATGGTGTATATCAAGTGTGAACTTACCGATACCGCGTGAAAAGGAGTAGCGAAAACCAAAAAAAAATAAAAAATAAAAAAATGGAGAAATTACATTTTGGTGTTCACTTCCCAACGTAATACCAAACAAGATAATTAGTATACAGTCAATTTGTATTAAGTTGGTAGATAATATTCTTTCTTCGGCATTAAGTTGGAAAGTGATAATTAAAACGTAATTTCTCTAAAAGTCATTAAAAGTAATTTCCTTTTTGGGAAAATTACTTTTTAGTGACTATTTTCCAACTTAATACGAAACAAATAAATATGGTAGTTATTTTGACGTAAGTACACAGTTACTTTGTACTAAGTTGACAAACATTATCTTTTTTTGGTATTAGGTTAGACAGTGATCACTAAAATGTAATTTTTGTCTTTTCTCCAACTATATTCCACTGTTTCAGCGTGTGAATTGAAAAAAAAATAATAATAAAAATCTATTATATTGCCACGTGACATCAATAGGTTTCATTTCTTTCGTTATATATATAGTGTATAGATATCCCACCTTAAGACCTAAAATAATTGGAGATAATGCATCCGGAAAATTGATTCAATGAAACCGTCATACACTCTAAAATAATTGGAGATAATGCATCCGGAAAATTGATTCAATCAAACCGTAAATGTATGACGGATAACGGTTTTTTTTTCTCCCCTTCAAAAGTTGACTTGAATTTTCTAGGCACGCCCAATTTTTTTTTTTTTTTTTTTTTTTTGGGCGTTTACCTTCGTCCTTCTATTGAATTTTCAATGTTGGTCAGACCCACCTCATCCATTGAATTTCAAAAATCTCATCCATTGAATTTCAAAAGTGATGATCGTATCAATCCAGGAAATTGATTCAATGAAACCATAAGGGACTGTTTGGTTGTCCAATTCGAAATTAAACAATTTAAGAAATTTTACATAATATTAAAAATACAATCCACCGTCTTGAATTAACAAATTTAGGATATCATCACAAATAAGAGTAGAAATTCATGATAGAGACATTCCATGAATTCCTTAAAATTAATTTTACAACATCAATTATAGTGATAACTTTAACATTTTAAAATACTCTAATTCAAGGTAATAGATTTATGCTTTCAATTTTATGTAAAATTTCTTGAATTGTTTAATTTTAAATTGGACAACCAAACAAGCCCTAAATGTATGACGAATAATGGTTTTTTCTCCCTTTCAAAAGTTACCTTGAATTTTTTAGGCACATTGACCTTCTTTTTTTTTTTTTTGGAGAAGGGGGGGGGGGGGGGGGGTGCTTTTATTGAATTTTTTATGTTGGTCAGACACCTTATCCATTGAATTTCAAAAATGATGACCGTATCGATCCGAAAAATTGATTCAATGAAACCATAAGGGACTATTTGGTTGTCCAATTCGAAATTAAACAATTTAAGAAATTTTACATAATATTGAAAATACAATCCACCGTCTTGAATTAACAAATTCAGGATATCATCACAAATAAGAGTAGAAATTCATGATAGAGACATTCCATGAATTCCTTAAAATTAATTTTACAACATCAATTATAGTGATAACTTTAACATTTTAAAATACTCTAATTCAAGGTAATAGATTTATGCTTTCAATTTTATGTAAAATTTCTTGAATTGTTTAATTTTAAATTGGACAACCAAACAAGCCCTAAATGTACGACGAATAATGGTTTTTTCTCACTTTCAAAAGTTACCTTGAATTTTTTAGGCACATTGACCCCCTTTTTTTTTTTTTTTTTTTTTTTTTTTTTTTTTTTTTGGGGGGGGGGGGGGGGGGGCGGTGCTTTTATTGAATTTTCTATGTTGGTCAGACACCTTATCCATTGAATTTCAAAAATGATGACCGTATCGATCCGAAAAATTGATTCAATGAAACCATAAATTAATGTACGACAGATAACAATTTTTTCTCACTTTCAAAAGTTTGCCTTGAATTTTCTAGGCGCGCCCACATGTCTTCTTCTTCTCCTTCTTTTATTTATTTATTTATTTTAATTTTGACTTGGTTTGCGCGATAGTTGGGGTTCCTTCCAATGGCCCGAACGTTCACAAATAGCAGGGTGTTTGTAGGGATACGGTATGCACTGATGATACAATCCTTTGTTGATTTTCTTGAGAACAGGTATTGGTGGGTGAAGCCGAATAGGTTGAAAGTATGTCACACACTAGAATACAATAGAGAGAGGAAAAAAAAAAAAATTCTAACCATATAAAATTTGGATTTTGAAATAGGTGAGAGATAAAGATTTAATTGAGGATCCTCTCTCTAACGTATTCTAGTGTGACATACCTTCAGGATCCTTTCTCTAGCGTATCCTCAATAAAAAATTTCCATCTCATATTGTATTCTAGTGTGACATACTTTCAGGATCCTCTCCCTAGCGTATCCTCAATAAAAAATTTTCATCTCATATTTTAGTATCCTCAATAAAATTTTTATCTCTGACCTATTTCAAAATCCAAATTTTATACGGTTAGGAAATTTTTTATTTTTTCCTTTCTCTAGCGTATTCTAGTGTGACATACTTCTAACCAAATCGGCTTCACCCATCAACACCTGCTCTCAAGAAAATCAACAAAGGATTGTATCATCAGTGCATACCGTATCCCTACAAACACCCTGCTATTTGTGAACATTTGGGCCATTGGAAGGAACCCCAACTATCGGGCAAACCCATTGGACTTCAGGCCCGAGCAGTTCTTAAAGTCCAGTGAGGGTGACCGGACGGGCCTTATACACATTAGGGGACAGCATCACCAACTATTGCCCTTTGGGACTGGGTGGAGGGGTTGCCCCTGCTATAGTGCCATGTCCTTAGCCAGTGAAAAACTTGTATGTAACTATGACACGGTTGATGTGGTGTCATGGGCCAATTAGAGTCAAGTAAAAGGAGATTCTCAGGTTACTTTTTGACCCCACAATCTTACTTTATTTGCCTCCTATTGGTCCGTGACACCATGGGGCCGTGTCACAGTTACATGGAAGACTCACTCACTTAGCTATGATAGAGTTGCACACAGTGCTGGCGGCAATGATTCAATGCTTTGAATGGCAGGTGGGTAGTCTGCTTGGCACGAAAATTAACAGTAATACTGCCATCGATATTGTTAAACGGATTGGATTGACAGCTCTAAAGGCCCATGATCTTGTGTGTGTGTTCTAGTAGCTCGATTTTTAGTCCATTTAATATTCTCGATGCAACAAGTATGGTCTCATAACCATGAGGTGTGGCTTAGAGGGCCTCATGGTTGGAACACCAACAATGAGGTCTTGGGTTCAAACCTTGTAGTTAGCCCTCTGGGTATGATAAGTGCAGTAAAGGTTGGTAGAACATACCTTTATTGAGTGGTAATTAATTCCTAAATCTAAGTGGGTATGAATCCCTCTCACTGTGCAAGTCGCTTCGTGTACTTAGTTTGGTAATGTGTTTGGGTAACAAAATTTCAATCGTTGAGTTCCTTGTAGTCCCGCCAATTCCTGGAATCCAAACTGAGTATAAAGAAGTTGAACGAAACTCATTTCCCCATGATCCATTCACGGACAAGAGCGATCAATCGCACACAAGCACGCCTACTTCTCCATTACATCAATCGCCCACCTTCCCAACCATATCACACTTTCCGTTCGACCAAAACCCGCCATGAACGACCTCACAAACCCACCCCAAAGCTCCGGTACCCTATACCTTTCGTCACAAATATCAAGGAAGTACAAGACCCTGATGATGCTCTTACTCTCTTTCATGAATATCAACAAATGGGCGTCAAGCATGATTACCCCTCGTACTCTTCTCTCATATACAAGCTCGCTCGTTCTCGTAAATTCGAAGCTGTTGAGACTCTTCTCGATTATATACGAGACAAAGGCATTTGGTGCAGAGAAACACTTTTTATTGCTTTGATTCAACATTATGCAAAATCCAATCTGGTTGATAAGGCCATTGATCTCTTTCATAGAATGCCTTCTTTTAACTGTGCCCGTACATTACCGTCTTTCAACGCACTTCTTAACGTTCTTGTAGATAATGATCGGTTTGGTGATGCGAATGCTATCTTTGGCCGCTCCTCTAAAATGGGTTTCCGACGGAATTCGGTTTCGTTTAATATAATGATCAAGGGGTGGCTTGAGAAGGGTGAGTGGGAACAGGCATGTCACGTGTTTGATGAAATGCTTGAGAAGGAGGTTCAACCTACTGTTGTGACTTATAATAGTCTAATTGGGTTTTTATGTAGAAGGGGTGATTTGGGTGAGGCGATGCGTTTGTTTGAGGACATGAATAGGAAAGGGAAACGACCTAATGCTGTCACATATGCATTGTTGATGGAAGGTTTGTGCTCTTTAGGTAAGTACAAGGAAGCAAAGAAGATGATGTTTGACATGGAGTATCGAGGGTGTAAACCACGCCTTGTGAATTTTGGCGTTTTGATGAGTGACCTTGGAAAGAGAGGGATGATTGAGGAGGCCAAATCTCTGCTGCTTGATATAAAGAGAAAGCGGATTAAGCCGGATGTTGTGACATTTAATATATTGATAAATTACTTGTGCAAGGAAGGTAGAGTGTCGGAGGCTTATAAAATCTTGGTTCAAATGCAGGTTGGGGGCTGTGAGCCAAATTCAGCAACATACCGGATGATGGTTGATGGATTTTGCCAGGCTGGAGATTTCGAAGGAGGTTTGAAGGTTTTGACTGCAATGCTGACAAGTAGGCATTGTCCACGCTTAGAAACATTTTGCTGTTTGGTTGTGGGCCTGATCAAGTGTGGGAAGATTGATGGTGCTTGCTTTGTTTTGGAGGAGATGGAGAAGAGGAAGATGAGATTAAATTTGGAGGCTTGGGAGGCTCTAGTTAGAAACGCTTGTGGTGACAATGAAGGTGCAAGTGGGCTTTTAAATGCACTGATCTCTGCCCCTTCATAGGCTTCATAGAAGAGAGCAAGGTTTGAGATTATTTGTGTCTCTCAACTATAATATCCCCGTCCGTTTGGTGCTTGATGGAATTTTTTTGGCTGTGAATTTTGACAAAGTTTTAAAGGTCTTGAAAATGCATTGTCAATAAGAGGCAATGTACATGTTAAAGGAATTTGGTTGTTTGGTTGTGGGCCTATTTGAGTGTGGGAAGATTGATGATGATCGCTTTGTTTTGGAGGAGATGGAACAGATGATGGCGAGACTTGGTTTGGAGGCTTTGTAAGCTCTAGTTAGGGCTTCTAGTGGGAATAGAGGTGCATATGGGCTTGTTAGTGAAATGATCTCTGCCTATTAATAGGCTTCTGAGAAGAGAGTGGGGTACACATGAACAGGATTCTTGGAGAATTTTCTGAGAGAAGCAGTAAGCATTAAGTAGTGGAAGCTCAGAAAGATGAGGTAAAAACAAGATGACCTTTGCAGTTTTCTGCCTTTTGTTTAGTACTAGTAGGTGCACACGTGCGTTGCACGTGAATTTTTTTGAGTTAAATTATTTTTTTCAATAATGATAATAATTTTTTAAATTTAATGATCAAAGATTAAAATATTAATTAAAAGAAAAAGAAAAACTTTACCTCATATGCAAATCCTTATAAAATAATCAAAGATTATATGTGCTATTAAAAACTTTACTTATGCAATTCAAGGTTTTTTTTTTTTTTTTTTTGGCCTCTTAATATGGGTTTTCATTTGTTTTTGTTCAAGCATACGTCTTTTTATTTTCATTCAACAGATTCGTCTTTGATTATCTTCTTTTTCTTACTAATTTTGCAATTCAAATAGAGATTTAAAAGTCCAATCATGCAATGCAGGCAGAGATTTAAATGTTTAAACATAATTTGTATATATGAGTCTAGTTTATTGAAAACTACATATAAGACAAAACACCAGAAGAAAGGAGACGCAATGAAGCACATAGAAGATGTAGAAGAAGAAAACAGTAGTTGTTCTTTTCTGTGTTAGGGTTTTATGATTTTTATAATGTGTTTCTATTTGTATTTATATGTTAACATTGTTGGGGTTTTACGAATTATGGTTTCCATTTCCTCATAATTCCTATTTGGGTTTGGTTTATTTAATTATTATACGAATTATAGTTTCCTTAGAATTCTTATTAAGGTATGTGTTTTATATTTCTATATTTCCCATATATGCAGAAGGGCAGTTGTGTATTTAAAAATTAAAATAAGGGTATATTAGTCAATCAAAAGTTTTTTCTCACATTCATCTTTTTATAGGTAGTATAGATATAGATAGATAGGTAGTATAGATATAGATTAGCAGGGGAAGTCCCCATATAAACACGTGAGGATTTGATGATTTGCACTTGCCAAAAACAGATTCCAGAACCAAATGGAACCTTGATGGTTGTCTTTATATATTTCTTCTTTTCTTTTCCTTTGTTTCTCCTACATTTCTCTGGAACCAAATAGAACCTTATCTTTATTTGCACCTGCTGTGCTGAAAAATGTCAAAAATGTTAATTGTATACTTCTATTTGATCCTGCAATTTGTAAAATATGCAATAGAGGAAAACAGATTTTTTGGGCCTATGTTTTGGTAACTGAACATTTAAAATTTTAGGCCCTAAGTCTATTTTGGGTGACGGTAAAGCGACAAGGAATTGGAACGGTTTTAAACTGTCCCCGGACCACCGCCCCCCCACCCCCCCCCAAAAAAAAGAAAAAAAAAAAAAAAAAAATCCAGCCTTTTTTTTGGTAGTAGCAGCCGAGTCGAGTGTGCTACTCAAAATCCACTCACTGTGGCGAATGGGGCAAGTCTGAGTCAGGAGTTAGGACATTCAAAATATGAAATGGTATAGTTCCAAACATCCCTCTTATTTTAATCAACATTTAAAAAATTGCAGGGGGCTTAGGTTTCCAAGTTCCAACCAACACACGAAGAAAAGGAAACGCAAGCACCTACTCCATCTCATCAACTCCATTTTATTTTTCCAACTTATAGTTCTTCAATTCACAGTATATATACACAGAACCAAACTATCATAAATCATCATCACCACACCAAAGAAATCCTTCTCAAATCGTTATAGTTTCTCATTGTCCTTTCCAACTCATGGCAACCTGCGCTTCAATTTCTGTTCCATTCAGGGCCATAGTGTCTCTGCTTTTTATGGCCTTCACAATCACATGTGCTGCCTCAGCTCGAATCCTTGACGAGGAGGCACCACCAGCAGTTCCTATCATCGCACCTGTGGCGCCCGATGTAGTTGAAACACCTGTGTCCAATGTAGCTCCTGTGGCTACTACCCCAACTGTTGCCGCTAGTGCTGCAGTTGCCGTTACGGACACGCACCATCCATTGTCCTTCTTCATGCACGACATACTTGGTGGTTCGAACCCTTCGGCCAAAGCAGTGACCGGTATAGTAACCAACCCGGCAGTCAATGGCCAAGTTCCCTTTGCCAAGCCCAATGGTGCAGTTCTCCCAGTTAACAATGGTGTTCCCCTCAATAACGGCAACAATGCAATTGTCAACAACAATAACCTTCCTTTCCTCATTGGCCTTGGTGGAAGCACATCTAATGTGATTCAAAACAATGGGAACAATGTCAACAATGGAGGGTTTGGGTTTCCAACGGTCAATGGTGCTCAGCTCCCTGGAGGAATGGCCCTTGAGAAGCTAATGTTTGGCACGATGACGGTAATGGATGATGAGCTCACCGAAGGGCACGAGCTTGGGTCAGGTTTGGTCGGGAAGGCACAGGGGTTTTATGTAGCAAGTTCAGTCGATGGAACCAGCCAAACCATGGCTTTTACGGCCATGTTTGAGAGTGGTGGTTATGCTGATAGCCTCAGCTTCTTTGGTGTCCATCGAACGGCTGTGTCTGAGTCCCAGCTTGCTGTCATGGGTGGCACTGGAAAGTATGTCAATGCTATGGGATATGCCTCTGTTAAGACCATTCCAGCTGCTAACCAGCACAACACTGATGGGGTGGAGACTTTGCTGCAGATTACTGTGTATCTTGCTCACTAGTGTGTTGTGGATGTTCATGTAAGCTAAAATCTCTGTACGTACAAAGTGAGATTAGTACTCGAAAACCTTGATGAAAGAGTGCCCTGTATCTGAAACTTTGTTTACTTTGTGTAATTTTCCATCATGATTTCAAATTTGGTGATTAATTAAATGTGACACTGGTAGGGTGCCTGAATTAAATTAAGCTTCAATTCGGCCATTAAATTTGAAATCAATGTGGCTTAAAAAAAATAAAAACATGGATGAACCAATCAGTTTCATATCATCTTAACATTTCGCCTGTAAAATTGATGCGGAGTTGGAGGAAAATTTGACAAAATTCGTGGGAAAAAAAAAAAAAAAAAAAAAAAAAAAAAAAAAAAAAACCTAAAGAATTTGAGAAAATAGACTCTAAATTTATCTGTGAATTCCGCAGTTCAAAAAAGTTTGGATTCAGGCCAACAAAAGATTCAATCCATTGATTTACATGCTATAGGACGAGCTTTGCTAGAGTTCTTCCTCTAATACCTTCATCTTCAAGAGTAGTTATGCTAGAGTTAGGATCAACTTGCGGCTCTCTATCCCAAAATTATTCAAAGGGTCTCCTGCATATTATAAAACCACTGCACGTTGGAAGGCCCTAAGCGCATTTACCTAACCTCATGTCATGCATCTCTCTTTTCTCTCCATTCATATCCCTCGATTTGGCAGGGCCGTCATGTATTACTCCAAGTTAGTCTCAGGCTGGCTCGATACAAGTTGAGGTCCAAGTAAAACTGAATATGGGTCCTTCTCTTCATATGGTGCCTTCCGCAATTAAGTGAATGTCTTCAAATGTCCATAATTGTTCATATGCAATTTGCTTGGTGAATCATAAAATTCCCCTTTTTTTAATTTCTTATATATTAGACTCTTATTAATTGTTGCTTTCATGGCTTCCCACTTGCAGCTACTAATGAGCTGCTTTGTGTTTTCCATGGAAGCAACTCACAGCTCTGGCAATCAAGAGGACCATTTTTTTTTTTTTTTTTTTTTGGGGTCCTACCATTTCTTGCCCAATCAATCTATCTTAAGCCTTTGTTACCATTTTTTGATGATCAAGCTTTGTTACCATTAGCATTAATTAGCAAGATGACAACCGCTGGAAAATGTACTCACCATTCTCATCCGTCTCCAATACGGAGTATTAAGTAGCAACGTTTAAAGACCAGTGGCTACACAAATCAAATTACGGAGTAATATTTTTTAAAAATTATAGCAAAGGTTATTTTGAGTGTTGCTAATTAACACTAGAGACAGACATATAGCCGTTGCCATAATTTTAATTAAATTATCACATAGGCCATTTTCAAATAGTCATACTAATTGAACAGTCTTAAAAGAGTTTCATTAATTCATTCACAGAAAACTTTCAATTACACATCAAGAATACAAACTCAATTCAACCACAACAAGAACTACTGAGAGAGAGAGACGCTAAACTGAAGAAGTGTTTCCACGCCATCGGTCGTATGCTGATCGGTGAGATGAACTGTCTGGATTATGGCATACCCTTTTGCATTCTCATACTTCCCACTTCCTCCAACAATCGCAATCTGAGATTCAACCGCAGCAGTGCGATGCACCCCAAAAAAACTAAGTGTATCCTCCTCATGATCACCGTTATGAAACAACGCCGTGAAGGCCACCGTTTGGCTGCTCCCATCTAATGAGCTAGCCAAATAAAAGCCTTGGGCTTTTCCAACAACGACAGAACCAAGCTCGTGTCCTTGGGTGAGTTCATCGTCGACGACGGTGATTGTCCCAAACATGAGCTTCTGAAGAGTGGCTCCCGGTAGGAGCTGGCCGGCGGTGACAAATGGGAGTGTGTTTGCGTCGGCGACTACATTGTTGTTACCATTGTTATTTATAATAGTGCGCCAAGTCCGGCGAGAAATGGGAGGTTGTTGTTGTTTATTATGCCGTTGTTGTTGATGATTCCTGTGTTGCCAGTTGACGAGCGGGACGCCGCCGGTGATCGGGAAGATGCCGTCGTTTGGTTTCGAGAAAGGGAGACCGTTGACTTGTGTGTTGGAAATGATCCCGGCCACTACTCTAGCGGAAGGAGTTGACGCGCCGAGGATGTCATGCAGTGAAAAAGGACAATGTGGGGTGTTGTGGGTCAACATGTGTTGCAATGGCACTAGAGGCAGCCAATGGGATGGTGCCACTTGGTGCTGTGGACGCGGGACCTCCTGATGGGGCCACATTTGCGACAGATGTCATAATTGGATTGGATTCGGGTGCCAGTGATGGGACTGGTGGGGCAATGTCCACCTCATCAAGGATCCTAGCTGTGTTGGCACATTGGAGGGTGATGGCTAGTAACAATAGGTGGAGTGTGGCCTTGAGTGCTGTAGAGGTGAGTGATGCCATTTTTTAGCTTTAGAAATGGGAAGGAATGAAGGTTTTGTTGGGGTTGAAGGTGTATATGTAGTTTGAGGGGTGAATTTTAACAAAAGTGGAGCAGATGAGATTGGAGTTGTTGCATGCATTTTTTTTATTTTTTACTTGGTTAGGGGTGTGTTTGGTTGAAACACCTAAGCCCTTATAAGTAAAAGTCCCCATAGGTGGAGTGGCTGGTGTTTCTTTCATATTTTAACATGGACCAGTTGGGCTCTTTAGTGGAAGAAAAGTATAGATTGATTGCAAATTGCTTGTGGGTAGATCTAGACAGTTGGATCAAGAGATTTAATTTGTTAAAGGCCTCTGGGCTTTCTCGTCTAGTGTTGATCTGGGCTGAGTAGAATCACTGGGCTGCCACGGCTATCCTGAAGTCAGGAAGCTCGTCTGGCTTGGTCAGCCACATTTAGGCCCAGGCAGGCTTAGGGTTCGTTCACCTTAATTTAAGAGATCAAATGTGATAACATATTTTCTTTTCCGTTTTTTTTATTTTATTTATTTTATTTCATACTTTGGGAGAAGGGGGTGGGGTTTGATCGATCTCTTAAGTGGAGCTAGCCCAACATGTCCTGTTTGGTTGTTATTATGGTTAATAATTTATATGGTATTGAAGGTACTAATTCATATTGATGACAATAAACCTCATAAATGAGAGTGAAAACTAAGAACATTGGTATTTTAAGAATTTCTAAAACTTAATTTTAAGAATTTCTAAAACTTAACCCTACAACATCAATCATGATTCTTCTTCTTCTTCTTCTTCTTCTTTAATTTTTTATAAATGGTGCTATACAAGAAAATGAATTTGTACTCTCTTTTCTTTCTTTTTTTTCCTTTTTCCCCCCCCCCCCCCTTTTTTTTGTAGAACAGGGTAATAGATATTTTTTTAATCAAAGCAAGAATCAAGATCAGCTTGGAATTTTTCCCTAACAGCATCATCAGAGACTTCTCTTCCAACCAAACCATTACACTATATTTGGATAAGGAATTTTAAGGTGGAATTTGTCTTTGAGATGGAATTTGTAAAATTTTTATTAAGAAATTCCTTTATTAAAATTTTACAAATTTTATCTCAAAAATAAATTCCACCTAAAATTTTTTTATCCAAACATAGCGTTAAATCATTTTTCACGTGGGTAATATGGAATTGATGCCTTTAATACAATATAAATTACAACAAATCTTTAGGGTTCTTTTTTTTTTTTTTTTTTTTTTTTTGGGGTTAGCCTCATTCTTTAAGTTCATGCCCCCTGGCATTTTATTGGCTCACCATGTGCCATGTGCTATTTCTACTACTTTTTTTTTTTTGATATATTGGGAGGAGTTTGAACCCTTAATTTATCCTACTCCTATATTTTTCCCTCACCTTCCCTCACCTCTAGGCTAGCCCCAATGGCTCGTGTCATTTCTACTTCTTCTCAAGTGGAGTGGAACTGCTAAACTGCAATGTTCACTCAAAATGGTTCCAAAAATTACATGCGTTCTTTAGTTTTTTTAAATCTTGATCAAAATTTCCAAAACTTTGTGGGAAAGAAAAAAAAGAAAAGGAAATACATTTTTAAATTAACCTACGTTAAGTTAATAAAATGCAGCCCATGTAGTCACTCGTGGGGTATGTGATAAGTGATGGGTTCTGTTTCACTTGTCTATTTACAATGGGTTATTGCTAGCCTTAACAAGTAACGACTCTAGCATTTTTTTTTCAGCTTTCTTTTAGTAAAATTTTCGACAGGTGAGCTAATCATATGGAAAATAATTCAAAGGTCCAGCTGTAAATAAAAATAAAATAGGGATTCGTGCGTGTCTCAAAAAGGAGATAAACCAAACAAAAATGTTATGGATAATATATAAATAATTTGAAATTTTAGGTCCTGGTCCCTTCTTTATCATGTCCATCACATCATTTTCATCTTTCTACGGCCGGCCTCTGTTTGGTTGCCAAGTAAAACACAAATCCAAAACACCCTTGTGCTGGCCCCGTCCCTTTAACTTGGATTGTGCTTGGACAAAAATGATTTTCGCACATTTGACCATACGTTTTTATTTTTATATTTTATAAATCTTTCACTTTCATACATTTCTTTATTATTTCTATTGATTATTTTTTCACTTTTTTTTTTTTTGACAAATAAGGGATATCCTAAATCTAATTTTACTAAGATTTGGATCTGGAATTACCCCTCAAATCAAATGCTTAATCTATACATACGCCCATGCATTCGATAAGTAAAGAGATAGAGATTTGAAATCGGGATCTTTAGTTCACGAGTAATATGATGGTTCTTTACAATTTATGGTACTATCATTATTTTTATTGGTTTTTTACTGAATCGAAGCACACCAGAATTTATTAATTTCCATTCGAATGGAAAATGGATCGATTCCATGCCGAATGCGTCGTTACATAATCTTGTCAAAGCTAACGACTCTTTTACATCCAAACGCTTCTTCACATGCAAACGAAAAGACAGGTTGCATGCCTCAGCACCGTCGATGGTGCGGCGCCGCCCCAACCACCACATTTTGCCTCCATGATTTTGTAATAATTTCCTATGAGTGGACCAAATTCGACTTTTTCTAATATTTTCCCCTTTTTTTTTTTTTTTTTTTTCAGCCGTCCAAGATTTAGTCAAAGAAATTAAAGTAACCAAACATGGGAAAGAAGGGAAAAAGAAAATAAAAGAAGCGTATAGGGATTTGGTATTGTGCTTGCTTCTGCACCTACTATTATTCCAAGTTCTCTTTTTTGTCCTACCAGTTGGTTGGTTAGACATTATAAATTCCCAAAAGCCAAAAACAAAAGGGGAAACATTGAGACATGTAGTAGCCCCCACCTTTTGGAAAATTTTGAAATAGACTTGCAACCAAAAAGTATACCTTCCTCTCATCATTTCGCTTACTGTGGGGAAGGTGCCTGCCTACACATTAAATAGGGAAGGAGGGATGGTTTATACAGGAACTTTTCCAATGTTCCATCCAATTTAGGATATTATGTTTCCTTTTTTTTGTTTTTTCTTCTTAATTGTTGTTTGTTTGATGCAAGTAAAATTGAAGAAAGCATATTTTTTTAGGTTGGGTTTAATTTGCAAGGGTAGTGCAGATGACAAATTTAGGATTTCTTAAGATAATGAAATGTCTTAATTTCAAATCTTTGCTTTCTCACTGTTGGATGCATGGATTTGAGGGTATATTATGTATCGCGGGAGAATAATTTGGACCCAAACCTAGACCACCATAGTTTAACCTAGGGATTTTATATGTTGGGGTGGAGGCTGGGTATCCTGGGGTACCCAAGTTTGAGGGAAATTTGTTTTATTATAGGATTATGTTACTTTGCCCCACATTTTTGCCTTACAGTTTGCCCTATTAGTGTATTTGAGAGGGTAAGGGTTGTAATTATATCAGTGGGTCCCGCAACCTTACCCTCCCAAATACATTGGTAAAGTAAAGTGTAGGACAAAAATGTGGAGCTACCTAGCATTACCCTTTATTATATGTTAGTATAGTAGGGTGGAGGTAAGTAGTAGGGCCGGTTTTGAGGCAAGGCAAGTAAGGCAGCCGCCTAGGGCCCCACATTTTGGCTAAAAAATAAGGATTCCATTTTGGGACTAACCCTTGTAGTAGGCTTGATTTTTATTTTTTATTTTTCAAAGAGAACAGTTATTAAAACCCTTTAATTTTATTTGCACACCCTACTAATTTTTATTTATCAAGGTTTTACAAAAAATATAAAAGAAAAAATTTATAAAAATTTGTTATGTGATCCACTAGAAAACATTATTTTGAACAATTCTGCAGAATAAAGTTTTTCTACAATCCATTGTTTAGGTGGATTTTTTGATCATTTACTTTCTCTGTTTAATTTTTGGTCAAAAAGTCTACTTAAACAAAAGATTTTAGAAAAACTTTCTTTTACAAAATTGTTCAAAAAAATGTTTTCTAATAGATAACGCAATCAGTTTTCTTAAAATAATTTTTTATATTTTTCTAAAACCTTAATAAATAAAAATCAATGGGATGTGTAAATAAACTTTATGTTGGTACTTAAAAAAAAAAAAAAAAAAAAAGAAGAAGAAGAAGAAGAAGAAGAAGAAGAAGGAAGAAAAAGAAAAATGTATAAAGGGCACCATTTTAAAAGTTCGCAGAGGGTCCAAAAAACATAAGACGCCCTCGTAAGCAATGTTCCACCTCATAAGAGTTTGCTGCAGATGGAATCAAGTCCTCTACTAAGGCCCCCTCTTGGGACCATTACTGAGAAAATTATTTATGATAGTGCTGGGGTAGGACCTGCAGAACTACCAACTGCGAAAGCAAAATTTCTTCACCAAGAAAGGATTCCTTATAAAGCTGTTAAAACCCTAGCATGACCCACCCAAATATCGGTAGCATGCATTTTCTCCGCGATGGAAACATTTTTATCACTACAATCCAAATTCTGACCTTCCACCACCACTTCTAGCTACTGTTCTTTGTGCAAATTCAGAAGAAAAGAAAAAGAAAAAGTGTGTTATGTCGTTGTCCCAATTCCAAAGATTCAACCGATAACCTTACCTGTCCTTTATATGAGTGCCGACCATTGCCACCGCATGCACTCTCCAGTCTCTCCACAAGCTGTCATGATGTGTATATGCTAAGCAGTAGACACTGATGCATCAGAATTCAGATGCACATGATGCGCGCTAGCTCGTGCTTGGAGATCATGATGGTGTTTGATCAATGCTCATAAAAATCTCTTAAGGTTAAGATCATTACATCCTAACCGTTTGATTAACCTTAAGACTGGATGATCTTAACCGTTTGATTAACGGTACCTAATACACGCGATATTGTATTAGGTGGGTATGCAAAGTTGGTTGCTTATTAATTTAGAGTACTAATTGTTTATATATAATTGGTAGTCGGTAGCATAAGAATTCCACAAGATTACAAGTTTGAAATTAACCTAACCCTATTTCTAACTTTCTATTTTATCTTCCCATCGATCAGCCATAATTCTAACATGTTTTGCTTGAAATCTAAATCTCATAACCTAATTAAGGTCACTTGCAAAGCCTCCAGATATTGCCACAGATAGTTTTTATGTCACTTCTTTATACTATAGACCAAATGTATATTGACAGGTGATAATTAAGAGAGAGAGAGAGGGGGAGGGGGGGGGGGCACCTCAAATGGAAAGGAATTTGATGTTGGGTTGGCAAGGATTTCTTCACATGATTATTGGAATTTAATTAATATTTGGTTGGCAAAGATTTCTCCACATGATTAATTAATTATCGTACAACAATGTGTGTATTATATGGGAACTAGAAAAACAATTAAAGGGGACGGATTCCAAGGTGCCAGCCTAAGCAAGTTTTGAATTTAAAGAAAGAAAAAAGGGAAGATTTAGAAAGACACCATTGTTTGTTCCAAGAAATGGAGAGCATGGAACTGATGGAACACAGGAGAACCAAACAACCTCTTTTACTTTACTTTCTTTGGAATGAGAAAAGACTATGGTCCCAATACAGTAAAAGCAGTTGAATTTACATACATATCAGACATGATTAGTGATTAAATTTCTATTTATTCATACACACAGCTTGACAGGATTTCAAACTAGCTAGTACATTACAGGGGAAAAAAAAAAAAAAAAGCTTAAATTATATCACTAGCTCAGGCGGACCATGGACGATGATGGTGATGAAGATGGCCATAGCTGTGCATTCTTCACCCTGGACACGCTTTCAAGTACACCTAAAGGGGTCACGTCCCCGATGACTGTTACTTTCTTCGTCTCTAAATCGATACTGAATGATGTCACTCCTGCACAAAATTTGTTAAACTATATTACTTTAAATTGTGGTAGTGATCGACACTTAATTAATGAATAAACCAGCCATTAAACTACTTGGGTTTCTAAACATAAAGAAATTAGTCTTTTAATTAAGCGATGACTTAATTAATGAATAACCCAATACTAGTTAGGTTTTAGACATAAAAAAAATTCATCATTAATTAAGCAATCGAGCACCTAATTAATGAAGAACCCATTAATCTACTAATGTTTTAGACATATAAACAATTAGTCATCAATTAAGGAATTGAACCCTTAATTAATGAATAGCCCACTAAGCTAATTAGTTTTTAGACATCAAAAAAGGAAAAAATGTCATTCAGATTGGATGTTTATTAGAAAGAAAAGGTTAACTCTCAATTTTTAACTAGAAAATGTCTTAAATACTGAACCTTACCTTCCATTCTTGAGATGTGTTTCCTCACTTTTCCCTCACAGCCCTTGCAATGCAGTGATACCCTCAAAACCACAACCTTTGAAACCAAACAATAATTATAATTATAACAACCACAATAACAAAAGTCTGAAAATTTTTAACTGTGTTCAATTTTTTCACATATTAAAAGTATTCTCTTTCTGAATTATAAAAATAATCTTAATTAATTAGATGCTTTCCATTTAATGCGAAAGAGAGATTGAAAAGAACCTGATCACGAGATCGAGTTGACAAAGCAGATTTTAATGCAGGAGAATCATTTGAGCCTAGCGGCCGAGAGCGAGTTGACGAAAAAGATTTTAATGAAGGAGAATCCTTTGAGCTTAGTTGTCGAGAGCGAGTTGACGAAGGAGATTTTAACGCCGGAGAATCGTATGAGCTTAGTTGCTGAGAGCGAGTTGAAGAAGATGATTTCAATGCAGCAGGAGAATTAGTTAACCTCAGTTGCCGTTGGCTTGCCGCCGGTTGAGTAGGAACCACTGGCTTTAATGCAAGCGAATCATTTGAGCCTAGTTGCCGAGCCATCGCCGGTTCGCCAGTAGGAACCAATGCCGAAAATTGATCAGAATCCGATAACAACTCGAAGAAAGGTGTGTCACTCAAGAGATATCTGGAGGAACCAGGAGGGCTAGTTAGCTGATCAGCTTTGTCAGCCGAGCCTTTTCTTCTTTGATCATTTTCCTTAGCAGAACTTTTTCTACTCTTTTGATAGTAAGGTTTAGGATTAAATGGTAGTTGAGATGATGAACAAGGTACTACCGGTTGTCGGCTTCTCCGTCGATCGATCGGTCGGGTGCCATGGCGGACCATGGAGCGTTGCTCCATGCTGGAACATATGGCAGTGGAGGCTTGAGAGGCACAGAAGAGATCCATTCGTTTCATGTTTTGGCCGGTGAAGAAAGAGGAATAACTCAGAGAGAAAGTAATGGGTTGGCTAATGTGGATGCATTTGCTATAGAAAGATAAGAGAGTTAGGGAAAGATCTTGCAAAAGAGGCCAGTTGATCTGATTATAAAGTTGGTGCGTATGAGAGAGAGAATGAGAGACAGAGAGAGAGAGAGAGAGTGATAATGTAGAGAAAAAGAAGCAGTAAGGTCCCACCAGAACAAATGAATATTGAAACCTCTGAGGCTAGGCGGGGTACATGATTATTCTCGACCTTTCAAAGTTGTGATTCACTTTATTAGATATATATTTATATATTAAGATTGATATGATGCGGATATCCCATACCATCCTAGATAATCATGATCGTCAATTTAAGAAATTAGTTTTGCAAGGTTAAGATTCAAACTAATGATAAGTATTTAAAAAAAAAAAAAAAATTCCTCAACGACGGATCACAATAAGATTATATAAATATATGTATAAGGTTAAAAAGAAAATTATAATAACAATTTCCGCTCCTTAACCCCCCCTCCCTGCGCCCTTAGTCATCTATGAATATTTCACACAAGGGTGCTTGACTGTTTACCATACAAAATATCCCATATTTGATCAAAATCATTTATACATATTTATAAGATTCGATTTATTTGTATGATGTCGAGGAACCAAGCCGTCTTTGACCACAGGTTAATGTATTTCACGAGTTGTTATTATCACGGATGGATTAGATTTTCTATGCAACGAGTGTAAGGTCTATGCACGTGAAGAGATTTTGCTCACCTTTGTGTAAATATGATTACTGCCACTGCTATAAGCGCTATAAGGAGTAGCTAGTAGGATGGAGAAATTTTGAGAACTAAGTACTCATATTATTAGCACATCATAGTTTGACAATAGACTACTGATGACATATAGCCTCACACATATGCATAGGTAGCTTGAAATCTATAACCCAATCAAGGAGTAAGATTGTCTTGCACGGTTTTTGAAAAGTCAAAAATCGTGTTCCCAAATAGTGGAACATGCTGTTCTCCGCCTACATTATAGACACTAAACAGTACTCCATTCTTGAAATGTCTAATACGGAGTATGATTTATTGTTTCTGCTCTAGAGTACGGTCCAATGTCCGGTGGGGATGAAGAGGGATAACAATTAACAAATTAATAAACTAGGCTGCAAAACAAGCTAGTTCAAATTTTCAGCCCATGTTATCTCAGGTCTAGTGTAGGACACTGTGACCTTGAAAACACAAACTCTGTAGATTGGAGTACACATGCATGTATTGACTACCTGGATCATTTTTTAAAGGGGTGTTTTTTTTAGCGTGTGTTCTAAAAACACATGTTAAATTATAATTAATATTTCAATCATTGTATAAAAAAGTATGTTTTTATAATTTTTTAAATATTTTTATATTTTTTCAAGCAACTTTCACATAATTTTCAATGTAATAATTGGATCATTAATTACAACTTAACATGTGTCCTTAGGGTACACATTAAGAAAACCCTTCTTTAAATATTAACCCTAAACTCCACATCCTAAACTTCCATGGATGAGATTGTTGGTCTCTAATGCTCTATCATTATTATTATTACTATTTCTTATTACTCCCTTTGTTTCTTTTTTAGTATTTTTTTTTTTTAGATGTTCCAAAATCATTATCATATTCAAAAAGTCAATGGTTTTTTTGAATTGATTTTCTAAATTATTATTTCTTTTGAGCATTTTTTTATTTTTCAGTGTTTGCATTTTATACGTGGTAAAATTAAAATGTTAAACTATTTATATTGATGTGACAAAATTTAAAATAATTCTTTAAACAAACGTCTTTTTTTCATATGTGACAATCAAATAAAAACAGAGGAAGTTACTTTTTTGTACCCTGTAATGGGAGCCATCTGTGACAATATATGTCATGGTGCGCATGCATGGTGATTTCATCTAACCGTATACATTGGCCAAAGCATCTTTCCAATAAATAATTTTCCTAATCTTGATTACTTAATGTTGGATAAGATGGGAGCCGTGGAGTTTTTAAGTTTCACTCCATACTAATTATATTTATATAGTGTATGATAATAATAAAGGGTCCCACAGCTTGGATTTTTCTCCGCTGGAATAACTTCTTCCCGTGACGATTCAAGACAAAAACAAACACTTATAATTTTACGTAAAACATATGTTAAAACTTTAAATTAATGTCTACTTTACTTGGTATGGACTAAAAATATAATATTATAGATTAGTAGAGCTAGTAGTACAAAATAGTTGTTGAAGAAAAATGAACTTTAAACCTAGATTTCTGGATTTCAATTGGATGAGACAAAGTATTAGTCAATAAAGTCAGTGAAATGGCGACAAAATTAGGATGAGCTAAGCTGGTACGCAACGGACTTGGATTTGGTGAAGTTTGCACCTTTAATTGTATGGTGCAGTAGTCTTAGATGGACAACATGTGGCAAATGGAAGGAACGAACGGTTGGGATTTGAGAGGCCAAATCTATTGTGAGAAGAGTAACGGCGTTTGTTGCTATGGAACAAAAAGAAACCTCAAATCCCACCGTTCATTTCTTCTATTTGCCATGTGTCGTCCATCCAAAATCTACTACATCATACAGTTAAAGGTACAAACTATACCAGATCCAAATCCGGTACGCATGCATTCTTACAAGGCCACAAATCAGATAAAACTGCATGACGTTTCTAACTTATAATATGGTTGTCATGTTTTCCGTTTGTGATTTGTCACAAGGAGCTGTATTTTGCCCTTTGTTGGGGGTTGTTTGTTTTCCTTTCTTTAGGGGTTGCTTGTTTTCTCCTTTCTTGGGGGATGTTTAGCTGGTCCGTTTGGGGATTCCCCTTTTCTTTATTTTTTTTTTTGGGGCCAGAGAGAGAAGGGGGGGGGTTGCCTCTCAGCTTTTCGGGTGTGGTTGTTGCTTCTATTTTTCTTTAATAAAATGCTTATTTTGCTGATTAAAATATAAATAAATAAATAGAAAAAGAAGAAGAAGAAGCAATATTGCTTTGTGACAAATCAGAAATGGAATACATGACATTCATATTATAAGTTAAAACAAATAGTTAGATGGCTTAAATTTCATCCAATCAACATGTTTTTTTATTTGTTTCTTTTTTCAAGGAGGTAGGTGGGCATAATTTGTCAAGAAAGACATGATAGCATTCATATTCTCGTTTGAAGTTCACCCCTGTTGTAAATCATGGCTTTGTGAGTATATATGTACACGATTTTTTAGGTGGTGGATAGTAAGATATACAATACGTCGGGATAGCCTATCCCTCTTCCTAGGACTCTTTTTACTTTACAATATATTTGAGAGTAGTTGAAATTACAATCTCCTCCAAATCTTTTCCGTTAAAGGTGAAAGACGTATCATTTGAACTACGTATAGTCCCATTGGTACGGAATATACATGTGTTTCTCGATTTCTTAGATTCTCTTGTTAATTGTTAATTTCCTTATTGAGAATAATTATTCAATTCGCTCCATCCTACAAGACTACCAGCCCAATTAGGATTAGTGTTCTACATCATTCATGAATCATGATATTCACTTTCTAATTGATGGATGAATTATTAAAAGAGTATCATCTAGTTGCAATGATTATGCCTGGGAAATGGCTGAGGTGTGTTCCATCAGGTCGTTGGCCCTCATGGGTCCAATCCCTTTACAACATTTCGAGTGGATAATGAAAGTTGAAACCATATAAAGTACACTCACTAGAGGTGAATTAATTAGCATTACAGTCAATGTCCCGACTTAGTAATAGACACTATTTCTGAAATTGTGGCACATAATATACTGGCCGCCATGACCTAATGGTACATGACCTAATAGTACTAGAGTAGAGTGGGTTGTGGGTAGTCTAGGTCGTATAGGACCCAGTTAATCCTCCATAATATAGTAAAAAGAAGATAGAAATAGAGCATGCAAACAGGAAACTCATTAGAATTAATCCTTGAACTGCCATTGGTTTTTGACGGAAAGAAGATTCCAAAATGGATGATGGGTCCACAATTGGCTTGATTATCAGAAAGTTTTGTCCTTAGATACATGTGGGTGGGTCTGGATTTAATTTTGATTAGAAGTTCGCATCCTGCAGATTCCAAATGCTTGCTATGAACGAGACCATGATGTAGCTTTTTGGCCCCTCTTGATGGAATATGAACCAAAGGTCTCACTCTACACATCAGGTCATCACCTCGATCAACTTGTCCTTCCCACCACATAAAAATCATAATTACAGAATCCATGTGTTTATATGACTTTTCCCTCAGTCTCTCCCTCCTTTATATCCCTTTCCAAACCTTCACAACCCTAGCAACCAAAAAAAGAAGAAGAAAAAACCAACTTACTAAGAGGGCCAAACTCACACTCCTCTCTCTCTCTCTCTCTCTCTCTCTCTCTCTCTCTCTCTCTCACATTCATTATTTATCATTTGTCTTTCAAACTTCTCTTTTATGCCTTTATATCCACTCCCTTCTGTAATTTTAAATGTCCTATGGGTCTCATTCAACCATTTGTTTTATAATCACGCGTTTAAAGACGTGGGGCTTTCATGAGTGAAAGGATTAATAAGGGGGCCCCTTGATATTTCTTTTATATGTATATATATATTCCTCTTTTCTTTAAGGGTACTCTTTTTCTTTTTTTCCACTTTATAATTTTTATTTTTATGTTAAATATATAATTAGCTCTTTGGTTGCACATTCCTCGATGTCTTTGTTGCAATCGTGTCAATCTTCTTTCACAGGATATCTCTGCAAAGAAGTCACTTCTTAACTACATCTACTTCAATTCTTTACCATTTTGATGTTCAAGTTCATTTTTCACCGGAAGACACCTCCCCCGGTGGCCACATAAAATTCTCAAAAGCATCACGTACATGGCACATGCCATGTACGTAATGTCATAATATACACTCGGTATAACTTAATAAATTGTTAAAACAATATATATATTTTTTATAGGAGTATCTATCATATATATTAAACCAGAAACAGAAATATAATATATCAATTATATGGGAGATGGTTGGGGAATCACTTCAACTACTTACACACAACCCACCCCACCCCACAAAAAAAAAAAAAAAAAAAAAAAAAAAAAAACCCTTTCATTCTTGGGGATGGCCCCAATGACAGTAGTATTATTTTGAGCATCTCCAATTTTAATTAGCCTACATCAGTCTCCATCATTGGTTGGAAAAAGCATGTAAAAATGTCTCCATGTGGGATTCAATATATGCAGATGGAGCAGCTGGGTTGGTTTGGAGCTTGTAAATATATACTTTTTGATGAGATGTCACAATTATAAACCAATCATATGAGAAAATCTGCCCCATCCAACGATGAAATTTTGTTTGGCAGTAAGATGGGTTGAGCCCTTGCTTTCCTAAAGCCCATGGCGCATCACCCAAGTGTCCCCATGCTAGATCCCAACAATCCATTGGAGAGAGAGGCGCAAAGTGACCATAATTCTTTTGGTTTACTGGAGGGAAAGTTGAAGGAGGAGGCTTTTGATTGCCTTTATGGATGAGTTAGCAAAGAGGTACGTAGCCAATGATCATCATGCAGTTAGATTTAGATTAATGGACATGTTTCTTACTTTTGAATAAAAACAAATTTCTGCATTTTCAAGGGAAAAACCCATCTGCAGCCGATATAGAAGTTCAAAAAAATAAGTAAATACATAAAAAAATAAAATAAAATATGAAAAATGAAAGAACCATTGCTGGAGCAATCAAATTACTTACAGTGTTTTAAGTGAAAATATATGTCCAAAGAGCTCTAGAAATGGGTCGCGGAAGGAACTAAAAAAGGCCATGGCAGTAGTCACCTAGTCAATTCGCTTAATTCCTTTTCAATAGCATGTTCATTTGTTGTCATCTTGACCCAACCAGACTATGATCGATCTAGCCCAAAAATTGTGATCCCTTGTAATGAAAATTACTCTATATAATAAAGTAATAAACCTTTTTTTCACCCTTTTGTCATGCAGTGGCATTAACAAGAGGTATCCATTCCAAAGAGGTTACGGGATGAAAATTTAACCAAGCTATTTATTGGAAGGTAGGGGACCTTTGGAGTGAAGGTTGGTAGCAAAAAAAAAAAGGAAAAAATTGTCCACTATATTGGTTACTTTACGTCCATTTCTAACAAAACCTCCCACAATTGCCTAGGAAAAGTATTTTTTCCGAATCTCATAATCCATATAGATGTAATCCAGATTAGCAACAAAATCATTAATACGATTAATATAGTCCAATACAAAGGAGGGGTTCCCAAATAATAGACTTGCAAAGTTTGACACCTCTTATTGAACCTAGATATGAGGTGAGAAAAAAAGGCAACTGATTTGTGATAAAGAAAATACTTATATGATAGTCTTTCATTGCAAAAGGGCTTGACAAAACCTTAAAATCACTTTTTATGAAAAGCCTACGCATTATTTAGGTCACTCTGGCTCCAAGTTCCACCTCTTAAAGCCCACCTTGCATCAACACTGAGGCTAATTGGGCTTGACGACGTTGCAAGTTTGCAACTTGCAATCATAGCCTAAAGTGGAGGATTAATGGCCTTGAGGCCACTAATTGAAGCCTATCAACCAATTGGGGTAAGACTCTAAACCCAACCAAGCCCAATCAACTTCTCACACGCACTAATAGACACTTGCTGGATCACTTCCTTGAAATTAAGGTTTTGAGCTTCGGATATTAAAACCGTACTAATTTCCATAGAGACATGAATCGTCTTTAAAGAGAATGAGATACCTGTGCCTCAACTCACCACTTCGCTTCTATCGATAACATTGTTTCATTATTATTTTTTATCATAATTTTTATTTATGATTTTCTTGAGAATCCCCAACAGGGGTTTGTTGTACAAAGGAACGAAACCAATCTTAAACTCTTTTTTGGAAATGAATGTCTTTATTCTGTGTAATTCGATACACTCGATAACGCCATAGAACTCGATCCCCCATTAAAGTGAAAGATTGCTTGTTGGCTTCTGTTTCTTGGGTTTGTTTGCTTCTTCTTCTACTTTTTTTTTTTTTTAATGCGTTTAGATGATGAAGTATTGAAAAGATGGGGAAAGTAAGAGAGGAAAAGGGTTGCATAGTAGTGACAATTTGTATACAGAGCTATATGAGTTGGGTTAGCTTTGGGCTTTGGTGTGTTCCTTCCATATCTTTAAAATTCTATCTCTTGCCTTCTTTTTCTCTCTCTCTCAAATCATCACTGTGAACTCTACATTTTACTTAGAGAATAAGTTGTTTATAAGATACTAGTGATAGCACACGTGCATTGCACGTGAATTTTTTTTTGTAAGAATTGTTTTTTTTAAATGAAAATAAAAATAATTTATTTATAAAAAATCATTAGTATTATATTATATTATATTAAATTTTGTTATAGTTTGGTCTTTGAATCATTTGCATTAGCATTAACATATGAAGAATCAATAAAAATTTATGATGATCATCCATCAAAACTAAGCACAAAAAGTGTATATATATGGGGAAAAAAAATCAAAATCAAAATAATTTATTTATAAAAAATCATTAGTATTATAGTATAGAAAATTTTGTTATAGTTTGGTCTTTGAATCATTAGCACTAACACATGAAGAATCAATAAAAATGTATGATGATCATCCATCAAAACTAAGCACAAAAAATGTATATATATGTAAGTACGGTGCATGAATAAAAAAATCATACAAAATCAACCCCATATACTTGGAAAAGAACAAGAAGTAAGGAAGGGTTTTTATTTGATGCTTTCCTCTTTTTGGCTAACCAAGCGCAAAGTGGCCCGCTAAAATAGTAACCCAACTAAATAATTAGAATACGTAATAAATACTAATTTAAAAAGGATTAGGATTGTTGAGCTTATTTAGATTAGGAAACAATAAGAGAATAGGACTGTGTCATATGTGTATTATCAATGTGGCATAACCCAATCATAGTCACCAGATGGAATCAAAGACGTAGATGCATCCTATTATTTTAGGAATCGGCTAACCAATAGAAAGCACTACTCGTAGAGTAATAGAGGCCTCAAGCTACCATTCAAAGGAAGTGTTAACCTTGCCCTTATTTACCTCTTTTTGGGGTTGGCTAACGATAGAGAGGAGAGTCCATTGAGGATGAACATTTGAATCGGGCCAAGCTCATGGTATGAAACCTTTGAAATTGTAATTATGTAATCTTTTTAATATATATATATATATATATATATATATATTGGATTATTTAAGGTATGTATTTGATTATTTGAATTCCTATTTTATAAATTAAGGTATATGTTTTAGAATATATTAAAGTATGTGTTTTAGAATAATAGTTTCCATATTCCTATATATTTCTATTTATTATATAGGAATCATAATTTCCATTTTCTTTGAATTTCTATTTGTGTTTTACATATTAAGGTATGTGTTTTAGAATTATAATTTTCATATTGCTATATTTCCTATATATGCAGAAGGGTGGGTAGTTGTGTGTTTAAAAATTAAAATAATGGTATATTAGTCAATCAAAAGTTTTTCTTACATTCATCTTTTTATAGGTAGTATAGATGAAATTGATGCCTATGCCAAATGAGGCTTTTCTTATTTATAGGTACTTGTGCGTATAAAGAATGGATAGGATCTCTACATGTGTTTTCGATCTAATAACGGAGAGTAATCTAGATAGGCATTAAAAAATAGTACTACCTAAAAATATCTATAATATCTAATAGATTATTTCCGAGTACTACATCTTTATTGCCTTGCACACTTGTCTATTGTATTTTAAAATATTCAACTTATTATACCATTAGTTTACAAACTTGTGCAATGCACAGATTTATATATATATTAGCTTCAAAACCCATGCGATGCACAGATTTATTTATAAAAATAATATTATTAGAAAATTAAAATTTTAACAGAATATTTATTTTCTAAAATAGTAAAATGCATTTGTTAATATAATATGTTAATTAAAATATAAAGATATAGACAAAAATAAATTACTTTAATGGTGGAAGCTTGAGGAAAAATATATTTGGTGTAATGTTAGCGTAATACATCACACAAACTTTATGTCTACTTCCAAAAAGGATAAATTATTTAGAAAAAAAATTTTAATGGTGGAAGCTTACATGTAAAAAATTGAAGGAAGTGACACGTTATGGTATTTGGAGAAAAAATATTAAGACTCTCTAGAGCCTAGTCCATCCCATAATCATGATTTTGATATGTTAGTACGTATTCTGGTATATCACGTTTTTTTTTTTTTTTGAATCATCATTGTCTTTATTTGTCTTTCTTTCTAATTATAACTATTTTTAGTTTCACATGTTCAATTTTTGGGAGAGAATATGAATAGGCATAAAGAAAACGAAAAAAATATGGTACAATTTATTAAGTTTAGATTGAACACTGTACAGTGTAGGTTTTCCAATTCTCCCATATGAAAACAAAAAGATATGTAGTATACATTAAGCGTCAACTTACCTATACCCCATGAAAAAAGAGCAATGAAAACCAAAAAAAAAATAAAAAAAAAAATGGAGAAATTACCTTTTGGTGATCACTTCCCAACTTAATACCAAACAAAGAAAATTAGTAGTCCTTTTGAATCACATATACAGTTAATTTGTAGTAAGTTAGTAGATAATATTTTTTCTTTGGTATTAAGTTGGAAAGTGATTACTAAAAAAGTAATTTCCTCAAAAGTCACAAAGTAACTTATTTTTTGGGAAATTACTTTTTGAGTGAATATTTCCCAACTTAGTACAAAAACAAAGAAAATTGATAGTTATTTTTACGTAAGTATATAGTTAATTTATAGCAAGTTGATAAACTGTATCCCTTTTTTGGTATTTGGTTAGAAAGGGGTCACTAAGATGTAATATTTGCCATTTTTTCTCCAATGTGTTTTACTGTTCAGCATGTGATTTAAAAAAAATAAAAAATTATAAATTTGACACGTGGCATCACCAGGATTCATTTCCTCCCTTTATACCTATATCTATATACTATTATATAACGGAGGAATTGTAACACTAGTATGCCACATGTCACCTTAAGTAAGTTTTCTTTTTTTTTTTTTTCTTTTCTAATTCCTCTTCTATCTCCCTCTTCCGTGTCTTCTCCTTTTTTTTTTTTTTTCCCTAAAATATCTTCTCTCTCCTCCTTTATTCCTCTCTCCTCTTCTTCCTTTTGCTTCTCTGCGCAACAATGCTATATCCTCTTCTTCCTCATACCTCTCTTTGCAACAACGCCCTACTCTCTAGTTCTCCTTTTTATTTATTATTTATTATTATTTTTTATGGGTTTGAACACCACTCTCTTTCATCTCAACTCATTGACAGTACCCCATAGTCGGCGTTGGTATGAAGAAGAAAAAGACGCTGGTGTATACGGTCTTTTTACCTGTATATACGAAAGCCCCTAATTCTCCACCATGCACACATCCTGATTTGAAGTTTAGGTTTAACTTTTAGCATATCAAACCACTATATGCAAGCATCAAAAACCTTTTTCTCATCTCAGATCTGAAAGAATAAGCCATGGCCCGACTTGGAGTTTAGCTGAGAAGACGGAGCAAAAATCATTATTCTCTTTAAAGGGACCAAACAAAACACAGAGCAAAAATCTCAGAACAAAAATAAATAAATAAATAAATACAGACCAAAAACTTATTTGTGTGACTTCCATGTTCCAACAAAGAAAAAAAAAAGAGAGGGTTCGTTAGTGACTTAAGGGCTGTCGTAGAAGCTCTTTTTCTTTTTTTCTTTTTTTTTTCCCTCTTATTTTTTGGTTTGAGTTAGTGATAAAACTAAATTTGAAATAATGTGATTTGGAGGGACGGAATCAGGATTTTATTTTGAGAGTGGCCAAAGTATGAATAAAAAAAAAATTTACCATTCAAGTATAAAAATCATGTTAAGATTCAAGATTAAATTAATATATCGAATGAGGTAAATAGCTAATCATATTTATAGTTATCAAAAACCATGACCAAAAAAAAAAAAAAAAAAAAAAGAATACAAAGGGGTTGACAACTAGCAATTAATCTGATAAAGAAGAGAAGTAAATAATTGGACCTCATTTTGGTAATCACTTCCCACTGTAATACCACAAAAAACACATTTGGTAGTCATTTGTAGTAAGTTGATAATCATGTGTAATAAGTTAATAGGTAAAGTCTTTTTTTTGGTATTAGATTGGAAAGTGATGGCAAAAATATACTTTACTAGAGACACTTTTATGGAAGTTTTTGTTGCCATGGCCCCACCGGCTTGGTTGTAGTTTTGTTTTTGGTGGTTTGGGCGGCAACCGTAGAAGCAAAACCATGGTTGTGGCAACATGGAGCTTGAAGACATCCCTTTCTTTTTCTTTTTTTTTATCCTTTTTTAACAAGGGTATCCGAAGCTTTATTCTCAATTAATCCCTTAGATATGTGTAGTCCTTCCTTTCTACACACATCTGGTATTACTAGGTCTTTTGAAATTTAGGATAACCCTAAAGGGGATCAACGCTTTTGTGGAGTTTCTAACACTCAATTTACATTTTCTGAAGTACTTATCAAGATTCGACTTACCATTAGGCTAACCCCTAAAGGTTTCCTATGTCCCAATTGAAGAAGGCGCTCCCACACAACTATGATGTAAATTTATCGAGCCTATATAATATTGCACCAATAAAAAAAAAGAAAAAAAAAATTTCCCTACATATATCTAAGTACTATTTTTAATCTTTACAAATTATATTTATTTATTTATTTATTACTCAGTGTATATTTTATCATATAATATTAATTTAGTCAAACGCACCCGTGCATCGCACGGGATAAAAACTAGTATAGTATATATAGATATAGATTTTAGGGCTAGGGTTTTGACAGAGAGAGAAAGATAGAGAGACGCCGTAGCAGGTTTAGGAGGCAGAGCAATGGGTAAGAAGAAGAAGACACCTATACATAATATTGTGTATGTATCGTTTTTGTATCGATTATTAACCTTTTTGCTCCTTTGTTGTCTGTCAATCTAAAGCGAGGATCAAGGTTCACGAGCTCAGAGGCAAGTCCAAGACCGAGCTGTTGGCTCAGTTGAAAGATCTCAAAGCAGAGCTTGCTCTCCTCCGTGTCGCCAAGGTCACCGGCGGCGCCCCCAACAAGCTCTCCAAGATGTACCATATCTCCACCCCCTTCTCTCTCCCTATATATATATATATATATAACGCTGTGGTGAATTTATGGGTCAAATGAATGTTTTATCTGTGTTTATTGATTTTACCTTTGTGGGTGATTTTGGGGATGCAGAAAGGTGGTGAGGTTGTCGATCGCGCAGGTGTTGACGGTGATTTCGCAGAAGCAAAAGGCTGCTCTGAGGGAGGCGTACAAGAACAAGAAGTTCCTGCCTCTTGATCTGCGTCCCAAGAAGACCAGAGCTATCAGAAAACGCCTCACCAAGCACCAGGTAATCCTTTTGCCGCCATTGCACCCGCTTTCATTTTCTTATGAATGTCATCTGGCGAATTCTTACATTGTAACATATTTATACGTTTGGTTTTGGCATTGATTGGGTTATTAATGCTGGATTTTTCGAGCTGTCTTATGAAATAATGCTGTTTGTGTAATAGGAATGTGAACTTGTAATGGTGTTAACTATGATAGTTAAACTATCTGGCTCAATTTACACGACGCTGCACTGAAATGCATTGTCTTCTTTGCTATTGGGAATAGGATGGCATAGTTATTAGCTCAGTGACCGAGTTTCCTAATCAATGTTACACAATTTTAATTCTTCAAACATGTGATTGTGAGTTGATTCGCATAAAGTATTGAGAATTGAACCAAGGATCCCGACCCACCCAAGCCAGCTCTCCCCTCCCCTCCCCTCCCCTCTCTGGGCAGGGTATTATTTTACTTAGTGATCTCTAAATTTTTTTTTTAAGTGAGAATCTTGAGTGGTGAAATTGTGTTACATAGAATTTTTTGAATTATAAATTCTGGGAAACTGTTATTATGTTTGGTGCTGAATACAGATTTTATGTTGTGAGTTTATAAGCATTTTGCCACCCTGGTCTTGTCAAGTTTTTGAAATGTTTGTTCTTTCTTTCAATTTCATTGAATCCTTGTGTTGTATGTTTTTGAACTGGATTAATGAAAATATTAATTGGGCTGAACTATTCTCCAGTTTTCACTTTGTTGCCAGTTTTATTAAAAAAGTGGTAAATTTTTTCCGTCTAATTTGAAGTCCGATTTTTGTAAGGGCATATTGTCTAAAACTGAATTTGGTCGACAAGTTGTACAAAAGCATCAAATCTAAAATCATCCTTATCATCGTTATGCCAGCCAAATTATTTTAGGTCACGTATGCTTAAAACTTCCACCTCATTGTGTTTGACTTCATATGTCATATATAAATGATGTGGGTATGACTTTAAATACCTAGATACATGCACATCTTTATCCCAAAAAAAAAAAAAAACCTATATACATCGGTTACTCTAAACCTTAATTATTATTTTTTTTTTAATGAAAAAACCTTAATTATTTTCAATTGCTGCTTCCACTTCCTCTTTCATTCTTTGGTTATTTGGTTTCTAGCTTGCTAATAATGATGAAGAAAATGCTCGGTTTCCATCTTAGCTATGATGTATCCTTTTACTCACAGTGTTTTTATTGCTTGGATTTCTCATTTTCTCTTGACATGGTATAATTTTTGAAATGGTGGTTTTCTAGTTATCATATGTAAAGTGAGGAATTATGAAACAAGTGAATGCCTATTTTATCTTGACTATAGTTGTATAAAACACTCTGGCATGTATACTTGAGTTTTGTTTGTTTTAGTGCTCTTTCTTACACCACATTTAAGTTTTTCCTTGATCATTGTTTGCGGAAACTCATATCATATTAGGTCTAAAGTTTCAAACCTATATATGATATCACTTTAGGCAAGATTTGATAGTAGAAATTTATGAATGTTCCGTTGTCTCAATCAACATCCTCACTTTATATATTTAGGTGTTTAGACATGGATACATATGTATTTTATCAACGATCTGGGCTGGCTTAGCCTTATAATAGTTGGTTTTGAGGTTAATTAGAAGGCTCACAAGCTGCATTTGAGTATCAAGTGAGCTCATTTGGCTTAGCGAACCTACAACAATCTGGGGTGGGTTGTACTTTAAAAGGCTTGCCTCACATATACGTACATACATTCATACATACATGGATATATATAAAATGTATATCTCAGCTGCTTATATTTTCTGCTTAATGTATTAAAAGTACTTGAATATATTCATATTTCATTGTCGTGTAATTAATTTATGAATCAGTGTCCCATTTTGGGTGCTGGATTTGACTTAGGGTTGTGGAAAACATTAATTTTTTTTACTCTAAACCCTATCCATTGAGATTGTACTCTCTGGTGAGCATAACAGGAGCTGGGCTAGGCCTGAGCTCAAGAAAAATTTGACAAGCTGATCCAAACTTGAGTATAATTGAACTGTAAGTAGCTTGATTTTGAGCCTAGTCCAAGCCTTTATATTTACAAGCCCAGTTTATAACATTAAGTATATGCTTTTGTGATATATGCACTTTAGCTTTTCTGAATACAAGATACATTTCTTGTACTTTGAAATGGTTGTAAATTCTTCCTGAAGCAATCATATGAATTGAAACCAGGACCAACAAGCCTTGTCCCTGCAAGTTGATTTCTGTTGGCTCTAAGTTTGATGTCAACCCTTTTGACATAGGAACCACTGTGACCAAGCAGTAACCCTGCTAGAGAAGGTGTCATATCAGAGAAGTGTCATGTCTGACATTGACTCCCACCTCCAAGGAAATGTTCGTGCTTCTTAAATCTTTATCATATGGTCAATTGTTGTCAGTTAAAAGAGTTGTGTGTAGTGAGTTAGCAATAAATATTAATTGAGATTTATGGTAAGAATCCCCCCCCCCCCCCCCCCACCCGGTTCTTCTTTTCCTGGTGCCTATGTTGGGAGGAGTAAAATGACAGGCTTTTAAATCAAGTTTAGTTGAGACAATTTTTTTTATACTATTTTGGGATAACTAGGTAGAAAAATTAGTAAATATACAATAATGCACCCTCTGGAAGTACAATTTAAGAGCAAGCATGATAAGATAACTGTAATGATAATGTTGAGATGGCTGGGCATTGTTTAGAAGGCCCATGAAATGGCCTAGCTAAGAATAAACTCCATCTGATTCCTTAAATTTCTGTTTGGTAGACACTGAATGCTTGCATGATGGTTCAAAATCTTTAAGAATGTTGCTATTAGGACTAGCTTAGGGCATGTTCCTGCCTTTTCAACCAGATGGGAGTAAGTATGAACCTACTTGATGATTTTTCAATATTTGTCAGTCAGATTTCTAGTGTCTGCTTTTTCGGCCAAGTGGGAGAATGGCCGTTTTGTTCTGTTTCTCTTAAAAGTGGGATTTCTAGTGTCTACTTGAAGTTGGTCATAGCTTTGCTGATGTGCTTTCTCGTCTGTGGCTTATAATACTCAAACTTGGAAAGCTAACTTTCCATTGGTTTTGATTGTAATAATCATCTATTATTACCAATAAACTAACATTGAACAACCCTTTCTCATTTGTATCTTGTGTAGGCATCATTAAAGACGGAACGGGAGAAGAAAAAGGAGATGTACTTTCCCATGCGGAAGTATGCTATTAAGGTGTAAGGTTGCATCTACTTATGAAGGAGATCTTTGGTGTTTTTCACTCGCTAAATGTAATGACAAGGATAATGTCTGAAGTTTTATTTTGTTGAACCATTTTTCCCTCATGTTAGTTTGAATACATTTTAAATCGGTATTTAAATATGAGTTTGTGTCAGATTATTTTTTCTTCCTATAATTGTGAGTTTCTCAGTTTCATGCCTGGTTGGAATGGATTGTGGGGCTGTTTAATCAACAAACTCCAATGCATGCTCTGCCATATTGCTGAACTCTTAGTTTCCTAATTTTCTTCCTGTTAAACTAAAGTATTAAGCAAGCAATTCGATGAACGCTGCTGTATGGCCATCTTCAGTTGAAATTTTAGGTTGCTACCATTATTTAAAGTTTAGGCAATTTGGGGTGGAGTGTTTGATAAAGATTAGTTACTGAACAGTGCATTTGAATTTATCCAACTTAAGGTTTTTGCCATCCCATTGCGTAAAGTTTGAGTTGTCCCAGTTTGGTTTTTTCTCGGATCTCTCTGCCTGAAGGGCAGTTTCTCCCCTCTATCTCTCTAGGATATAGAACGCATACTTATTTTTGTACTTGTCTGCCTATGTAAGGAAGATTAAATACATCTTGTAATCATACTTGTGTGGCTAAGATCACTTAAAGTTTATATTACATTTTTAATTCGAACACTGGAAACAGGCCAGACGGCTCTGGCAACTGTGCTTGCCATTCAGATGGACTTCTTCCCATCATGGTCAATATTCTAATTGAGAGGCGCGTACTCATTATGGTGCGACTCATCAGTGTCATGCACTCTGTTAGTGAGGATAAGAGGCCGGCTATGCACGTACCATTCTTGTTTCTGTCAACCCTAAATAATGAATTATTGGAATGTGGGTCAATCAAAAGTGTAATTAATTACGGTATGTTCAGCTGGAGTTGTTCTTTTCATTATCAATGCCAGATTGGTGCTTCTGACCACTTCTCACTGGCTTTGATCTGGAGATTAGTACTCCCATCCTGGGGATGGATCAACTGGAGTTGCCTGCGCGCATGAATTTATGCGTATGTTATGTGCAGGCTATGAGCTAGATTAATCGACTGGCAATGGTGAGAGATGAGATGGCTTGCCTGACAGATTAACTGTTGGCTAGTGAAAATCAAAATGGAAAAGATTGCCAATGAGTACCAAAAAGAATCTTGCTATTCAGACTGAAATTTGTTATATCAAATGTTCCGTAAGGGAGTAGGCGATTTGGGGACAAAAAAAAAAAAGTTGTTGGAGATTTACTATCATGCAAAGGAATATTCATGAGGCCTCTCGCCCAATAGTGTCTCTATGAATGTTTCTACACGCCAACTTAAACATGGGGTCTATGATTAGGGCCAATAACAGATGGATTCAATTCAATTGACTCGCCAAAAATTCAGTTTGATTGCTCAGTTGGCAAAGGATCCTATCTCAAGAAGCTGATATAAACTTTTGATGCCGCCATCCACACAAGGTTCCATGGTTTTTATGAGCATTGGACTTACTTGGTCCATATGGGTCGTGAGAACTTATATGGCCTGATTTGGCCGAAAGGCTTCTTCCTTGAAAAAAAAAAAAAAAAAGGAAAGTTTAAACTGAATTTTTCTTTCACGATATGATTTGCTAGATATCGTCAAGGATAATAAATAGAATTTTTCTAAGCTGAGCCTATGAGCATATGATATAGCTAATTGTTTTCCAAAAAAAATGTAGCTAATTGATCTTAGTTGATGGCTTTAGTCTTGGATCAAACTTGTTTGTTGTGAAGGGGGAAAAAAATACCTGAGCGGTGGCAGCTGGGCTGGCGAAAAAGCCCCAAAGAATGACAAATCATCTGGCCCATTATCAGGGGCAAAATAGTAAAACAGATGGGCCGACCACAGTGGGAGTCGAACCCACGACCTTTTGATCCGAAGTCAAACGCGCTAATCCACTGCGCTATGCGGTCTTGTTGTTCCAGTTGGACGAAAAGTAATAGTTAAATGTGATAATTAGCCATGTGATGTAGCCACTTGATTACAGCCTTGTCAAATAATTCGGCAGTCCACAGCCGACACCTCTCTCCTTTGAAGACAATGACAGCCTTGGACCTTGGTATACATGCATTGTATTCTAATTTCTAGGCTACTTAAAATTCAATTTCATTCTCCCAGACACCAGCTGTGATCAGAGAGTTCATGCACATATATATACAGTGGTCGATAATGACCCTACTTACTTTCTCACTGGAAGTTCACATTTGATGTAGAAGAAATGAATGACACCCCATTTTTGCATGGTGTCTTTCAGTCAATTTTAGCGCGGGTTAGGCAGTCTGTCACCATACGCGGCACCCACGAAGAGAGTGAAAAAAAAAAGTTGGGGGGGTGGGGTACCCCCCGGTGGGGGGGGGGGGGGATTGTTGTCCCAAGCACACATTAAACTAATAGAATAAAAAATAAACACGAATTTGTTCAACCGCATGATGTTACGATGGCGATCATAACCATTTGTGACTTACAGATACCAAGACAAAAATATTTTTTATTGGCACAAGATAATAAAATCATAAAATTAGAATATACTGAAGAAGAAAACACATAATATCAGGTTTGAACCCGAGACCTTTCCTTATTTACCTCCTTAAAATAAGGAGAGAGATAATGTTAGACATCAAAGACATTGATTGGAAGTGACAACTAAACAAACCATTAGCCACAAATGTTGCATTGTTTATGAAGAAACTTGGGTTGAAAATTATATTTATGTACCCATATTCATATCATTACATATAAGAGGAATTGAAATTTTGCTTTCAAATTTGGTATTAAAACATTGTTATAGTACATTTCTATATTAGAAAATATTAAGGTTTGATTGAGTTGAGTAGAGTTGAGTGGAGTTTAGTTGAATTAAGTTTTATCTTGGAGAAAGAGAAAATGTTGTGGGGATGAGGTGCCCAATTTTCAGATCAAGTGGGGACGTTTTTGATATAGAAACTCAACATGCAGGTCATTTGACTTAGCCCCTAACAAGGGTGTGAAACCCACTTTCTAAATCTATGGGCAGGTCTTTGACATGTTCCAACTAGAGATGTTAATGGTTTGGTTTGGTTTGGTTTGGTTTTAGGGGAGATTTCAAACCAAATCATTATATTTCGGTTTTGTTCCTCCCAAACCAAAACCAAACCATACTATAAAAAAACCAAACCAAACCATTATATTTTGGTTTGGTTCGGTTCGGTTTTGGTTTTAACCTATCAAGTTACAACAAATAATTGAAAATGAAAAAAATGGCATGCCAAACTCCAAATAAAAACATTTTTAATAAAAACATTACATTAGCAACTAAAACAAACAAACATTGTATCAAAATATAGACATATTGACATATATCAACATGTCAATATCACACACAATATTAATACACACAACATTAATAGCTAGTTTAATACATGCCAATTTAAAAAAGAAAAAACAATAAGAAACTTAAAATCAACAAAAACAAGCCCATTACCTATTTTACCCTTATTAGAATTGGGAATTTACAAACTTTAAGTTTATATATATATATATATATTTTTCGGTTTGGTTTGGTTTTTTAAAACTGAAAACTAAAACCAAACCAATTAAGTTCGGTTTTCTAAAATTAAAACCATAACCAAACCTAATGACAAAAAAACCAAACCAAACTGCCCGGTTTTTGGTTCTCGGTTTTAACCAAAACCATTAACACCCCTAGCTCCAACGATGGATATGTATCCAGGGGTGGAACTACATGGGGACCAGGAGGGGCCATGGCCCCTACAAAATTTTGAAAAAAAATTAACACTTAGTGCTAAGTTTAGTGATGGTGATGGAACAAATGCCATGATCGGTAGGGAAGGTATTGAGGAAGAGGTTGCCGTGAGCATTAGGTAAAAGAGTGGAGGAGAATTAGCTTGATTTGAACCCAAATGCGTAGGATAGGATCATTAATTTGGATAAGATCATCAATTTGAAAAAGCTCACGAGTGTGGATTGAGATTCAACTTCACAGCGAGCCTCCATCTTAATTTAAGTTCAGATACAACCTTCGTGGTCGGTGGTTTTTGACAACGACTATAATGGGTTTTGCTGTATGGTTCGGTTATCCATTTCTTACTCACTGTATCATTGTCTTGATAGAAGATGCTAGAACCCTTGTCCAGTATCTAGAGAAAATAGTTACAGATGGGCAGGTGTTTTCTGTTTATCATATCTTCATTTTTATGCTATTAGATACGTGATATTTTCATATGTCATTTAAGTCAAAGAAAAAACTATGAACCTGTGTTTAATTAATAATCATCATAACAATTAAAAATTAAAGATTAAAAAAAAAAATCATCGTAATAATTTATAAAATAAAATCTACCAATTTTCTCACAGGTTATTTTAGTTGGGAATTGGGATCCAAATTCCAAACAATAAAAAATGAAGTAAATTTATCAATTTTTAATTTATAATAAAACTTGTATTGTGAAGATAAAAATTATTATTGTTTAAAATATTTTTAACTTGACCCCTGTATTTGGAGATTCTTGGTTCCGCCCCTGTATGTATCTATGTGTCTACAAGTCATTAATGCAATCATCACCTCATCGAGACTCTTTGCCCCTATACCTGGGGTTTTACCTGGCAGGGTCAGATCTGTATGGCTTCATCTTGTTAGGGTTCTCTCGTCATAATAAAAAATAAAAATAAAAATCTAGTCAACTACGATTGCTCACCCTAGCCTGTCACTACGAAGTTGCTTCCGAATGTTCCTCTAATATGTAACAGCTATCATGATACAATCAAGGCATAACAATTTTCTCACAGTTAATCACGGCTTCAAGTTGATGGTGGGACATACTTTGAAAAAAATTAATCCTTCTATAGAGCTACTCTATGCTTTTCAGACTTGATAATGACATATATATGGTCTATGTTGGTGGCACCAAATTTTTTCGAAGTTAGTTAAATTTCATATGATTTTGAGGAAGAAAGTTACGTACGTGTTTCTTTTTGAGGTGTTGACACTCGATCCTTGCAAAGAAGAAAGTATGAAAACATCACTACATAAAAGTCAAAAGATTGAAGCCATGCATGACGTACATAACAGTTCGGAAGAAAAAAGGGAACAAAGAGCCAAATTCAAATATCAATTACTCTTCTTGGTTTAGGAAAGCAACACATGCTTCGATCTCTTACGAAAGGGCATCAGGGGAAGTACAGATTGGTCCGGTTATGGCCAAAATAATAATTACAGTTCAATATAAATGGCAGCTCACTTCCTAATAAATGACTACTAAATTAACTAAGAATAACTCCTAACTGTAATTATTTGCCCATAGTCGGACCAATATGTAGTTCCCCTTATTTCTTCATAAGGCTTAATATTCATATTTATGATTCTGTTATTTCTTGAAAATTAACTCTTAGCCAATATTTTTTTTTCCCCTAAGAGAAATGTCAAATTACAGGATTTGAATTGGAGTCAGTTTGTTGAGGATACGTGCACTATATCTTGAAGACCGATGATAATGATATTTTGATGTTTAGTTTCAAAGAGGTTAATTTTTCTTCCAATCCCTTGTCCTTGAACCATCCTTGATTTAAATAAATGTGAACTCCGTTTCCTCAATTTTTTTATTTTTTATTTTTATTTTTTGTAATCATTGTTCTTTACCTTATTTTGGATGCTTAAAATTCTCACATTTTAAATTTATAATTAATTTTCGAGTATACACAAAAATAGTAATAATAATAATAATAATAACAACAACAACACTATTCCAGTATGACTTTGACAGAAATATACCTAAACTTTTATATACCTTGGTAGGCTTCAATTTTCGACCTCTTAATAAGTCTGAGGGGAATTAGCGCGCAAATCCCTCCTAATGTCAATATTGAGAGAGGAGCTCTCTTTCCCTCTAGTGACTAATGGCTCTCACATAGATATCATTTATTATAGTTTAGTGTGAGATAGGATTTTGACCTAATCTACTCAATGAAGTTCATGCTTGCCACAGTTCAATGTCAAAAACCTTTTTTTCTAAAAGAAGCAAAAAATAAACTTCTTTATATATGAGTGGTCCGGATTAAGTACGTGCTTAAATCTTAATCCATTGTCAATAAATTGTTAATTTTTAATTAAAAAGACATGTTTTGGTGGTGATTGAGTGCTGAAATACATTATGATTGATGTGTATAATTATTAATTAACAGGCCACTACTGAATCGTTGGTACTCTAGGCTTAATTCAATAAAGTGCTTGATCCATTGTCGATAAATTGTTAATTTATAATTAAAAAGACATATTTGGGTAACGAATGAGTGCCAAATTACGTTATGATTGACGTATATAAAAATTGATGTGAAGTCTTATTAATTAGTAATTTGTTATATACGTCAATCATAACATAATTTGGCACTCATTCGCCACCCAAACATGTCTTTTTAATTATAAATTAACAATATATTGACAATGGATCAAGCACTTTATTGAATTTGGACTCTTAATTGAAACTATAACAAGAGTTCAATTCTTACTCCCGACCAGAAAAGTAACAACAAAAACATGGCCCCCACTGGTGGCCCCATATAATATATGAAGAAAAAGAATTCATTGCACGCCGATAGACATAAGAATCTTGCATTAGAGGGTACGTTGTGTGGAGACAGACACAAAAGCCATCAAGTAGCCAGACAAAATAGAACCGAAACAAAGCCTAACAGCTTGGACAAATGACATCTCGCCAAATGCCATAATAGAAATCCTCCTACTTAGCAGCAGATTTCCATCATTTTTCCAAGAAATTAATTATCTACCACGCAAAAACAACTAGACAACATAACTTCTAGGGAACCTGCAGTGTCATTACAAAGATGGGAATTAATAATTGAAATAAATTTTCTACTCTAAACTTGAACAGAGCATGGGTCCTATTAACTGTCTGATTTAGACTTTTAATAAGGAGCCTAATTTGATTGTAGAGCCTATATGGATTTATTTATTTTTTATTTCTTATCCCAACAAGAAAATCCTTTTTTTTTTTCTTCTTTTTTGACCTGGATAAATTAAGAACAAGAAATTCTTGTGTGGGTCCGAACTATTGTTGAGTTAGAGCTGGCAATGTTCGGGTTATGACTTGAACCTCTGCCAAGCCCTAAGTCTCACATTATAAACTTTGTTTTTTCCATCCCTTGTATCTGACTAGTTGACTTGGTAAGCTTCTAATCATCTCTTCTAATACATCTTTCCTAAGAAGAAAGAACTACAGCACAAAACAATGATTATATATGTTGCCCATGTTTTTGACCCTTGTTCTAGAATATTGCATACAAGGTGCGACACTTTAAAAAATAAATAATAATACATTGACCTCATCGTCATGACCGGATCAAGCTGGTTCCCTAATCCCGACAAAATAAACATAATAAAAGTACATTAATTGAACTCGTGAAGTTGGTACTTAATACAAAAGACATACTTGTATTTAATTTGTAGCCTGCTCAATATTCCCAATAATTAAATATGGCAATTAATTGAAAGGGTCTTGATCACACTATTATGCATTAAAAAACTACACTAAGAGCTTACAATGGACCAATGGTCAATTTATTTTATTTTAATTTATTTTATATATATTTCCATAAAGTATGGACACATTGAACAAATCACACTTTGATATATAGCTTATGGATGTAGGGTCGAAATTTTTTTAGAGAAGTTTATTATGATTAATTGGACGATTCGGGTCTTTTTTCCGGTGCCTCAACGTATTAGTTAAAAATTAGTAGGAAGTATGCCAATATTTTCTCTAAATTTAAATTATTTTATTTGTGAAGAAAAGGACAAGCATATAGAGCAAATAAAAGACCAATTAAATACTGCAGTGGGAGAATTAATTGGAATGTATGCATCATACCTGAGCGCTTATGCTTAGTTCAATAATTATTTTACTTAATCATATATTAGCTTACGTTGTGTATTAGCTAAGCTAATCATGGGCATAATATGACTAAGACCTCTTCCATCGTATTGGCTTGGTCTGAGACTTCAACTCCAGGAAAATAAATTTAGAAGTAAAAAAAAAAAAAATGCAAGATGAAGTCGATCACTCAAACTGAGGATCGATAAAAACAAAATTGAGTAATTTTTTTTTTTATGAAAAAAAAAGGTGCACTGAATAATTATATGAAAGCGAACCCAAATCCTGCTAAGCCAATGTAAAAACTACAATAAATAAACATCCAAAATTATCTTGAGAAAATGTTTTATCCAAAAAAATCTGGGCTTCTTTCCAAGTATTTGTATGTTGGTTTGAAAATATAGGTACCCTGTACTAAACATGTTGCACCCAATACACCTACTATGTTTGTAAGAAATTTTTTTCCTTAAAAAACAAAAAAAATAAAAAAAAAATCCTTTTTTTGGCCTAATTTCCTTAGCCAAATGAGGGCCGTATCCCAAGCCATTGGCCTAATTTCTTTGTAAAACCACAATCCTGTCATGATGAAGAAATCCCAAGTGGTGAAAATAAAATTAAAGAAATAATATATATATATATATATAAGAAAGAAGCAAATTAGTGAATGTTTCTATTTTTAAATACCGAGCTTGCAATGTTTTAATTTCTCTCTCTCTCTCTCATTTATTGACACTAGTCTAATATATATATATATATATATATATATATATATATAAAAAGTAGTATTCACGATCGCCACGTAGCGATTTCTTAAAAAAGTTGTTTAAAAGTTGTTTTTGAAAGTCGTTTAAAAGTTGTTTTTGAAAGTTGTTTAAACAATCGCCACGTAGCGTGTTATCTTTAAGCGTTTTAAAAGTTGTTTTTGAAAGTTGTATATCTAATTTTTTTAAAATGTGGTAACCATTCAATTATTCTAAAAAAAACACAATATTTTTTTCAAAGGTTGTAACTATTTGTTTTAATTTAAAAGACACAATCATTTCAATTGACATTTAAGTTGTATCTCTAATTTTCAAAAGTGATAACCATTCAATTATTCTTAAAAAATACAATTTTTTTTCTAAGGTTGTAACCATTTATTTTAATTTAAAATACACAATTCTTCCAATTGACATCTATATATTAGGATTATAATTTTAGTTCAGAAGTTGGATCAAGAGGTTGACAAGACTAATGTATTAGCACAAAGTAAAATCTTACTATTACTTTTTCTTCTTTTTTATTTTTTTATTTTATTTTAGATTTTTTCTTATTAAATATCATGTTTGTCTCTTTGTACCGTGCAATGCACTGGCTTATTGCTAGTTAACTATAATGAGGAAAATCGCTAATTGCTTTCTAACCTTTGTGACCCTTTTTTCCTTGACGTAATTGCACCATGCATGCATTCACATTGGTTCAAGTGCCGAAACCCATATGATTATTTTCTACAACCTCCGTTTTAATATAAATGTCTTACTTTTTATTTTGGGATGTTTCAAAGTAAGTGTTTCATTCCAAAAGTCAAAGATTATTTTTTAGTCATTTTCTAAAATACCCTTAAAAAGGCATTCTTTATTTTTCTAATATTTTACAGGCAAAATTGAAATTTTAAAATAAATATATTAATGTGACAGCATTGAAAAAATTTTCTTAAAAAACGTGTTTTTTTTTGAAAGGGGCACTCTCCTTCCAAATCTTTGAGTTTGTCAATGCTTTCTCACACTGATTAGTCAATGGGAAATGATAACAACTGGCCTTTCTGATTGGTAACCAACCCTAGCTTGTCACCCTTTTTTGACTACCTAAATTAACTACCACGCATTCACAAATAGGAACGCGTACGCTAAGTCAACCTTCACGGGTCTAACCGGCCCAACGTCTAGACTCTAGAACCTGCGCCTCCTCCTCACATCTCTGCTCCATCTGTATACAAAAGAATCTACTGATACTGATATTTGTCTAGCAGATTTAAAATTGTCCAACTCATTTTTCCTAAAGTTTTTGATAAGCAGAAAAGCGTAAAGAGAGAGTAATCAATCTTGGCGATTTTAATTGGGCATGATCGTACTTTCACATCTACTGAGAAATTAATGACAAGAGAGTTCTAGATAAGTCTTTTAACGTTTCTTCAAATCAGTTGAATCATAACATTATCCTCAAACTCACAAAAAATTAGTGGTTTCAATGCATAGGTAGAACTGTTAAGAAATAAATACTCACGCCGCTATCCTAAGACTCAAACTTTGACTATTAGCCTCCTATACTTTTACCATTACATGATCTCTTCCTGTGGTCATTTGCCCAAAGTTATTTGTTCAATTATCGTGATTGCTAATATGACAACTATGAGGATTAATATTGTGATGTATCACATCTGTTCTCACATGAGTAATGAACGACGAGGACGTGAATTAGGTGAATATTTGTGCTCCTATTATTTTTCTATTTTGTCACGCTATCAAGAACTTTCGACCTTGCTCTTGCTCCCATGTGTGGCCTGAGAGAATCATACAACTACAACGGTCGATGACGAGTGGCCTGATTTCATAGAAGGTGTGAAAGTCGGCTTCTCAAACGGCCTGACAGCAACATTGGTTTGACTCATGAAATCTCACCGGCCCTTTTTCTTCTACTTTTTTACGTGTTCTAAACTTCTAATACAAAGGATGAGTCCCTCTTCAGGGACATCCCATAAAATTGGAGTGCAAGGGATGAAAAGACAAGACGAATAAGGCCAATTACAACATTTGGTTATTTCAAAGCTTGGCCCCAACATTTGTGGGCTTGGAAACTTTTAAGAGAGAGAGAGAGAGAGTGAAAGATGGGACTCAATGATTGTGAAATGTGAAATGAAGTGAAAGATGGTGGATAGTGAAATGTGAAACTAAGTTGGTGTCATTTTGGACGCGGAATGGTTGATAGTGAAATGTGAAATGAGGGCGATGGAATTTGAGCATTAGCAGATAATGAGTGCCTTTTTCTTCCCCCTTACTGACAAAATTCAGAACAATATGTACTAAAATAGTCGTGTATATCATATTCCTTGTAAGATGAGTCCTCCGATCCGGTGCAATCTTTTAAAAAGTAGACCCCAAAGTCACATCCCAATTCCCTTTGGGAGGGGTAAAAGTATCACCTAAGTCATAAGCTAGCCTCCTACAAACATTTTTTTTTCAATGTGTCAATCAATTAGTAGGTCCACCATCACCTAGGACGGAGCCAGAAAATTCAAATTGGAGGCCCAAGATACTGATTCACTTAAAAAGGTTTTGCCCATATAGTACTTCAGAGCTCAAATTGTAATTTACACCCCTCCAAAAAAAAAAACCAAAAAAAAAGCTAAAGGTTAGAAAATAAAAGGGACTTTGAATTTTGATTTTTGTGAATGATCAAATTTTTTAGAGAATCAAATTTGCAATTATTAAAAAAATCAGAACCTACTAAAAGTTAGAAAATAGAAAGGGTTTTTCAATTTTGACTTTTGTGGGATGGTCAAATTTACAAAATAATCAATTTTTTTTTTTAAGAGGAAAATAACAATTTTTTTTTGGTTCAAATTTACAATTATTAAAAAAGTTGTATACAAAATTTAAAAAAAATATACATATATGTATATATGTGTGTGTGTGTGTGTGTGTGTGTGTATAAGTGAGGTGGGTCGTTTGACTCCCTCTCCACCCCATCCCTCCGCCTTTGCCACCATCGCCCCACCATCCCTTTTTTGGGTAGAATATTTTGATTGACATTAGATGTATTTGAGTTCACCAGGGATCCTCTTCATTGCACTTGACGGTTTAAAATCTAAACCGACGAATACGATGACTTTGAACCGTCGAGTGCAATGGAGATGATCCATCCTATGTGAGTTTCACTTCTCGATTAGATTTTGATAACCCTTAATTTTGTCAATGTTAACATAGACTAAGATTTTAGATTGTTTTGTTTTATTTTGTTTCCAAACTAATTCTAAGAACCTTTTAGGTTCATTGAAATGGATTGAAGTCAAAACGTGATAAGGGTCCAGTAAGACTAAATTTGTAGTGCACATAATGTACTAGGTGCAGTGGGAGCGATCTATTTATTTAGTTGTTTATTTTGATAAGCAATTCATTAATTAAGAAGGACACATGCTTACATCTCTTCAACTTTATCTTCAAAAATAATAGTCACAAACAAAGAATTTAGTTGTTTATTTTGATAAGCAATTCATTAATTAAGAAGGACACATGCTTACATCTCTTCAACTTTATCTTCAAAAATAATAGTCACAAACAAAGAAGTGATTGAGGTGAAACCTAAGTTTTTACAATATGCTGCCCATTGGGCAAATGAGAAAGCTGCTTTCTTAGCCTTCCTTGGAACACACCAAATAACCCATATGGGTATGCATACAATCAAGCAAAACTTTGACACCACTTAACACAGATTGGATGGCCCAACCATAGCTGCGTCACCCTCCACCATGATCATTAAAAAAAAGGAGATTGCAGACCTCTTAAGACAAAGACATGCGTAGCGCCTTACCTTCAGCCACAAAAAGATCAAGGGGACCAACCTCAGCTGTCCAAGCATGCCAGAACGTGCCAAAAGAGTCCCTCAAAACAGCATTTAAGACTGAAAAGGTTGGTTTGATGGCCACATCAAAATTGAGCTTGAGTCACGGCTAAGGAGAGTGGAGGAAACTAGGGTCTAAATTGTCCCACAATTTTTGCATATCCGATTGCTCTCGATCAATAGAGGCGGGCCACCTTGAAACTGCTTTAAAACCTGCCCAATAGGAACATTATTAAAAAATAAATTAAAAATTAAAAATTAAAAGCTTCTAGCTTATCATAATTACTATTATAAGTAGGGACCATTTTTTTTATTTTTTATTTTTATTTTTTTTTAAAGTAAAGATAATTACAACTTTTTTTAATAAGCAATTCATTAGATAGAAGAAAGCAAGGACATGTTTCCAACCCTTTCATTCCAGTCAGCCAAGATAACAGTATCTGGTAAGGAGATGATTGGGATGGAACCAAAGCAATTACAATAGGCTGACCATTGAGCCAAAGAGTGGGCTGCTTTGTTAGCCAACCGAGGAACACGCCTAACTACCCACATGGATAAACCACCTAACAAAACTTTAGCATCAGATATGGCGGCCAAAATAGCCCAATCAGGGAGAAGGCTCCAATCAACCAGGGGGTTACAACTTGGAAATGACAGTGGGACTAACTTTGTATTAAATTAAATTACCTCCACCAAAGTGGCACTCCATGCCTTTTTGCACTTGATAGTATATGACGTATAGTTTGTGGCGGTGGACTGGTGGGGCTAACCATTTTCAAATGAAGTTACATCTTAGATCCATAATTGAAGGGAGCTAAGGGAATGACTTTTAATACACAGACTCCCCCACGACTTGAGCGTGGTGACAAATGATCCCAACACCGAAGAAAGTGCTAAAACACCACTTTGTAAAGTCAAGGAAGAGTAAAACGTCATGGATTATGGGAGTTGTAGGAATACAATAAGCCATGACACAACCATTGAAGGAAAATGGAGGAAGGAGCCAAATTCAAATTCTGATTACTCTTTTGGCTTAAGAAAGCTAGTGACCCATGTTGAATCGAGTTTTTATAGATCACCCCAAATATATACATACATATATATATATAAACATAATTTTTGCACTCAATTTTTTATACTATTCTTAAGTCGTTGGATAACATTAGATTTAAAGGTCTCATTATTATGTTCGTTATATTTTAGGCCTTTGGATCTTACGAGATTTATCAACTTAAAAATCATCTTAAAAAATTATATCCTTTGATCTTATATATATATATATAAAAACAAAGGTAGCACATGTTGGATTAAGTTTTCATTATTATTATTATTTTATTTAAGCTTAACCTAGCTTTGCCTTTGACCCTTTGCCTTACTACCCATTGATAACTCTAGCGTTAAATTTCGGGCACCAAAAGTAGGTACTATTCTTACCTTTTTTTTTTTTTCTCTCTCTCTCTCTTTCTCTTTTTTTTTTTTTTTTTGGTCAAATGATAGAAAAACCCATGTAGCCCATACACGTATCTATGCGGAATTGAAATAAAAATATTGATAAACTCTCCAATAGACGACCCAATAGATGCAAAGATAGAACATACCAATAAACCCAAAGACCATTAACAGAACTCGAAACCTTTCGCTCCATATTCTATTATACAATATAGGTAGTGAGACTAACTCTTGACCTAATTATAAATTACTTACTGTATAATTAAAAGATATTAGCATCTTGCGTTATGAGAGCCGTTGGTGACAAAGAATGGAAATTAATTAAAACGAATTTATTCTCTATATTAAAAAATAAAATAAAAAATGGCATGGTTTATACTGTCAGAGCGTCAGGTATAGCTTCTCCCTCCATTTGGTGTTAATTAGGTAAGGAAAAATCATTACGTAATTTCGTTTTTATATTAGGACATATTTTTTAATTAATATTGAGTGTCCATTTAATTTTCATTTCAAAAGTATGGTGAGGACACGTAGTAATTATAAAATGTTTCATGTCATCGTCACAAGTTAAAAGGTGGTTCTTTGATCCTTACCTTTACACGTGAATAGCTAGTAAGAAAGAAGGAAAGAGAGTTATCACCCAGAAAGTCAAGGGAAATTAAAATCAATTCCTCCTCTTTAGAGAGAGAATGGAAAGGGAATGAGATGGGCGTCATGTATTAGCTATGTCAAACTATTAAGATAATATATAGTACCAAACAAACCATGTTCGGCAAAAGTTTGACCGCTCATCTTATAGGACTAGTTGACTCAGTTCACGTCCAGAATGCCTCAACCCATGAATCAACGGATTGGACCTTAAACTCCTCCATCCCCCCAGCTATACCTGGTCTTCGAGAAGAAAAAATCAACACATTCTATTATGTTCTTCAACTTTGCCCAACTGTAATCTGGAACCAAATCCAATCATCATGTTTCCGAGGTTTTCGAGGCTCCAGATTGTTCTAGAATTAAGAACGTTGCATACGGATTTTGACACAGCAGTGGCGAAACGGCCACACGCATTCAGAAATTAAACAAAGACATCAGAAATGTTTATTCATTGGGCATTATCCTCTGATGCCCTTTTCTCCTCTCTAGCTTTTAATTTCTTTAACTTTCTTTTTTTTTTTGGTTCATAATAAATTAAGTTAATAATAACAATATAAATACATAATAGTTAGGTAAATATTTGTGCTCTTATTATTTTTCTATTTTGTCACGCTATCAAGAACTTTCGACCTTGCTCTTGCTCCCATGTGTACGTGGCCTGAGAGAATCATATAAATACAACGGTCGACAACGAGTGGCCTGATTTCATAGAAGGTGTGAAAGTCGACTTCTCAAACGGCCTGACAGCAACATTGGTTCGACTCATGAAATCTCACCGGCCCTTTTTCTTCTACTTTTTTGACACGTTCTAATACAAAGGATGAGTCCCTTCGGGGACATCCCATAATTAAAATTGGAATACAAGGGATGAAAGGATAAAACGAATAAGGTCAATTACAACATTTGGTTATTTCAAAGCTTGGCCCCAACATTTGTGGGCTTTGAAACTTTTGAGAGAGAGAGAGAGAGTGAAAGATGGGACTCAATGATTGTGAAATTTGAAATGTGAAATGTGAAGTGAGAAATGAAGTGACATTATAGAGAGAATGGTTGGTAGTGAAGTAATAACAAAGATTCTACTTAGAAAAAAAGAAGAAGAAGAAGAAGACGTAATAACAAAGAAATGGTGCCAACGAGCTGTAGCTCAGATGGCACCGGGTGGGGTGGGGCTTGGGTTAGGTGAGGGGTTCTACTCCCCACCATGTGAACCAAAAAAAAAAAAAAAAAAAAAAAAAAAAACAAAGAAATGGTGGATAGTGAAATGTGAAACCAAGTTGGTGTCATTTTGGACGCGGAATGGTTGATAGTGAAATGTGAAACGAGCTGAGGGCGATGGAATTTGAGCATTAGCAGATAATGAGTGCCTTTTTCTTCCCCCTTTATTGACAAAATTCAGAACAATATGTACTTAAATTGTCATGTATCGTATTCTTTGTAAGATGAGTCCTCCGATCAGGTGCAATCTTTCAAAAAGTAGACCCCAAAGTCACATCCCAATCTCCTTTGGGAGGGGTAAAAGTATCACCTAAGTTATAAGCTAGCCTCCTACAAACTTTTTTTTCAATGTGTCAATTAATTAGTAGGCCACCATCATCTAGGACGGAGCCAGAAAATTAAAATTGGAGGGTCAAGATATTAATTCACTTAAAAAGGTTTTGCCCATATGGTACTTCAGGGCACAAAGTGTAATTACACCCCTCCAAAAAAAAAAGAAAAAGGAAAAATTAGGCTAAAGGTTAGAAAATAAAAGGGACTTTGAATTTTGATTTTTGTGAATGATCAAATTTTTTAGAGAAGCAAATTTGCAATTATTAAAAAAATCAGAACTACTAAAAGTTAGAAAATAGAAAGGGGTTTTCAATTTTGACTTTTGTGGGATGGTCAAATTTACAAAATAATCAAATTTTTTTTTTTAGAGGAAAATAACATTTTTTTTTTTGGTTCAAATTTACAATTATTAAAAAAGTTGTATACAAAATTTTAAATATATGTATGTATGTATGTATGAGTTATATAAGTGAGGTGGGTCGTTTGACCCCCTCTCCACCCCATCCCTCCGCCTATGCCACCATCGTCCCACCATCCCTTTTTGGGTAGAAAATTTTGATTGATATTACATGTATTTCAGTTCGCCAGGGATCCTCTTCATTGTACTCGATGGTTCAAAATCTAAACCGACGGGTGCAATGACTCTGAACCGTCAAGTGCAATAGAGATGATCCATCCTCTGTGATTTTCACCTCTCGATCGGATTTTGATAACCCCTAATTATGTCAATGTTAACGTGTACTAAGATTTTACATTGTTTTGTTTTATTTTGTTTCCAAACTAATTTTAAGAACTTTTTAGGTTCATTGAAATGGATTGAAGTCAAAACGCACTCTCCTTCACGTGTAGGCTTAACATAGGCCTGTCACGTGACCAATAAATACAGGTTCAATAGGTCGAAAAACGACATGCTCTGATACCATATTAAGTTTCCAACTTATAAGTCTAAGCTTATAAGTGGAGGGCCTAAACAGGTATATGAAGATATGTTTAACTCGATATTTAATCGATGTGAGATATAGTATATTTCCAACAATGCAGTGGGAGTGATCTATTTATTTAGTTATTTATTTTGATAAGCAATTATTAACTAAGAAGGACAAATGCTTACATCCCCTTCAACCTTATCGTCAAAAATAATAATATCAAACAAAGGGGTGATCGGGGTGAAACCAAAGTTTTTAAAATGTGCTGCCCATTAGGCAAATGAGTAAGCTACTTTAAATTCTTAGCCATCCTTGGAACACACCAAATAACCCATATGGGTATGCATACAATCAAGCAAAACTTTGACATCACATAACACAGATTGGATGGCCCAACCATAGCTGCGTCACCCTCCACGATGATCATTAAAAGAAACGAGATTGCAGACCTCTTAAGACAAAGACATGCGTAGTGCCTTGCCTTCAGCCACAAAAAGATCAAGGGGACCAACCTCAGCTGTCCAAGCATGCCAGAACGTGCCAAAAGGGTCCCTCAAAACAGCACTTAAAGACTGAAAAGGTTGGGTTGATGGCCACATCAAAATTGAGCTTGAGCCACGGCTAAGGAGAGTGGCAGAAACTAGGGTCTAAATTGTCCCAAAATTTTTGCATATCCCGATTGCTCTCAATAGAGGCGGGCCACCTTGAAACTGTTTCGAAACCTGCCCAATAAGAACATTATTAAAAAAATAAATTAAAAATTAAAAGCTTCTAGTTTATCATAATTACTTTTATAAGTAGGGACCAAATTTTCTTTTTCTTTCTATTAGCAAAGATAATTACAACTTACAACTTGGAATTGACAGTGGGACTAACTTTGTATTAAATTAAATTACCTCCACCAAAGTGGCACTCCATGCATGCCTTTTCGCACTTGATAGTATATGACTTATAGTTTATGGCGGTGGACTGGTGGGGCTAACCATTTTCAAATGAAGTTACATCTTAGATCTATAATTGAAAGGAGCTAGGGGAATGACTTTTAATACACAGACTCCCCCACCACTTAAGCGTGGTGACAAATGATCCCAACAACGAAGAAAGTGCTAAAACACCACTTTGTAAAGTCAAGGAGTAAAACGTCATGGGTTATGGAAGTTGTAGGAATACAATAAGCCATGACGCAACCATTGAAGAAAAATGGAGGAAGGAGCCAAATCCAAATTCTGATTACTCTTTTTGGCTTAAGAAAGCTAGTGACCCATGTTGAATCAAGTTTTTATCGATTACACACACACGTGTATATATATATATATATATATATATATAAGGCCTGAATAAGCAACACAATTTTTGCATTCAATTTTTTATACCATTCTTAAGTTGTTGGATAACATTAGATCTAAAGGTCCCATTGTTATGCTAGTTATTTTTTAGGCCTTTGGATTTTACGAGATTTATCAACTTAAAAATCATGTAAAAAAAATTACATCCTTTGATCTTATATATAAATAAAAACAAAGGTAGCGCATGTTGGATTAAGTTTTCATTATTATTATTATTATTATTTTGAAATTTTGAAATTTATTTAACCTTAACCTAGTTTTGCGTTTGGCCCTTTGCCTTGCTATCCATTGATAACTCTAGCGTTAAATTTCGGGCACCAAAATTAGGTACTATTCTTACTTCTTTTTTCTTTTTTTTTTTTTTCTTTTTTTCAAATGATAGAAAAACCCACATAGCCATACATGTACCTATGCAAAATCGAAATCAAAGCATTCATAAACTCTCCAATAAACTCAATAGACGCAAAGATAGAACATACCAATAACCAAAGACCATTAACAGAACTCGAAACCTTTTACTCCGTATTTTGTTATACAATATAGGTACCGAGACAAACTCTTCACCTAATTATAAATTACTTACTGTATAATTAAAAGATATTAGCCTCTCGCATTGTGAGAGCCGTTGGGAAACGAACATAAAAGCCATGAAGTGGAAGACAAAACACAAACCAATCAAATTCCAATCGCTACCTCATCTAAGTTGTTAATTAAATGGCAGATGGTTCTCCTACCGAACAGCAGATCTCTATCATTTATTTGGAAATGCACCGATGAGCAAAAAACAAGAAGACGACAAAAGGCTACATATATGTGACAAAGAATGGAAATTAATTAAAACGAATTTTATTCTCTATATTAAAAAATAAAATAAAAAATGGCATGGTATATACTGTCAGAGCGTCTTATAGCTTCTCCCTCCATTCGGTATTAATTAGGCAAGGAGAAATCATTATGTAATTTTCTTTTTATATTAGGAGGTTTTAAATGTTTTGTACTCAATTAACTCCTTTGGCACATACAATCTTCAGGATGAATTGACACATACAATCTTCCTATGTTACATGCATCATGCAATTATATAATAAAATCCTCTGGGATGAATTGAAACCAAAATAAAACAAAGAAGGGTTGGCCTAGTAGTAAGAAAGTTAGGTCCTAAGGTGTCTGGCTTGATTGAAGGTGAAAGACTTTGAATTCGAATTCCAACACCTTGATTAAAAAACCTTCTGACCAGCAATTTCCTCCCTCCGCGAATAATAATTAGTCCCTGATTAAAAGCTTTGAGGAAATACTAAGTCTTGACAAAAAAAAAAAAAAAGAATTAAATATCAAACATATTTTGTAATTAATATTGAGTATCCATTTAATTTTCATTTCGAAAGTATGGTGAGGACACGTAGTAATTATAAAATGGATCATGTCATCGTCACAAGTTAAAAGGAGGTTCTTTGATCCTTACCCTTGCACGTGAATAGCTAAAAAGAAAGAAAGAAAGAAAGAGAGTTATCACTCAAAAGTAAAAGGAAATTAAAATCAATTTTTTTCTCTTTAGAGAGAGAATTGAAAGGGAATGAGATGGTTGTTGTGTATTAGCTACGTCAAACTATTAATATAATATATAGTACCAGACAAACCATGTTCGGCAAAAGTTTGACCGCTCATCTTATAGGTCATAGTTGAGCTCAGTTACGTCCAAAATGCCTCAACCCATGAATCGACGGATTGGACCTTCTACTCCTCCATCCCCCAGCTATATCTGGTCTTCGAGAAGAAAAAATCAACACATTCTAATATGTTCTTCAACTTTGCCCAACTGTAATCTGGAACCAAATCCAATCATCATGTCTCCGAGGTTTTCGAGGCTCCAGCTTGTTCTCGAATTAAGAATGTTGCATACGGATTTTGACACAGCAGTGGCGAAACGGCCACACGCATTCAGAAATTAAACAAAGACATCAAAAAGGTTTATTCATTGGGCATTATCCTCTTATGCCCTTTTCTCCTCTCTAGCTTTTAATTTCTTTACTTCTTTTTTTTTTTTTTTTGGTTCATAATAAATTAAGTTAATAATAACAATATAAATAGTTATAAGACGGCATGAATCATGACCGGAGCAAAGGTCATTCCCTAGAAAATATACAATAATTAGCACTTGGAACATAATGATACCTTTGCACATAGCTTAATTGCTTAAACAAGATTTGATATAATTAAGCGGATCAAGTAGAAAGGGTCAACCGTACCTAACCAAAAAAAAAAAAGAAGTGTCTTGTAATCCTAAAACGCTAAATAAATTAGTGAGATACCCTAATCACTAATAAAATAAATAAATAAATGAAAAAAAGGCACATTTAGTTTTTTATATGTTGCTTAAACAAGAGTTAATTATGTCAAGTGGAAAGGGTCAACGTACCCAACCAAAAAAGGACCAAAAAGAAAAAAAAAAAGGTTTTATAATGCCAAGTCCAAAATAAGTAATTAAAAGGGTCACAGGAGAAAAACTTGGGTGAGACTGTCTCACCCAGTGCATTAAAAACCTGTACTAGAGCTTTAAATGCGCCAACAACATTTTTATCGCCATAATTAAAGTGTAACCCATGGAAGCAGTAATAGCCACATATAAAGCCCATTGATTTAACGACAAATTTTTTTTTTTTTTTTTTTCTTTTGGTGGAAGTTGCATGTCATTGTTGGATGATTCAGATCTTTTTATGATTTATCTTTTCAAGTCTAATCCTTTTATCGAATAGCCAAAAATAAAATAAAATAAAATAAAAACCTTTGCAAGTCAAATAGATCATAGGAAAATGGTAGAGTGCTTAAATAATTTGTCTGGTAGAGTGCTTAAATAATTTGTCTAAATCTTTTGTCTAAATGATTTGAAAACTATTACATGTGGTAATAATGGATATATAATGCGTTATTCTTTTAGTGAGATTTTTATTTTGATAGTCCACCTGCTACATTATTTGGGCATGTGAATTCAGATAAAACACTTGTACTATATAGCATTACTCTAGATCGTAATAAGAGATGTTAAGATGGTGTAAGACAAATTAAACCATAATTTAGAGAAAATTTTCGATATAAAGTGGGACCACCCAATTAGTAAGAACACTTTAAATTATATGAAAATTACAAGACTGTCATTCCAAATTATAAAACTATCTAAATGAGAGCATATATGCATCGTTTTTTAGAATTAAAAAGCATTTTGGTAATTTCATCATTTAGAATAACATCTTTGTTTAGAGAAAAGAATGATAGAGTAAATTTAAATATACTCGAGGTTCTTAACTGTTAGAAGGAAAAAAAAAGGCCAAAAGTAGAACTTGATCTATTGGCCTCTTTGAATATGAATTTGTTTTTTATTTGTTTAATCGAAATCTAATTAAATCTTTGGACTTTATGGATGATATTTTAGTTATTTTTTTCATTATTTTAATCACAGAGAGAATGACAAACATAGAGAGCAGAAGAAAAGGGACCAATTAAAAATTGCAGGTTGGTGTGTGCATTCGTCATACCTGAGCTGCGCGCGGAGGATTATGTTAAGATTACCTTACATAATGATCATTATACGACTAATACTTCACGTAGCGTATTAGTCAAACTATATAATCATGGAGTTATATGACAAGGCACTCTTCCATGGATCGTATTTGCTTGGCCGGTCTGAAGACGTACAGTAGTTGAGTCCAAAGAAAATATAGTAAATACAGAAGCATATGTATGTATGATAAATGGATAATATTCTTAAAGCCAGATCAAACCCTATATTCTTGTAGCAGAAGATGATCGAGCCTTAGTCTGTAAGAGTATAAGAGTATTTGCTTGGTTTTCACCCTTTTTTAAATGTTAGCCACCCAAGTCTTTAAAAAATAAAATAAAATTACCAACCAATTTTAATTAGCCAAGAAAATTCAGTCAAAAGACTTTAAAAATAAAAAAAATAAAAAAAAAACCTGGGCCCCCCAAGTTTTTTTTTTTTTTTTGGGTTCTGTAAATTGCTAGTAGGGGGAGTTTCAATCTCCTTACCTCAGCTTTAAGAGGAAGATACCCTAACCTAAGGGGTTAATTTGTGACAAGTGGAGCCTTAATAAGTTCCTCACGAAATTTAAGTCGAGTGTTTGAAATCCCACGAAAATGTTGATCTCTTTTGAGTTTACCCTTTAGGCCCGAATGATCCTGTAATTATTTAGCATATGTGGGACGGAGAAATTACACATGCCCAAAAAATTAGTTAAGATTAAAACTTAGGACAAAAAATTATACGGGGTATATAGAAATGGAAAATAATCACTAACTTCCTTAAATTTGTCACCTTTCTTTTCCAACGTAAATTGCATTACACCATGCATTAACAACAACTCGAGAGTCAAGAACCATGGTTAATCTATATGACTTGAGTTGGCAAATGTTTTCTGACACTAACAAAAAGGACAGGAAACCCACTCCCTACTTTCCTAAACGGCAACGACCTTCGTCAGCCCTCTCATCAGCACGGACTGTAGTTCCATGCATTCACAAAAAGAAGCGGACATAAAAGCGCGTATCACACAGTCAACCCTTCTTGGTCCAAAACCACCCCCCCACCTTTCTCCATCCCTCCGCCTCACTCCCCCTCTCTCTATATATACCCCATCCCTAACTTACATCCCCATATCTCCACTCCAACGTGCTCCTCTCTCTCTAAACACACTGCCAAAAACATCATCACACCCAGAGCAGCAACAAATAAATATTTTCTCTCTCTAAAAATATATATTAATTGTTGTTATTGCCAGCAAAAAAAGAAGTGATTATACATATACATGCCGAGGAAAGGTATGAGGAGTATTTTCTTCAAGGCTTCATCACCTCCAAGCTCACACCACTCTTCGCCAACGCGAAGCACATACAGTTCATCGCCTCTCCACCACACCTTCTCCGAATCACTCATGGAAGAGAACATCGAAAACGCTCAATCCATGATTGCGAATTGGGACTTTGAATCCTCTACCTCTGCTAAGGTCACGTCTCTCTTTCACGAGGACCGACGAGAAGCCAAGGAGTATCTCAAGTGCGTTAAGAACTTGCAGAACGCCATGCATTTCTTCGTCGCAGACAACTCCAGCTCCGACAAGTTGGTTCGTGCTCAGAATCTTATGCAGATCGCCATGAAGAGGCTGGAGAAGGAATTTTACCAGATTTTATCATCCAATCGGGATTATCTCGATGCGGAATCGGTCTCTAGCCGGTCGTCGCGTGCGTCGACGAGATCGAGCGTTTCGGATACTGAAGACGAGGTTGAGTCGGAGGACGAGTTGAGAAACGCCGGCGAGTCGATATCGGAGGTGGAGCGTGTTTCGAGCCTCGCGATGTCGGACTTGAAGGCGATCGCCGATTGCATGATTTCATCAGGTTACGGCAAAGAGTGCGTGAAGATTTACAAGATTATACGGAAATCGATCATCGACGAGGGTCTGTACAATATTGGAGTCGAGCGCTTAAGTTTCTCTCAGGTTCAGAAGATGGATTGGGAGGTTGTAGAACCGAAAATCAAGAACTGGCTGAACGCGTTGAAAATCGCCGTAAACACGCTCTTCCACGGAGAGAGAATCCTCTGCGATCACGTTTTTCAGTCGTCCGTTTCAATTAGAGAATCGTGTTTCGCGGAGATTTCGAGAGAAGGAGCAATCGCGCTATTTGGATTCCCGGAAATGGTGGCAAAATGCAAGAAATCTCCCGAGAAAATGTTCCGCACACTCGACCTCTACGAAACGATCTCCGACCTCTGGCCGGAAATTCAGTCCATCTTCTCTTTCGAATCAACCTCCGCCGTCCGAACACAAGCCATCACCTCCCTCATTAAGCTCGGCGAAGCCGTCCGTATAATGCTCACGGACTTCGAGGCGGCGATCTCAAAGGACTCCTCAAAATCGACGGTCCCCGGCGGAGGAGTTCACCCTCTGACACGTTACGTGATGAATTACGTAGCCTTCCTCGCCGATTACAGCGGAATACTCGCAGACATAGTCGCCGATTGGCCGTTAAATGTGCAGTCACCGTTGCCGGAATCTTACTTCGAGAGCTCGGAATTCGACGAAAATCCGGCATCGGCAATCTCAGTTCGTTTAGCTTGGCTCATCCTCGTTCTTCTCTGCAAACTCGACGGCAAAACCGAGCTATACAAAGACGCCTCTCTCTCGTACCTATTCTTAGCGAACAACCTTCAATACGTCGTCGTTAAGGTCCGTTCATCGAATCTACGGTACCTTCTCGGTGACGAGTGGGTGACGAAGCACGATGAGAAGGTGAAACAGTACGCGGCGAACTACGAGCGGATGGGATGGAGCAAGGTGCTGTCATCGTTGCCTGAAAATCCGACGGCGGAAATTTCGCCGGAGACGGTGAATGAGTGCTTCAAGAAATTCAACTCGGCTTTCGAAGAGGCACACCGGAAGCAGACTTCGTGGATCGTAACGGACCCGAAACTCCGAGACGAAATCAAAGTTTCGGTGGCGAAGAAGATCGTGCCGGTATATCGGGCGTTTTACGAGAAGTTTCGGGTGACGTCACGGAGAGGGATGGGGTTTGAATCGGTGGTCAGATTTGCCCCTGACGATTTGGATAATTATTTGTCGGATTTGTTTTACGGAACGGGAGTTTTGGGGAGTACGTTGTCGTCATCTTCGTCTTCACCTTCTTCGTTCCATTCGCGTGGGCGGCGATCCAGTTGAGATGTGACGATTTTTTGAAAAGTTTTGGGCGATTTAATCGCCGGCCTCAATGGTTCATATGGGCACGTGGGAAAATGGGGGAAGTAGAATTGGAATAAGGACAAGGAAGGGTGTGTGGAGAAGTGGAGAAATTTTCTTTGCCCGTCTGTGTGGGCTATAGAATTTTTCGTGCTTGTAAAGACATACGTTACTGATATAGAGATCAATAATGAAATTTGTTCATATCTTTGACATATATCTCGAAGTTTCCCTTGTTCCTTGGATTTCTATCATAACAGTGCATAAGGTGCCTACATGTCCACTTGTAGAAGGATTAAAAGAAAAAAAATTCATATATTTAAGACTTCAAGGATATTTTTGTCAATCAATTTATATCAAGTCAGGCCCTGTAATTAGAAACTATTTATAATATTTGTTACAGAAAAATTAAAGTCCAGTTAATCCAAAAGCTTTTACCTTTGGATGGATTTGATAATTACAAAAGGCTACTTTGGACACCATTAGTATATCACAAAAGCAAGTGAGACAGGTAGTGGGCAAAACTTTAGTAGCACAGTGGGGCTGGTACAGTAGGAATGGGAGGGGTCGAGGTGTGAATCGTAGGTTTGGAAGAAAAAAAACAGGAAAGAATGCATGGTGGAGAAGAAAAGGCCCCAAATGGATGCACGCAAACAAAACTGATCGAGTGGCAATTAGGCAATTAGCAAAGCCCTATGCAGAGGGGCAAAGGCATTCCATCCATTGGAAGAAAATGTTTGTTTGGCCGTGTCAGGCCCAGATTGTTCACTCTGTGGTGTACCACTTGCGCCAATAAAATCATATCTATAAACACTTTGTATTAATCTCCGGGAATATTATACTGATATAGGTCAGATAAACTAAGACAATTAACCAACAAAGCATGAAGAAGTCTAATTGACTAGCTCCACAAATACGGTGACGATATCTAGAACGATGACTTGCATGCCTAGGCATATTAGATCGAACAATCCTAGGGATACAGCCGTTTTTCACTCTCGTTAAAAATAATACTATAATAATAATATTAATTAATAATTGGTATTTTGAAAATACCTACTGGATCCAGGCTGCATAGAACGGTGAACAACTTTGTAGAAAAAAGTTTTTTCAAAATCTATCGTTTATGAAGGTTTTTTGGCAAAAAATGAAATAAAGACTATAAATGACTAAAAAGTCTACTTAAACGATAGATTTTGAAAAAACTTTCTTCTTTCAAGTTGTTCAAAATGATGTTGTCCAATATATAGCTCGGCTGATTTTTGTAAAAACTTTCTATATTTTGCATAAATCCTTAAGACCTAAAACATGGAAGGTGTGATAAAAATGAGGGCAATAGCCGTTCCCGAATTTCAGAAACTATAGCAATGGCAGACTAGGCCATGACAAATAGACCCATAGGAGGCCTAGTCATGTTACAAGTTCTAGGCCCATTAAAAGGAGCAGCTATTGCAACCCCTCAAACATATAAGCCCCCCCTCCTGATTTTCCCACCCCCCCATTTTACATGCCCACCCTTCTCAATGACTAAAATACCCCTCCTTCTAACCCTAACCCTTCTCACACACCCCACTCCCTCACAGCCCTAATGGAAGGTAAAGGCCAATGACGACGAGGAAGGCGAAGACCGGCGACGGCGATGGCTAGGACGGCGACGGTCCTCTTCTCTCTTCTTCTCCTCTTCTTTCTTTTTTTTTTTTTTTTTTTCCCCTCTGCTGGTCAAATCTATGTGTGAAAGGCAAGGGAGGTTTTTTTTTTCAAAATCTCCATTTTTTCCGACGATGGTAAAGGCCTTTCTTCTTCTTTTTTCTTTTTTTTTTTTTGTTTTCCTCTGCTGGTCAGATCTGGTTAGATCTACTGCTGACGGGAAGCAAGAGGCAAAAAAAAAAAAAAAAAAAGAGAGAAGAGGGAACAGGAGGAAAGCCGACGAGAGGGAGGGAGGGAGGGTGCCAATGAGAGGGGGATGCGGGAGAGGGGTTCTGGGAAGGAAAGAAAAAAAAAAAAAAAAAAAAAAAAAAGAAGAGAAGAAGAGAGAAGAGGAGGAAGGAAGAAGAAGGGTGCAGGAGAGGGTTGTCGGTGGGGTGGGTGTCGGAGAGAGTTGCCGATGGGGTGGGTGCCGGATAAGCCCTTTTTGGTAATTTTATAAAATAATTTTTTTAATTAAAAAATGTGGGGGAGGGCAACTTATAGGTTTGGGGGGTTGCAATAGCCGTTCCCCCTATTAAATTTTCAGCCTGGGCATGGGCACGAGAAGGTATGGGTTGGCCTAGCTCAATGATGGTCCATTGGAATTCGATTTGGGGAACGGTTATTGCAACCCCACTTTTTTATCAAACCCCCCTTTCGTTTTGGTTTTTAAGATTTTATTCAAAATATAAAAGGTTTTTACAAAAACTAACTGCATTGTCCACTAAAAAACATCATTTTAAACAACTTTACAAAAGAAAGTTTTTCCAAAATCTATCGTTCAAGTAAACTTTTTGGTAAAGAATAAAATAAAGCCTATATATAAATGGCTAAAAAGTCTACTTAAACGATAGATTTTGGAAAAACTTTCTTCTACAAAGTTGTTCAAAATGATGTTTTCTAATGGAAAGCGCAGTTGGTTTTCGTAAAAATATTTTATATTTTTCATAAAACCTTAAAAACCTAAAGGATGGGGGGGGGGGTGTGATAAAAAAGTGAGGTTGCAATAGCGGTTCCCTTCGATTTATCAATTACTGTGTCATCTAATGTGATTGGGCTAGTTTAAAAATTGTTAGAGGCCATGATAGGCTTGGAAAGAGGGCGGCTATTATAACCTCTCAACTTTATTTGTAAACACCACTTATTTTTACTTCTCAAGGTTTTATGAAAAATATAAAAGATTTTTATTAAAATTGATCAGGTTATCCATTAGAAAACATCATTTTGAATAATTTTTGTAGAATAAATTTTTTTATAAAATCTGTCATTTAAGTTAACATTTTGGCTATTTATATATTTTTATTTTTGTAAAAATGAAATAGATTATAAGTGACCAAAAAGTGCTCTTAAATGACAGATTTTGGAAAAGTTTATTTCTGCAAAGTTGTTCACAATAATGTTTTCTAGTGGACGATATGTCTAGTTTTTATAAAAAAAACTTTTTATATTTTTCATAAAACCTTGAAAAGTTTTAAAAAATGGGATTTACAAATAAAGTTGAGAGGTTGCAATCGCCAACCCCAGCTTGGAAAATGGGCAACAGATGGGCTTAGTTGGGTCTGGGTTTTGTACTCCTCAACAGTGAGAACAAGGTCATTTCGTGGGCCTCCAAGTCTTGTTTTGCTTTATTTCGGGCAGAGGCCCAATCCCTAGGGATACGCGTATAGCGCTTTCATGGACCACCCCAAATTAAGAAAGTGAATGGAAATATGGTTGTTTATATGGACTTTCTCACTATGGTTAGGCAAGCCCAAGAAAAAATCCACCGAGTGAGTGGCCCCTCTTCTTTTTGACATTTACAATACTGTAATTTTTTGTAGCATTTGAGTTAAAAGGGGTAAACGGAGGACTGTTTAGGTTGGCCCATATTTTTAGGGCTGTAGTGGCCAGAAAAGGGCGGTCGAGGAGACACCCAGTCACCCACCAACAGCAAAAGCACTACAGACTTCAGGTAATATTAAAGTATTTTGTTACCACCGTACCAAAAACAAATAAATAAGAGCCAGTACACTTTCTTTTAAGAAGCATACCCAATAGAGTAGATTTTGAACTTTATATAGCAAATAAAAATGTATCAAGTCTAGCTCAGACACAATAATCACAAGTTGGTGGCAGCAATAAAATGGGGCTAGCCACTTTCAGATTTAGGCATGATAAGTAGACTTGTGCATGTTCTCTTTGTCATGTTAAGTTTTTAATTTGAAAGCCTAAACTATTAGGTAGAGTGTCAAAATAAGGACCTTCAAACTTTTTTCTCCTCATATAGGGAGAGATGTGCCGCATGGCCCAAAGGTCATTGACAGAAATGTAAGCTAAAAACAAGCAAACCGTGAAAATAATCGAATATACTAATTAAATCACAATGTTCCATAACAACAACAACAACAACAATTTCTCAAAAAAAAAAACCAACAACAACAACAAGAGGAGAAATGATAATAATAGGCCAACAAATTTGATAGCTGCCACAATAATGGGCAAACAAATTTAGAATTTTTTTAAAAAAAGTTGGACCATTTAATAAATATAAATGTTCTTAAATAACAGGTGGATGCGGATCACTTTCTTTTAAAGTACGGGATCCACAAATACAAGACAGACCCTTATAATACGGAGAGATCAACACGAACAATTCCACAATTCGGTAAGACCGTAACTTGTACTCGTAGCATAAAGTGATAGACAGTGATCAGGACAAGCTAGTCACCCTTCCAAGGAAAATGTTATTGGATCATTCTTAATAGGCTCCAAAAGAATTCTCCATAATGTGTTATGAAAATAGATTGAGGGCACTAGTATTATTGGGCTACACTAGTCTACCTCTATTTTCAGGACACATTATAAAAATTCTTTTGGAAGTAAGAGATGTCTAATAGCATTACTCCAGAAACACCGTATGTTCATTTTAGAAAAATGTTGTTTGATCCATATATTTTGACTAATAAAAAAATCTCATTTGATTTGACACAACACTATATATTGTAAGAAATTACCTTTTAAAATTCAAATTTGTTAGTGTTTAATTTAATTTAATTTAATTTATTTTTTGATATCAAGAAATTCCAAATGTTTTGCACCTCTAACTAATCTCTTTGGGCATATACAATCCTCTCATCTCACATGCACTGAACAATTACAGATGAGGGATAGCTTGATGAGAGCTTAACCTAAATCAAATTTGTTATTAAGCTAAAGGTATAATTACAATCATATGAAATTTTGTTGTGGGTCACTAATATAGATCAATGGCACAGCATTCTATTTTGAAATTAAACATTTGTCGTGTCTATATGATGAGGGCACCCAATGGGGGTAGAGGATTCCATATATCATTAATGAGTACGTCACACATATAACGATCAGTTGGTGCCTGGTGGGAGTTGAGCCATTAAAATAGATGCTATAGTTGTCCCCTTTGTTGTTCTTATAAGTGCTTGATTTTTGGTTAGTCATCGAACAAAACAAAGCCTTCACAACCCTAAACCCCCCCCCCCCCCCCCCCCTCTCTCTCTCTCTCTCTCTCTCTCTCTCTCTCTCTCAGATATTCTCATGGAGTTTCTGATGTTACTGTGTGTTCTTTCAACCTTCTATCTTCTCTTCATCCTATGGAAGCTGTTTGATGAAAACAGAGACCATGGCTGCTACATACTAGACTATCAATGCTACAAGCCGAGCGACGATAGGATGCTCGACACTGCCTTCTGCGGTGAAGTCATCAAGCGAAACAAAAACCTGGGTATTCAAGAGTACAAGTTCATCCTCAAAATCGTGACCAACTCCGGCATTGGCGAACAAACCTACGCCACCAGAAACGTCTTCAAGGGAGAAGAAGAAAATCCTACGTACGAAGATTCCATCACAGAAATGGAAGAATTCTTCAATGACAGCATCGAGAAGCTCTTGCTCAGGTCATCCATTTCTGCCCTCGGAGATTGATATACTCGTCGTTAATGTGACATTGTTGGCGGCGGTTCCTTCTTTGGCCGCTAGAATAATCAACCGTTACAAAATGAGGGAGGACATCAAGGTGTTTCAATCTCTCTGGAATGGGGTGCAGTGCCACTTTGATATCGGTCGATATTGTTCGAAATATATTTAAGTCTCACAAAAATATGAACGCTCTGGTTGTGAGCACCGAGTCTTTGACTCCGAGTTGGTACTCTGGGACCGAAAGATCGATGATGCTCACCAACTGTTTGTTCCGTTCAGGTGGTTGTGCCGTTCTTTTGACAAACAAAAGAGGCCTGAAACACCGAGCCATGTTGAAACTGAAGTATCTTGTTCGAACCCACCACGGTGGTAGAGACGATGCATTTCACTGTTGCGCCCAAAAGGAAGACGAGCAAGGCCGGCGAGGGATTTTCATCAGCAGGACCCTTCCAAAGGCGGCAGCTCAAGCTTTCATCGATAACTTGGGCGAAATATCGCGCAAGATCTTACCAATAAGGGAACAACTTCGTTACCTCATGGCATCGCTCGCTCAAAAAATGAGTCGAAGCTCCGCAAAAGAAGTCGCGGTGAATTTTAAGACTGGGCTTGATCATTTTTGCATCCACACGGGCGGAAAGGCGGTCATCGATGGCATCGGAAAAAGTCTCCATCTTAGTGAGCATGATTTAGAGCCTTCTAGAATGACGCTCCATCGATTTGGGAACACGTCTTCGAGTAGTCTTTGGTATGTGTTGAGTTACATGGAGGCCAAGAAGAGGCTTAAGAAAGGTGATAGAGTGTTCATGATCAGCTTTGGGTCTGGATTTAAGTGTAACAGTTGCTTGTGGGAGGTGGTGAGGGACTTGAAAGCGGATGGAAATGTTTGGAATGACTTCATTGATACTTACCCACCAGAAAGCTTGACCAATCCCTTCATGGAGAAGTATGGTTGGGTTAACCAGAGAGATGCAAGCATAGCCGACGATCGTTGAGAGGTCACAAAATATATCTATCATGTTTCTCCTTGTTTTTTGCTTTATTTATTTTGATCGTTTTATGCAGAACTATATGTTTGTCCTTTCAAGTTGAGTCCCTAGCTAGGTTTGTTTGGTTTCAATAAGTAATAAGTTAGGTTGCTTCCAACGAGACGAGAAGTCTATCTTCCATCATATATATTGAAGGGTGATTATTATCATTATTAGTATTACTGTAATCATTCCTAGGGTGATAATGGTATTTGCTTGTGTAGTTTTAAGGAGAAAAAGAAGCAGCTTGCTGTTTGTGGTCTTACTTTTGAATGCAGTAATTGGCCTTTTTTAAGGTTTAAATCCGATTAGGCCCTTTTGATCGAGTTGTGTTTGGATTTTGTCTTAGATTTTGCAACTCTATTATGTGTATTTGTATTTAGTGTGTTATCTTGTGGGGGAAAAAAATCAAGTTAACACAAATGTATTGTTATTTTCATTTTCAAGTAATGCTCTTCATAGCATTGCCCAAAAAAAAAAAAAAAAAAAAATAGTTTTTTCGAATCCCGACAGCTGAACCAATCAATCAAAATTTTCATTAAAAATGATAACTATTCATAACTAATCAAACTGGGACTGATGTGACAGTTACCCCATTAGGGTAATTTAGCATTTTTCTGTGGGGAAATTACAAATTGGACCAATTTGTTGCAAGCAAGTAATTATATATTAATATAAGTTGGTAGTCTTTCTTCACTAAGTTAGAAGTCATTACTATGAAATTAATAATCACTTATATTAATATGTAATTATCTATCTACAGTCAGATCAAGTACTTCTTCTTCTGTATATATCTGACATGATAGACTGTCATACATAAATTTCTTCAACATTTAGTGCATGAGCTCTGTATGTATACAAATATATATTTGTATACATACAACAAGTAGGGTTTTGTCTGGTTATTAGAGTCGCCTGGTTTGTGAGTCTTAAATTACGGTAAAGGCATCTACAACGTGGGGGTTGTGTTGTTCGGTTATTATTACTAGGGTGCTCACTCATCCGTTAAATCCGTAAAAATCACCTACTCCAACCTAATCCAAAGGCATTGGGCAGTTTCAATCGATAGGGTGGGTGGGTAGCGGTTTAGAATTTTATTTTTTTACGGTTTCGTGGGTGGTTGTGGTTTTGAATATAAAAACCGACTAAAACCTACCCGCCTGCATATTTTTATACTTTATTAGATTATACACGTGGCAATGTCTCATTGGTTCTTCATATTACATTGGACACATGGAAAATAGAGGATGGCCTTATCTCTTACCGATATTGAATCAGTTTTTTGCATTGTGAAGTCTTTTATCTTTTTGTTTTTATATTTATGTTTGTTTTATTTTATTTTATTCCCAAGTTAATTGTTATTTTGTAATTTGTATGGCTTGTTTTGACCTAAAACAATATTTATAATAATTGAAATGCAGTATGAAAGCTCTCAAAAATTCAAAATAGAATGGATGGATTTTTAAAAAGTAAAACAAGGCCTAGCTAAACTTAAATCCGCCAATCCGCCCGCAAACCTACCGACCAATCCGCATGATTTGTGGGTTAAAACCGCCCAATCTTGTGGGCAGGATATGGGTGAAAATTTAGTTCACTCGATAAATTGTAGGTGAATTGCGGATGAACTCCAAATCCAACCCAAACCGACCCGTGAGCACCCATAATTATTAGATGACTTGCTTGGTTTGCGAGTCTTGAATCACATTGAGAGCTCTGTGCACTGAGGGGTCATGTCAGGACCTGGTGGCACATACTGGTTGACACAAAATTCACATACCGATGCCCACCTACAAATGCTATTGAAGTGGTCTGACTGGGGGCCACTTCCATTATAGTCACTTCCATTTTTGGGTACATCCTCCCTAAAGTTTTATAGTGACTTCTCTCCGATATTAATTTCCTATGTCAGTCCATGCCGGGCCACACCAGAAATTAAATGAGACACAACCATTTCGAAAGGGAAATAAAGGGGGTGATGCAATGACAGTAGGGGCGCTCCTTCTGCTCTCTCTCAGTGTTTGTGTTGCAGAAGGTTCATGAGAGGGCACCAATGGTGTTTTCCTTTTTTGAAAATTAATTTATGAATTATTAATTGTATCAATTGACTGTGATTGGGGTAATTTAGAAATTTTTGAGACCATGATGGGCTTGGAAAATGGACGACTAGACTGAAGAGATGCGTTGGGTTGGGCCTTTTCGTTCCTCAATGGTCAAAATTTGTTTGAGAACAGTGAAACCTCTCAATTTTATTTGTAAATTTCATTTCTTTTAATTTTTTTAATGATTTTATAAAAAATATAAAAGGTTTTTCATGTAAACTGATCTCAATATCAATTAGAAAATATCATTTTGAACAACTTTGTAGAAGAAAGTTTTTCGAAAATCTATTGTTTAAGTAAACTTTTTAGCCATTTATAATTTTCATTTTTATAAAAATGAAATAAAGACTTAATTGGCCAAAAAAGTCCTTTTAAACGACAGATTTTGAAAAAAAAAAATTTTATAAAATTGTTCAAAATAATATTTTACAGTAGACAATAGGCTTGTTTTTATAAAAATCTTTTATATTTTTCATAAAATTTTGAAAAGAAGTGGGGTTTACAAATAAAATTGTGGAGTTGCAATAGCGGCTCTCAATTTGTTTTGTTGTTTCTCCAATTCAACCATAGGCCCAAGCCCTACAATTTTGCCAAACGTGGTTATCTCAAAACTACTACTAAGATATGAACTAAGGACCTCTACTCCCTAAACCATAATCTTCGCCATTTGTGCTACCTCACGGATTTCAACATTTTACACTATTGCAGTTTGTGTAATATTTCATCGTAAAAAGATTTTTTTTATTATAAAAAAAAATTAAAAAAGATAAAAAGTTAGGCTGGCCCAAATTGGGGCAGTTTAGGCCCATAGTGTGTGCGCCCTTTTTTTTATTTTTTGGGTCCTTCTTGTTGCCTCTGTATCGAATAAATAAATAAGAGCCAAAACAATGGCCTAAAAGGTTTATAGGCCCAAATAAATAGATTTTATACTATACACCAAATAATTGTATCACTAGTTCAACCATGAACCACCCTAGAACATCAGTTGATGGTAGCATTGAAGATGGGCTAGTCCTGTCTGGACCAAGCCCAAGGATTGGTCCTGGCCCTGTCACGAATTCGCGGCCTTTTATATTTTTGGGCTGACTATAGGTACAAGAGATTCAGGTATGGGCTAGTCTGTCTGGACCAAGCCCAACTATTTTGCAAGCTCACCATTAGTCCACCCAAGCCGATGAAGACGGTTTTCAATCTCCAGTGGAGACTCAACAGTGGCTCATTGGGTCTCCACAATGGCCCAGTAGCAATTACAAAAATATCAGCCAAAAATGATGATTGATGCCTTGATGGTGATATCACGATCCAGCATGTGCGAGGTTGTGGAGGTTCAAGCCAAACAGATTTCATGGGAAAAAGGGAAAAAAATTACTTACCCTCTATTTGATTCATGGATTCTACCAAGGAAAAAAAATAAAAAATAAAGAAAAATAACTAAGAAAATAAAATAAAAGGAAAAGTAAAAATCATATCAAGCCAAAATTATTATAATTTTTCATTGCAACCAAATAAAAAAGAGTACAATTTCTTTTATATATATATATATATATATATATATATATATATATATATATGTTCCTTGATAAAATCCGCAAACCAAATAGAGCCTTTTTTTTCCTTGGTAGAATCCATGAACCAAATAGTGGGTAAAAAAATATTTGAGTAATCTCAAATTATCTTTGTTAACTAGTTTCAAAACCTGTACAATGCACGGATTTATATATATATATATACACTACCTATAAGAAGATGAATGTGAAAAAAACTTTTGATTAACTAATATACCCTTATTTTAATTTTTAAATACACAACTACCCTTCTACATATATAGGAAATACAGTAATATAAAACACACACTTTCATAAGAATTTTAAGAAAACTATAGAACTACCCTTCTGCATATGTAAGAAATATAGCAATATAAAAGACATATCTTAATAAGAATTCTAAGGAAACTATACAATGATCCTCCTACATATATAGGAAATATAGCAATATAAAACACAAACTTTTTGATTGACTAATATACCTTTATTTTAATTTTTAAATACACAACTACCCTTCTACATATATAGGAAATACAGCAATATAAAACATATACCCTAATAAGAATTCTAAGGAAACTATATAACTACCCTTCTGCATATGTAAGAAATATAGTAATATAAAACACATACCTTAATAAGAATTCTAAGGAAACTATACAACGACCCTCTTGCATATATAGGAAATATAACAATATAAAGCACATATCTTAGTAAGAATTCTAAGGAAACTATAATTCGTATAATAATTAACCCAGATAGGAATTCTAAGGAAACGGAAACTATAATTCCTATATAATAAGTAAACAGTTGGATTGTAAATTCTACTTTCTCTATTAAGAGTAGTTTCAATTTTCTCTCCACCTTTTCCATTAACGGTGACTTCTCCTTTCTCTGATAAGTTTTGCTCTGCAAATTATAATATATTTATATATATATATATATATATATATATATAGTACTGTGTGTCACACCCCATTTTTGTCACCTTAGCTAGGACATATCATTTCATGTAGGATTTTGAGTTCTTTTCGAGTCTAGTCTTTCGCATTGAGTTTCTATGGCATTGAATATCATGTGTATGAATTTTGAAGTGATTTAGAGTTCATTTCGATAGTCAATAAGAACTTTTGCGACTTTAAGGGCATAATCGTCTTTTAAGCCGTATATTTTCCATTTGACTTTGAAATGAATCCCGAGTCATTCCCTCGAGTTCATATGAGTACATAGAGTCTATATATAGGTTCAATTTCATGAACTGATGGTTTAAGATCAATTCGGCTCATAGTGGTTTGGGTTGGCTAAAAGACCCTTTCTTGGTTTGCTCAAATTGACTCACAAGACCCAATCAATTTTCTCTCATTTAACTTCAATTGGGCTTTATTTACATCCTAGGTATGTTTAGAAAGATCAAATTTCGATTGGGAAAGCATTCGGTTCGACCTTGTATACAAACCCAGCTTAGCGACGGTGAGGCACCATGGTTAACCACCTTTGTAAAACCTAACCATGCACCCATGGCTAAGGATTTTTGTCCTAAAAAGCTTAAAAATGTGTTCCCCTTCGAAACACGGTCGTTTTGGCTTTTATTTCATCAAAATCAGACTTAATTTGAACATTTTAAGACTTTTAAAGCGAGTAGAAGTCAAAACCGAAGCGGAATAGGGAGAACCCTCGGGTAACCGTCCGAGGCTGGACGGTCAGCCATCCAAGCCCAGACGGCTAACCATCCAGGCCTAGATGGTCACCCGAGAGACTCCGCCTTCAACTAAAATTTTGACTCTTCTCTCCCTCTTTTGACGGTTTCCTCTGCCATTACAACTTGTTTTCTCTTAGGAGTGTGTAAGTTTAAGTTATTTGAGCACCAAAAGAGTCTCTAATAGCCCTAGGATCATTATTTAATAAATTAATCTTAGCCATTGGTTGAGGAGGTTAATTCTCTATCTAAAGGACATGATATTTAGCACATAGAGGGAGGTTAATTGCACTTTACACTTAAAGAGAGAGGGAGCTACGAGTTTGGAGAGTTAGAAGGACATCAAAAGGAGGCTCTTCAACCCCAAGCAAGCAAGAGAACAAGGAGTTTGAAGACAAAGAAGGTTCTATAAGAGGTAAGCACTTTTCTTTAATGCTGAACATGAGTTTTCTTCTTCTCCTTCTCCTTCTTCTCCTTCTTCTCCTTCTTCTTCTTCTTCTTCTTCTATGATAGTTCTAGTGCATGATATAACTCCACATGTTAGGATAGTTCAATGTTTTTATGATGTGTTATGAATGATTTTGAGATGGTTTATGGCTTTATATGCTTGATAATCCCTGGTTTACTAAGGATTAGAGAGCGTTACTCTTTCTAGCCTCTTAAATCATGCATGTTCCATGTAGCATACTTGCTGTGATTATTGTCATGAATTGATGCTTCTGTTAGTTAATATACATGATATGAATGAAATTCATGATGATTTGAGCATGTGTTAGAGTCATTTCATAGGATTTTGTGCATAGTTGTGAGATTAGGGTTTCGATAACCTTAAATTCACACAAGTTTCATACAGCATGTTTAGCTTAACTCTGTGAGTAGTTTCTCATCATAGTCATTCTATATATGCTGCATATAGTTGAATCATACTAGGTTTGTATTCATATAGTAGATTTTATAGGGTTTTTGGAGATATTATCCTTTTCTAAGGATAATTATCCTTTTCGTTAAGTAGGGTTTTGCATGAGAGCTTTCTGTGATGTGTTTAAGCATGAAATCACTTCTATGGTGTTCTAGTATATATATTTTACGTAGGATATGATGATTGCACCTCCCCATAGTGACTTTTTTACGTGAAATTATCTTAGAATAGTTTCGCTTAAGAAAGCTCGCCGTAGGAAGGCTTATTTTCGTATTTTACTTAAAATATCATCTTTGTGGTTAGGATAGGCTTTGCTGTCATGTTTATTGACATTATTAGAGTCTTTTATGATTGTTAGTGTGTCTTTGGTAGGTTTTTTATGCATATTAGTCAGGTCATTGCATGTAGGATTGAGTTAGGGTCCCTAGTTATTCATTATTCTTGTTGTTTACATGATAAATAGATGATCTTAGGCCTTATTATGATTCTATCCAGATTGGTATATTGTTCTCTTTGCATAGTTTTGTGCGCTTGTAAGGGTGCAAACAGGTACAATGCTTGTCCTATTGCAAATAGGGCTGCTTTTGCTTGAAATTGCTAATGCTTGGAGTCTTTGCGCTCAGGTAAGTAGGGTATGAAGTGCCGGCCCTAATTCACTTTTCCTTACTTTCTTTTCTCTTCTCCCTCCTAGGGTTATTTCTTAATACGAACACATGGTAATTATCAAGGATTTCTTTCGTTAACAAAATTCTGGTTTTCTATTAAAGTTTCCATCTTGTGGAAGTTTTCAATTGTGGATTATTCAATACATTCTTCAAACAAGGAAACCTAAGGTTTTTACCATATGTTTGTATTAGGTTTTAACCTTATTCTTTTCGAACTACGTGGACTTTGATCCATGTATTTCGCTGCATGGTACGTAGGCACTCTTTGTGAGGCTCAAGTCCATTCTAGGATCCAAGTATCCTAGGTTATCTTCTTCGCTTTTCTTTTTTCTGTTTTATTTTATTTGTTTGATTATGTATGAGATGGATGGATGGAACATATGTTATGCATGCTGCCTTATATGATGATATTTGAGTGAAAAAGATCTTAAGTTAGCCCAATCAAATTAAGAGACCAACTCGGGCGATGTGGGTACCAATGGGCTTTGCCCAGAACCTTCCCACATCATAACTTAGCCCCCAAATCCAATTTTCTGGTTTTAAAGACTTTGCTTTTCCTTTAATGGAGTCATGTGGTTTTGAAAATAAAATATTTTTGTGATTTTCCTCTTTTCCCTAAAAAATGGAGTGGCGACTCCTTTTTCGTTTGTTGTCTTTTAAACCTCTGTACTTTTTGCCAAACCCTTGTGGGTGCCACGCTTTTTCGTGGGTTCACACTGTGCTAGAAATTTGTTGAGTTGGGTTTGGTTTGAATGCTAATAATCACATTAGGTTTTATTTAATTTTATTCCTCTGAGAAATTAATTTTATGCAATCATATTTCATTTAAATTCTATATATCTTTCCTAGAGTTTTTTTTATTCAAGTTTTTGGTTTTGTATTTTTTATTTTTGCTGTGAGTATTTTCACTTACTTTTGATTTGATTGGTAGAGTTTCATAAGTAATTTGCTAAAATGCTTTTGTTTGAATGCTAAACCTTTTATTTTATGTGGTAAATCATCTAATTATATATTATTTTTTTTGATGAAAAATTGCTCTTGGAAATATCCAATGGGAATTGAAAAGCTACTTTTATATGCTCATTCTCTTTCTAATTTTTTCTTGTTGATAAAAAATCCCTTGTAAGAGGTATGTATTTTATTTTTTTAATTTTTTTTAAAATGCTCAATCTCTATGTTGTCTTTTTGATTTTTTCTTAAAAATTAAAATTCTCTTCTCAAGACTATACTATTTATGGGTGATTTAAGGGGTGAGCCGGAGAACAAGGGCCTTAGGTTTCTAAATGTTCTTGATGAGGCATCTTGCTTTATTTTTTGATTTGTAATTTTTCCTATTTTTTGAATCCTAAGATTAGTTTTCGTGCTATGTTATCTTTGGTTGTTTCAATTAATGGGATGTTGAGCTCTAATGATACATTGTGGAATGTCTAGCTACAAAGTGGGGATCCATAGATTCTTCAGCAAAATAAAAAATAAAAAAAAGTTGAAGAGAGGTAGTAGTAAAGTTTCATTTGGATGAAGTGGAATAATATCCCATGATAGTAATATGGTGTTAGGACTCTTACCTTTTTGAGCATGTACTTATTCCTTAAGTAATCCAAAATGTATTAGAATTTGTTGATGTGTAAGTCATATTATATAAACTACCAATTTATTAATAAATTTAGTCTATTCTTTTGCATATAATTTCTACGATACAATGGACTTGCCATATGGTTAACAATTCAACTAAATTAAATTCTCTCTAGAGTTAAGTATATACTTCCTCCATTTATTTTGGTTCTAATTATTCTCTTTTTTACTTCTTCATTGATATGTTTCTTATTGTAGATGTGTAGAAAATTGGTGGACAATGAATAAGTTATTTGCCAAGATTTTTGATAGTTACGTGTCATTATGTATTAACATTTATTTCCAGATCATTTGATGTACACGGACTAAAACCTTCTACAGAGTAATAAATAATTTCTTAACACCTCAAATCTTCACACTTGATATGGATTAAATATTAAAGAACAAATGGCCGCATAACCTTCCTTAAGTAAATAAAGTTTATGTTTAATCGATATGGACAATATTGAAGAATGATTACCACTAGATGAGGAGCTATGCTACATGAAAATGGTCAATCCCTATTTAAGCTAAAAAGATCTTGGGAAGTATCGATCTTTTATATGTTTATTTAGGAAAAATAATTAATGATCTTTAAATCATTTTATTATTGACAACAAATCCACGTGCAATGCATGTGTGCAATAACTAGTATGTATACACACACACACACACACACACACACACACACATAGGGGAGGGATACGTTTACATCTGGTGTAAAACTTTTTACTCTTACACCCTTTAATAACTTTTTGTAGGATCGATATTTTTGAAAACCAACCATTAGATTAGATACTTCTCTCATGGAGATTATAAACACCAAATTTCACACAGATCAGATACTCGTAAGCATCTCATCTATAAATTCACTTTTCTTTGTATAAATAAAACTATCATTTAGGTTACTTTACCGATGGAATAGTTCTTAATCTCCAATCAATGTGAAATTTGGCATGCATAATCTCCATAAGAGTAGTATTTAATCCAACAGTTGATTTTGAAAAATATCGATCCTATAAAAAGTTATTGAGGGGTGTAAGAGTAAAATGTTTTACACCGAGTGTAAACAGATCCCTCCCCATATATATAGCCAAATGAAAGGAGAAAGCACATACGCATGCAAAGTCGAAACCAAGACCCTTGTAAAACCTATACCCCTATTAGGATGGGTCATACCATTAGATCCAAAGATCATTGACTAATTTGAATTTTAACAAAATACTTATTCTCTAAAATAGTAAAATGTCTTTGTTAATATAATATGTCAATTAAATTTAAAAGATATAAACAAAATAAATTAAATAATTAAATTAAAATAATAATTGGTGCAATGTTAAAAAATAAAAAATAAAATAAAAACCTTAAAATAAAAGCGGTGTTAGTAACGCTGCTTTTATTATATTGAAAGCAATTTTATCAATGCCACTTTTATTACATGGAAAGCAATGTTAGTAAAACCGTGAAGGACCATTGCTTTCTGTGTATTAAGAACGGCATTAATAACACCACTTTTAGTGTAATAAAAGTAGTGTTATTAACACCGCTTTCATTTTATTTTTTTATAATTTTTTTTAAAGACATATAGAAGAAAAGTAATTTTCCCAAAACAGTTTTTCAGCATGTGATTTAAAAAAATAAATAAATAAATAAAAAAAATGAAAAATAACTATGTTGACATGTGGCATCTACACAATAACTTCATACCTTTGTTTTATATATATATATATATATATATATATATATATATATATATATATATATATATATATATATATATATATATATATATATATATCTATTCTTATATTATAAAGGGGAGTGTGTACGTGGCTTACCTCAACAATAGGTGATATGGCTTCCTCACATTAGTCTCCTCCAAAATCCTCTTCTCTTATTCACTTTAGGGCCACTATGATGATGTGAGCATCTCTCTTCTTCTTTTTTTCCTTTCCCGTGTGCCCTATTCTCCTCTCTTTCTCTCTACCCCCTTCTTTTCTTCCCTTATCAGATACGCTTTCTATCTCTCTTTGTCTCTCTCTCTCTCTCTCAAGCTTACTTCAAAATTCAAATTTTGAAAATCCCTTTCGCTTATCTCATAACTTTCACCAACGCGTGCTGGGAAGCAAAGAGGTTCAAAATCCCGGAAGAAGACGAACACGAACAAGGGAAGGCTCATCTTTGCTCGGCATGACTTCAAGTGAGAAGAAGAAATCACCACGTTGTAGAACTCACCAGATTAGAAAGTTGACTCCCTGTGAAGCATATTTCAAAATTTGAAATTGGAGGTTGCTCAATTACGTCTTCCTCAATCGCTTAGGTTTGTCACCCCTTTTCTCTTCTTCTTTTTCCTCTTTCCTTTTTCTCATATGATTTTTCCTTTTTCTATTTGGGTTTGATTTTAGGGTTTTGATTCTGTTACCCAGGTACAGTCTCGCCCCCTTTCCTCTTCTTCTTCTTCTTCTTTTTTCCTCTTTCCTTCTTCTCCTTGATTTTTATTTTTTCCTTTTTGGTTCAATTTCAAGGTTTTGATTCATCTTCAAAGTTTGCAATTCCCATGCATCACGCAGGTTCATACTAATATATATATATATATATATATATATATTATATAGATGATCCGCTTGCACACACTAATCCGTAAATACCTTTTAGACCAACTTATCATCTTGAGCTAAGAAGAATTATAATTTCTTTATTTGAGGTCGAAAGTAAAATTATGCAACTGCTGAGTGAGCAACTATAGATTACGTGCGCGCACACACACACACACACATATATTATGTGTGTGTGTGTTTTTGATGAAGTTATGAGTTTAGTGACTATTTAACTTATGTATATATATATAAGAAATATTTTTTTATAAGAATTAATCAATACTAATGTCATGATAGCTTAGCAACATTTTCCTTACTTTTGAGTGAGTGATATCATGTTCAAGTTAATGAAGAAACATTGACACCCATCTATTGATCTTGGAGGCATGACGAGTCAGGAAAGATTCTATTGATGGTAAAAATAAAAAATAAAAAATACTCAGAAAAAATTAAAAAATAAATTATAAGACTTATGCCCTTGATTGGATAATTGAAATCAATTAGTTTTGTAAATTACTTATAAGAATTAATACTTCGAGAAATGATGATCACAGTCACGACTAGCTGTCCCGCTGTGATTAGCACATCCCTCTAATACTTCTGGCCCAACAGGAATCTAAAATGGGAAAGCATTTTAAGAAAGACTTCTACTGATTAAATACATTGTTGGCAGGGAAAAAAGGGGAAAAAAAAATGGAAAGAAAGACTCTGACTTCTACTAATAATTTTCACCGTTGTGCAAATTCGTGACTTACTAGTGTATGTGTTGTAAGACCAATACACGCATCCAAAATTTGCCTCTCTGTTCTACTTCAGTGAGCGGCCTTGTATCCAAAAAAAAAAAAAACAATTATGGCACAACAACAATATAAAGTTGATGTTAACATAACAACTGTCTGCATGTGTTGCTGTTCTGCCTCGAATCCTGGTCTCGTGGCTCATAAACTTCCAGCCATTCATGTCTCAAAGCTAGGAATTTAGAGGGTCCATCTCACCTTGATGATGAAAGAAATTAGATCAAAACTCCATTGCATGTCGGCAAATTACATCTCTGAAGTAGATGTGCAAATTAAAAAGCCAGCAAATTTTTTTGAAAATTAATCAAATAACATAGCAAAAAAATCACAAAACGTTACTATCAAAGGACATTCAGTGGTGAGCATTAGTAAATTATTCTTTACATGAAATACATAATAATGGACGGAGCTAGGAATTTTATATTAGGGGGACTAGACTCAATATTGGTAATCAATGATTTTAATTCATGAAATTTTCTGATCTCAATTCATCCATTTTTTTTAATAGAAATATTGGCTTAAATTCTTCGGAAAACAACGAACAACTCAAATGGCCTTCTTCAAAATAAACATGATTCTTGAGGGGCCAACTATGGAAGGAGCACCTTTAACATTACAAACTACTTCACTAGATATATATATATATATATATATATATATATATATGGATATAACATATTTGGTTACGAACTATATGTAATATTCTATGTGATTTTTTTTTGTCCCTTGATTATTCTGCTCCTTTTAATTTTAGCCTTACTTCATAGATGTGATATTCCCACAAGTATATAATTCTTTATATATATATATATATATATTTATAAAAGCATTTTGTTATATCGTGAATCATGATAATTAATAAGCCGGAGCAAAAAATACAATGAAGACGTATATGTGGTGTGGGATTTGTAAAATGAACTTGATCTGCTTCTGGTCCAGCCTGCTACCAGCAATATTGGGTTTGAGTTATTAATTTCTTTATTTTAGGTTGAAGGTAAAATTATGCAATTGCTTAGTGAGCAACTATAGATCAGGCGCGCGCGCACACACGTATGTGTTTGTGTTTTTGATGAAGTTATAAGTTTAGTAACTATTTAACTTGTGTGTATACATAGATATATAATAAGAAATATTTTTTATAAGAATTAATCAATGCTAACGTGATGATAGCTTAGCAATATTTTCCTTACTTTTGAGTGAGTGATAATAGGTTCAAACTAATGAAGAAACATTGACACCCATCTATTGATCTTGGGGGCATTAAGAATTAGGAAAGATTCTATTGATGGTAAAAATAAAAAATAAAAAATAAAAAATTAAAAATACTCAGAAAAAAATTTTTAAAAAAATTATAAGACTTATGCCCTTGATTGGATAATTGAAATCAATTAGTTTTATAAATTACTTACAAGAATTAATACTTCAAGAAATGATAATTATAGTCACGACTAGCTGTCCCGCTGTGATTAGCACATCCCTCTAATACTTTTGGCCCAACAGGAATCTAATATGGGAAAGCATTTTAAGACAGACTTCTACTAATTGAATACATTGTTGGCAGGGAAAAAAGGGGGAAAAAAAATGGAAAGAAAGACTCTGACTGATTTCTAGTGCTTGTCTAAACTCTAAACACCAAAATTATTTATTTATTTAATTAATTGGTCTAAAATTCTAAATAGGTTGAACTTGAGAGAGTATGTTGTTTTTGGCGTAAACCCAAATGACAATTTTGGCATAACAATTCCTACTGTTATGCAAATCCGTGACTTACTGGTGTATATTGTTGGATCGGTGGACACATCTGAAGTTTAATTGCCTCTCTATTCTACTTCAGCTAGTGGCCTTGTGTCCAAGAAACAATTATGGCACAACAACAATATAAAGTTGATGTTAACATAACAGCTGACTGCATGTGTTGCTGTTCTGCCTGAAATCCTGGTCTCGTGGCTCATAAACTTCCAGTCATCCATGTCTCAAAGCCAGGAATTTAGAGGGTCCGGCCATCTCACCTTGATAATGAAAGAAATTAAGTCAAAACTCCATTCCATGTCGGCAAATTACAGCTTTGAAGTAGATGTGCAAATTAAAAGCCAGCAAACTTTTTTGAAAATTAATCAAATTACATAGCAAAAAAATCACAAAACGCAAAGGACAATGAGCGGTGGTTTGGCACTTTTGTGGAAAGCCAGTATGTCTGTGGATGTTATCAGCTACTCAAGTAATCATATTGATGCACAAGTTATGGATACGGGAGTGGCTATATGGCGAATTACTCGGTTTTATGGTTATCCTGAGGTGGCGATGAGGAAATTATCTTGGGCTTTATTATGCACACTGCGTACACATTCTTCTCTCCTATGGGTGTGTGTTGGGGACTTTAATGAAATTGTTGAAGCTGGGGAGAAGTGGGGCAGGGTACCAAAAGTTGAGTGGCAGATGAGGGATTTTCGACAAGCTATCACAAGCTGTAATCTCAAAGATTTGGGTTTTCCTGGTCTCAAATTCACATGATGCAACAACAGGCTAGGGGGGAATGTGTAAAGGAGAGGTTGGATAGGGCACTAGTGTCGGCGGACTGGAACAATCTTTTTCCTCTTGCTTGTGTGGAGCATTTAGTCTGCAGTGCTTCCGATCATCTCCCTCTCTTGGTGGATATGGCAAGCTCAGGGATGGGGATAGGTAGGAAGAGGAAAAGCTTTCGGTTCGAGGTTATATGGGTTAGATCTGAGGAGTGTGAGCAAATTATTAGAGATGGTTGGTGTAATAGTGTTCAGGGGTCTGCTATGTTGAGTGTCAATGAGAAAATAAAGTCTACTAGGATGCAGTTGTTGGCATGGAATAAATTAACCTTTGGTAATGGATATCGACAACTCAAGGGCCTATGTGAGCAACTTAGAGCAGTCAAGCAAGGAGCAGTTAATGGCCTAGCTCTTGAGGAGGAGAAACGAATAATACTTCAAATGGATGAAATCCTTGCAAGGGAGGAGGTAATGTGGCGACAACGGTCACGTATTTCTTGGCTTAAGGAAGGGGATAGGAATATAGCTTTTTTCCATGCTCGAGCGTCACAGCGACATAAAAAAATTATTATCAAGGGCTTAAGGGATGATCAGGGGCAATGGCATGTCAATGAGGGTAAAATTGAGGATATCGTGGTTGATTATTTTAAAAATATTTTTTCTACTTCAAATCTCCATATCACTGAGAATTCTCTTGATGGTATTGACTGTCAAGTCACGGATGAGATGAATATGGTTCTCACGCGGCAGTTTCAAGCCCAAGAGGTATGTGACGCGCTCTTTCAGATGCATCCTAGTAAATCCCCCAGGCTCGACGGTATGTCAGCATTTTTTTTTCAAAAATATTGGCATATTGTTGGAACCGACATTACTAATGCCACACTTTCTTTCCTTCCTAAGGGGCCCTATGTTTAAGAATTTTAATTACACTCATATTGTACTGATTCCTAAGACAGATAGCCCTGAGTATATCATCCAATACCGACCAATTAGTCCCTGTAACGTGGTTTATAAGATTGTTGCTAAAGTCTTGGCAAATTGTCTAAAAACCATATTACCTCATATTATTTCTGAGAGTCAGAGTGCCCTTATACCGGGTCGCCTCATCACGGATAATGTATTAGTCGCTTTTGAGCTTATGCATTTTCTGAAAAATAAAAGGAGCGGGCGAGATGGCTTCTTTGCGTTGAAATTAGATATGAGCAAGGATTATGACCATGTGGAGTGGGTTTTTCTTGAAAAAAATTATAGTGCAGTTAGGGTTTGCAAGGGAGTGGATTTGGCTGATCATGTTGTGCGTGAGTATAGTTTCTTATTCAATGATTTTTAATGGCAATCAATGTGGTTATTTTCATCCCTCTAACCGGCTTCGGCAAGGGGACCTTTTCTCGCCTTATCTTTTCCTCCTTGTTGCAGAGGGGTTAACCGCAATGTTATCTAAGGCAGAAAGGGAGAATACGTTAATTAGGATGTCAATTTGCAACGGAAGCCCTAAGTTATCCTATCTTTTTTTCGCTGATGATAGCTTATTATTTGGCAAGGCTACAGAGTTGGAGAGCAAAGCAGTGATGGATATCCTTCATCAATATGAGGTACTGTCTAGTCAAAAAGTTAATTTTGCAAGTCATCTATCTTTTTCAGTAGGAATACAAATCTTGAACAGTAGGATTTAATCAGAAGAATTTTGGGTATCTCTCATGAGGGCAACTATAGTAAATACTTGGGTCTCCCAACTCTCATTGGTTAGTCTAAGAGGGAAGTGTTCAGCATCATTAGGGAAAGAGTGTGGAAGAAACTGCAAAGTTGGAAAGAAAAGTTATTGTCTAAGGCAGGGAAAGAGAATTTGATCAAGGCAGTAGCTCAAGCAATTCCTACCTATGCTATGAGTTGCTTTAAAATTCCTTTGTCTCTTTGCAATGAAATTAAATCCATGATTAGTAAGTTTTGGTGGGGCCAAAGAGGCAATGAAAGGAAGATTTACTGGTTGCGTTGGGACCTTTTGTGCTTTTCAAAAAAGGATGGGGGGTTGGGTTTTCATGATTTTAATGTTTTCAATAATGCACTTCTGGCTAAACAAGGGTGGCGTCTTCTTACTAATGAAAGCTCACTCGTTGCACGGCTATTGAAGGCTAAGTATTTTCCACAATGTAGTTTTCTCAACTCTCGCCTCAGCCCGAATCCTAGCTATTCATGGTGTAGTGTTTGGGGGGCAAAAGAAGTTTTGGGAAGAGGAGTTCGGTGGCACATTGGTGATGGGAAATCAATGAGTATATGGAACGACAAATGGATGTCCACTCCAATAACTTTTATGGTGGTTTCGCCCAAGAGAGTGCTCTCTGTGGGGGCGTGGGTCAGTGAGTTAATTGATTATAATAAGAAAGAATGGAAACGAGATTTGGTGGAGAGCATTTTTCAGCCCCACAAAGCAGCTACTATTTGCCAATTTCTGCTTAGTCATCGAATGCCTGATGACAGATTGATGTGGCACTATCACCCAAAGGGTGTCTTTACAATGCGTAGTGCTTATATGATGGAAATGGACCACTTGCGGCGGGGTCGTGGTAGTATGGTGGGGGAGAGCTTTGAATCTGATCCTGGGTGTGTGGCTGGTATTTTTTTTTTTGGAATTTGCAAATTCCTAACAAGGTCAAGCACTTTGTGTAGCGTGCTTTTAAAGGAATTTCACCCACTAGAGCTAATTTGGTGTGGCGACGACTTCCAATAGATCCGTGCTGTCCCATCTGTGGGCAAGCGGAAGAATCCATCCTCTATAGTCTTCGGGATTGTAGTTTTGCCAAAGAAGTTTGGCACTGCAGTGGGCTGGGTTGGCAAAGCGACATGGCACTAGCACCAGATTTTTGGGTTTAGCTGAGTGACCTCCATCAACGCATGGGCAGGGAGGTTCTATCTCAAGCTTTGATGACAATGTGGGCAATATGGAGTGGTCGAAATCGTTTTGTTTTTTAGGGTATTAAGCAGGGCCCGAGCACTGTTGTGGATATGGTTGCTCGATTATGGAAGGAATTTTCAAAAAATAATGGAAATCATACGATAGCAGGAGCTACGCCAATGGAGAAATGGCGGCCACTGAGGCTTGGGTTTTTCAAAATTAACGTAGATGGTGCTCTGTTTGCAGAGATTCAGTGCATTGGTTTGGGTGCGGTAATTAGAGATTGTGAGGGTCAAGTAATAGGTGCAAGATCAAAGAAGATTTTTGGTAATTTTGCAATGCTGGTGGTTGAAACTTTGGCTGTGCGTTTTGCTGTGTGTTTGGCCCTTGAGTTGGGTCTACGGTCAGTAGAAGTGGAAGGGGACAATGTGGAGATTGTTAATGCTATTAACTCATCTGAGCTTAGGCTTACTCCCTTGGGACTTTTAATTGAGGACATCCAAAGTGAAGCAGCCCGATCTTTTGATGTGGTTACTTTCTCTCATATTCGTCGCGAAGGCACTGAGGTAGCCCATGGGATTGCAAGGCATGCTAAGCATATTGAAGATTTTTGTGTTTAGGTTGAGGAAGTTCCGGAGTTCATGCGGGACTAATTTCTTTCTGATTTGAATTAGTAATTTTTTTAATGCAATATTCTAGACCGTTCAAAAAACAAAAACAAAAAAAAAAGGACAATGAGCAGTGAGCATTGGTAAAGTGTTCTTTATATGAAATATATAATAATGGGCGGAGCTAGGAATTTTATATTAGGGGGACTAGACTCAATATTGGTAATCAATGATTTTAAGTCATGAAATTTTCTGATCACAATTCATCCTTTTTTTTTCTTTTCTTTTTTTTTAATAGAAATATTAGTGTAGATTCTTCGGAAAACAAAGAACAACTCAAAAGACCTTCTTCAAAATGAACATGGTTCTTGAGGGGCCAAACTATGGAAGGAGCACCTTAGAAAAGAAATTTTTGAAATTAGTGGGGACATAGTCCCCCTTAGCTTATACCTAGCTCCTCCCTGTATTAATATAATAATAATAATAATAATAATTGGCATCTTTGGAGACATTAAGTAATTGGCTTTAGTGCATAAGTAGCCTGTTCCATTTATCTACCAAATCAAAAAGTGCCACTGCAGTTAGCAGGTATATATGATTCAACATAATCTGGACTATATATATATATATACTCAAAACCTTATCTTCAACAATTTTTCTAACAAAATATGGACCATACCCTTTATACCATATATTCTCATATATGGTATAAAGGGTACGGTCCATATTTTGTTAGAAAAATTGTTGAAGATAAGGTTTTGAGGCGCGAATAATCACTATCTTTAAGACGATATTTTATCTTCACTCAAAAGAGTTTGTTAACGGGTTCTTCAGCAATTCACCTCCTGGAGTCAACAAAGCCTGAAAATCTACAAACAGCAATTTTAGAGATTTTCCCGGAATTCTCAATGAAACTGTTAAACTGATATATATTAAAGAAAGAAGAAGGGAGAGAACTTTTATTGAGTTTTTCCCAGAATTCTCAATAAACAGTGTGTATTGCTTTGAAAAGTTAGCACTGTTCAGAAAAAAGGAAAGGTCACCACTTTTCAGAAAAGTTACTTCTATTGAATATGAAATACCTTCTTTTTTTTTCTTTTTTTTTGTTCCTGAAATTCCCACCTATGCAAAAACAATCCAGCGTGGGTCTCTCTCTCTCCTTTAACATTACAACCTACTTCACTATATATATATATATAACATATTTCACTAGACCATCAGTTTACTGGAGAGAATCCTTACCAGTTGGTTACGAACTATATGTAATATTCTATGTCATTTTCTTATATATTTTATAGAAGCATTTTGTTATATCGTGAATCATGATAATTAATAAGCCGGAGCGAAAAATACAATGAAAGACGTATGTGTGGTGTGAGATTTGTAAAATGAACTTGATCTGCTTGTGGTCCAGCCTGCTACCAGCAATATTGGGTTTGAGTTATTAGTGACCGTGACAGGGTGACCAGATCAAAAGCCTTGGCCATGGGGGCACATAATGCTTTATATATAAGGTGATGATGACTGATGAAAGCCAAATTTGACTAAAATTGCATGTGATGAGATCAAATTAATGATTCATCTCTCATTCCTAGGGGGGGTTTCCTACGTACAACTCTTATCAATCCATCTTGACTACCTCTATCCTTATTGTTGTGATGACTTCAATGACTCATCTCTTTCATGCTTTTCTTAATAAAATTAATTTCTTTTCGCCAATCAAAAAAAAAAAAATAATAATAATAATAAATCCATCTTTTTTAATCTCCTACTTGATTTCCGATCCGTTTTTTGAGCAATATTTGTCTTTGTGAGAGTACTTAATTTCATTTGTTAGTGTCTCTCATTACTCATGCACTTCCCCTTCTTTCAAGCAATTAAGACCCTTACTGTAAAGAGCCTCTAATATTAATTATCTTTCTTCTGCTTCCATTTTTCAATTAAAAGTGACCTAATTAAGAGGATAACAAAAAAGAGAGAGAAGCCAACTAACATGACCGTCTAACAAAAATATTTGACATATGAGCCCCATGTTTTTTATGACAGATGATTGCTTGACCAAACATGTCATATGGTAATGATCTGTCATGTAAACATTTTCCCAGAAAATAAAAAATAAAAACAATTAAATGAGATTAATCATTCAACATTTCGCATAGGGTGAGAATTTATAGAGCTTAACTTGCGTCATCGAGCTCAAAATTATAACATATAGTTGGATCCAACCTTATCTCAACGGGAGAGCCAGGGGAGGGATCAATGCAAACCTAATTTGGATGGCTGCTTGTATAGCTTATGCAATTAAGCTTTGGCCAATTAATCTACCCTAGTAATCAATACTATTTGGGAGACTCATAGATAAGTGTCTTCACAAAGAAATTTTTTTTTTTATATTAAATCCTCCTTAAGTCCCACCTCTTGTGAAAAAGCATAGGCAATAAAAGTGGCCGTTCGTGTAATCTTGAACTCTAACATTGTTCAATATATGTGACAGCTAGCCTGGAGACCAACTAAGCTAAATGCTCATTGATTTTACGCGTTAGCGTCATGCTTATTTTCCGCGCTTCTTGTTTGGAACCACAGCTAGCTATACGGACCAAGTTAGCCATTTATTATTTGCCCTGAAAAGTCATATGGCTGGTACATGGCACGGCCATAATTCACTATTAAGGATCACATGGCCGCTCGTTTGATGTCGTAATGAACCATCCGTCTAATAGGTGCTGAAATTGTTTGATATATGTAGTCGTCTCTGCAATGAATATGGTGTCATTAAAAATGCTAGTTATTCTATATCATTAATTTGCAAGTTTGCAACGGTAAAAGGTTGTTTGGTAAAATCTAAAAATCTGGCCATTTGATAATAAATTTGGCCAGTTCTAAATTCATATTGTTTAATAAATCTTTTTTTCCTACTAATCAATTCGAGTTTCTTTTAAAAATAAGGTATAAATGAAGTTTTTTTTTTTTTTTCAAACTAACTGTTAGTTGGTTTATTAAAAAAGCAAATAAAAATTAAGAATTGGACCTAATCTGATTTAGTGTTTAAAATTTCCAAACAGGCCTTAATTGACGGGAAATAGTTTTAAAAAGGGTTCACGTTTTTTAGTATGCTTGAACACTGTTTTCACCTTTTCATGCCCCTCAACCACTTCCTTACTCACAAGGGGAAAGATGCGCTCGTTGAGCCAAAATTCATGCTCTGGGTCTTTTAATATATATGCTATACAAACTTGATTTGGCTCAAGCTAGCTAGCTTGACTCATGCATGGCAAGCAAGAGCCAAGATCTTGAGCTAAGCAGGTTTAACCCAACCCTGCCGTCCCATTAATAGTTTCGCTGTCAAAAGACGTTGTGTCACCATAAATACGAACCATAAATGCCGTCAAAGTCTTGCCCAAACTCACCACTTTGAAGAAACCAATTTTTCCAAGTTTCTTTTCTTTTCTTTTAATTTGATACTGAAACTTCGCCAACATAAATTTAAGGAGTGTCGCTAATTAATTATACAAGATATTTCACTAGATTTATCCACCAGCTAATGTCACGTTCACAATTTGATCATTTTTTAAAATTAAATATATTCAATATTAATCATAGATATGATCTTAACGCAAAGAGGTTAGGTTAATTTAGATGGATACATTCGATCCAAAGTGAGGGTACGTACCACTAACCTCTCCCAAACCTGCTATAGGCGAGAGCTTTGTGCCATGGCTTTGACCAATTTGCATTTGCTTTCACACCATGTCTGTACAAGTAAACAGGAAGTCAAAGTGGAAGGCGTTCTTCCTTGCAAGTCCATGGCGAGTTAAACTAGCAGCATATCCATGTTTTTGACTCCCCCACCAAAAATATTGATGTCCCCAAAACATTGTTTGTCATATAAAACTTTAGGAAAGCCCAACACTAACACGACACATGGCAAGATCTCTTGTGGTGAAACCCTTATGCATATAGTTGACTACACGCACCAGCTAATTTGTCTATACCTATGTAACATGCGTGCACTAAGTGACTAAACCGTTGACTTATCTAGCTGGCTCCAGTTTGGGTCCTCCTCATACAAATCACTATCACTAATACAAATAATTCAGCCTTATAGCAACCATCTTATCCATCTTAAATGTTGTAACCACATTTGGTAAGCAGCCAACCGTGCACTATATATAATGATTTTGAAACGTTTGCTGACCAAAATCAGATATAATAAAAAAAAATAAAAAATAATTACTTCAATGACAATGATTATCATAATAATAATAATAAAATTTATTGATAATAATGAGGATAAAGACTTTGATTCTAAGGGAGGAATAGGGTGGGCTGTGTGAGAATTACGCGAGAAGGCAACTTGGGCAAGTAGGATTTGGCCTGACCCATGCATATGTATTTGACTACAATTAATAATATAAACTCCACTACTCCGTAATACCCAAAAAAAAAAAAAAAAAAAAAAAAAAAAAAAAAAAAAAAAAAAGGGAAAGAAGTCCACACATGATCGTTCGGTGGAGGTTGAGCCATCGAGATGGACTTGAAGTGTATCACGTGCATGAAGCTATGGCAGCTTTTTATAAGTACTTTTGACTTGAATTACTCATCAAACAAATCTCTTTACTACACCCCTAAGCACTAAGCCCCATTCCCCCCCTCTCTCTCTCTCTCTCTCTCTCATGGAGTTTCTTTCCATTCTGTATGTTGTTTTCCCAATCTTGTATCTTGTCTTCATTCTATGGAAATTTGTTGATGAGAGGAGGGACCAAGGGTGCTACATATTAGACTACCAGTGCTACAAGCCGGCGGACGATCGAATGCTCAACACCGAGTTCTGCGGTGAAGTGATTAGGCGAAACAAAAACTTGGGTCTTCAAGAATACCAATTCCTCTTGAAGGCCATTGTCAGCTCGGGCTTAGGCGAGCAAACGTACGCGCCGAGAATGGTGTTTTTGGGCCGAGAAGAAAATCCCACTTACGAAGATTCTATCTTGGAAATGGAAGAATTCTTCAGCGATAGTATTGGAAAGCTCTTGGCCAGGTCCTCGATTTCTCCCTCGGAGATCGACGTACTCGTCGTTAATATATCGATGCTCTCGGTGGTTCCTTCTTTGTCCGCTCGGATAATTAATCGTTACAAGATGAGGGAAAATATCAAGGTCTTCAATCTCACCGGAATGGGGTGCAGTGCCAGCTTGATATCGGTCGACGCCGTTCGTAATATATTTAAATCTCGCAAAAATGTCAATGCCCTTGTTGTCACGTCGGAATCTTTGAGTCCGAATTGGTACTCCGGCAACGACCGATCCATGATCCTCACCAATTGTATTTTCCGTTCGGGCGGTTGCGCAATTCTACTGACGAATAAAAGAGCCTTAAAACACAAAGCCATGTTCAAATTGAAGTGCCTAGTTCGAACCCACCACGGTGCTAGAGATGAAGCATATGACTGTTGCATTCAAAGGGAAGACGAGCAAGGCCGGCCGGGGTTCCACCTCAGCAAAACCCTTCCAAAGGCTGCTACCCGAGCCTTCGTTGACAATCTAAGAGAAATGACGCCGAAGATTTTGCCAGTGAGGGAATTACTCCGTTTCATGATCGTCTCCCTTTTTCGAAAAATGAATCGAAGCTCCACCAAGGGGGGACAAAAGGCGGTGGTGAATTTTAAAACGGGTGTCGATCATTTCTGCCTCCACACGGGGGGAAAGGCGGTCATCGACGGCATTGGGAAGAGCCTTGATCTTAGCGAGTATGATGTGGAGCCGGCGAGGATGACGCTCCATCGATTTGGGAACACGTCGGCGAGTAGTCTTTGGTATGTGTTGGGTTATATGGAGGCGAAGAAGAGGCTGAAGAAAGGTGATAGAGTGCTAATGATCAGCTTTGGAGCAGGGTTCAAGTGTAACAGTTGCTTGTGGGAGGTGATGAAGGATTTGGGGAATGGGAATGTTTGGACAGACTGCATTGACAGCTACCCACCGGAAAATATAGCCAACCCTTTCATGGAGAAGTATGGTTGGATCAACAACGAAGATCCAAGCACCTTCAAAGTCCCCCCCCTTGAAGAAAAGGTTTCACAAATTTAATTAATTTCCTATAGTTCTCTTTGTTTAATATTTTTTTTAAAAAAATTATTTTTAACTTATCATTTTATGTTAAAAATTTAAGTTTCTTATAGTTGAGTCCCCTTCTTGTGGATTCATTAAACCAATAAGAAGCTGTGCTGCTTCCAATGAGATGAGAATTCTGCCATCCTATTGGAGGGCGATTACAAGTTAGGTTTTGTTTTTTCTTTTTTTTTTTGAGGGATTGATACTGGTATGTTGTTTGTGTAGTTCTGCAGAGAAAAAAGAAAAAAGAGAGAAGCTTGTACTCTTACTCTTAAATGCAGTGATTATTTTAAAATTTTAGGGGGGGAAAAAAACAAAAAAGAAGACTTATAGCACAGGTACTGGCCTGGTCCCTTATGGTTACAAGGATGGGGTTGTATTATTTATTTATTTATTTTTGCTAGAATATGTGGTTGTATTTGGTTGTTTCAGTTATATAGTTATATGGTTTTTTAGTCACTGGCATCGTGTGACACTGGTTGAGTTGAGACACAATCTCACGTACCAGTGGATCACAATGCATTGCTGGTTCAGTTTCCTCTCTAGTAAATTCTCCCCACCACGTACCAGTTTCATTGTCAGTCCATGCCCATATGAGAGAAATTAAATATATATATATATATATAAGACTAATCATTTTTGGCAATTTTTTTTAAGATTTAATTTGGTTGGCGTGCTTAATTTAGAAGTTGGTTAGACCATGATAGGGATTTGATTTAGAAGTGAGATTGCAAAGAACGTGCATATATTGCAAATTTAATTAATTCAATCAACTTCTCACACAGTCACGTAACATTACTGGGGTCCATTAATTAATTAATATATTCAGAGCACCATGCAGGGTCCATATATGCACCTAATTTATTGCCAATTAATTACTTATATGTATTAATTTTGATTGCCCTTACCCACCCTCCACCCCCTCTATTTTTTCTCTCTTTTCCTTTCCCATGAAATTTCATTTTCATTAAAGCAATGCCGGCCAACCGTGTATGACAAAGATATTGTGACTCTGGCTCTTTGGGAAACTCAGCCTCCCTAGTTGATTGATTCTCTTATTAATTCATGATGTTAGAGTTTTGTTGTGTTTGTTTAATATGTCCGTAGTTAGATATGTTGCTCGTCGTGCTTATGTTGCAATTCATGAGCTTTTCCAACGAGCAGCTCGTTGTAATAGATTTGATTTAATACCAATTTCTAACTTACCTTTCTCTGTTTTGTTTGAGGAAGTTGATATTAGAAATGACTCTTTCTCTTTCCTTTAATATATTATCATTTGATTATTAAAAAAAAAAAATGATATTGTGACTCTGGAGATGGAAGTGGCACATGCAAACATATGAGGAAACCCATTTCAGTCACTTTTCTAAGCTAGAAATTTATGCATGGTTGCCGTGAAACCATCAATCACCATGATCAACCAATTTTTTGAATTATTTCAAAATTTTCAACTTTCCAATAAGCAAAGAAATCCAAATCTGCATGTCATGTATAATTTTCAAAACTATTTTATATATGGTTGCCGTGAAACCATCAATCATGGACTTAAAAATCGCGATATATCGACGATATATCGCGATATATCGCCATATCGGAGGGTAACAATACGATATATTGTTGCGAAATTGAAAAATTTTCAACAAAAAAAAATATCGAACGATATCAACGATATATCAAAGATATATCATTGATATCGTTCAAGATATCGACACTGTCATGTTTAAATGCCTTTTTGCTGATTGTTGGTGAAATTTTTACACATTAGAATAGGTTAGGATTCACATATATATGTACATTTTACTATGCTTAGTATTTCACATAATTTAAAATATTATTTCAAACCAATGGCCTTTGGTTTAATAGCACTCTATATTTAAATGTTACAAAAATCTATTTCAATGTTATATAACATTTAAATGTTGAATTTGTAAAATTTTCTATTATTTATTTACTTAGCGCGGTATATTTTTTATACCCTACGCAACACATACTTGTATTATACATATTTAAATTGTAATATTTTGATGCTAGATTGTGTATTAGAGTTTAAATCATTGTTTCCAAAGTTTCAATAAAAATATCTATGTTTAAATCATAATATCCACTATATCTTTAAAACGATATCGATATTGTCGATATATCCGATATATCCACATTTTTGGACCCTCGATATATCCATCGATATCGATATTAAAGTCTTTGCCATCAATCACCATGATCAACCAATTTTTTGAATTATTTCAAAATTTTCGACTTTCCAATAAGCAAAGAAATCCAAATCTGCATGTCATGTATAATTTTCAAAACTATTTTATATATATATATAATCTAACATATTGTTCTTTTTCATTCTTGCCACTCTCAAGCTCATTCTTGAGTTTCCTCAAATTTTTATTTATTTATTTTTTTGCCAAACAAGGGGTAATCTAAATCATTAGGCCCAAACTAATTCATTGTAATGCACAAACCACCCACAAGCCCATGCATCCAATAGTGAGATAGTAGAGACTCGAACTCACAACCTACGATTCCTGAATCGTGATCCTTTGCCATTTGAGTTTCCTCAAATTCATGCCCTATGCATTCCAAATTTTTTTTTTTTTTTTTGTTTTTTTTGTTTTTTAATATTCGGATACAAAGCTATAAGATCGTATAAGTAAATTACATTTTAGAGCATCTCCAAGTATGAGGCAAAATGTGAGGCAAATCTATTTTTTGCCTCATGTGTGAAAAGTAGGTGCTCTAATGGATGAGGTACGTATTTGGTGAGGCAAATATAAGTTAAGATAAATCTTGAGCTATATTTGACTCAAGAAATGGCTCAAATGCAAATTTATCACATCATCGTTTAAGAAATGGTTAGAGGTAAAGGGAAAGATGGGTGATCGAGGCAAAAAAATGACTTACATGCATTGAAATAGTCATTTTTTTTTATGTGATACATTTTTACATTGTAACGATGCAAAAAAATACATATAGCTCACGTAAATGCCTCACATGGTTGGAGATGCTCTTAAAGTACTCAAACATATCACATCTCATGGTCCTTATCTATGAAAAGAGATATTGCCTAAACTACAAGGCTAATGGCAAATAACCATCATGGTAGTGTGTCACAAACTTATGCAAATTAAAGGCAAATTAAAGAGAAAAGAGTGAGGCTATTGCCACCACATAAAGTACTCAAGCCCCCCATTAGTTTACATTATTGGAGGTTTTATGAAAAATATGAAAGGTTTTTACGAAAATTAATAGCATTGTTCACTAGAAAACATCATTCTGAACAACTTTGTAGAATAAATTTTTTCCAGAATCTATCATTTAAGTAGACTTTTTGGTCATTTATAATCTCTATTTCATTTTCCATGAAAATTTGCCAAAAAGTTTACTTAAATGACAGATTTTGGAAAAACTCTCTCCTACAAAGTTGTCCAGAATGATGTTTTTTAGTAGACTATGTGATTAGTTTTCATAAATTTTTTTTATATTTTTCATAAAACCTTAAAAATGTAAACTAAATAGGAGGTTTAGAGTATTTTATGTGATTGCAATAACCTAACCAAGAGAAAATTAGAGCAACCTGTTACACTTAGGCAAATTAAAGGGAAAATTATAGCAACCTATTACACTTACACAGGAGCATTGAACAGACAAAACACATCAGCATGCAGGAGAGGTGTCCTTTTCAAATTTAATCATAACGCAATAACATCTTTTGTATCCAGTAAAATTTAATGCACCTTTTTCACCTAAGTTTCACCTAATAAAGAAGAACATTTAAAGAGTTTTTCTCTTTTGTCATGAGAGCGAAGATCAGATCCATCACTTATCCAAAAAAAAAAAAAAAAAAAGATCAGATCCATAGTCAATTCACCCTCATAAAGCCCACCAACAACCCCATCAATGATCCCATATACCAGCGTTATTGGCCGAGTTATAATCCATTAAATAGTGCCACAAATTGCTGGACAACCCCTCAGTTTTAAGATTGGTCACTTAGTTTGGTGAGGCGGACCCATTGTAATTGAAGGAAAATTTGGGGTTTTCATAAAAGATCACTCCTGCTCTGCGTGATTTTGCTGCATCCAACTAGACTTCTCTCTCACATCATCTAGTGATTCAAGTTGGACTCAGCAAATTCATTAATGGAATTAGCTGTTCCCTTGATTTCCTCACTAAATTATTACCAAATTCGATCATCATCAACACATTAGAGTTATTTTTTCCAAGTTTTCAAGATGTCACTAATTTTGCCATCACTTTCAAAAAATGAACTTGACATCTCAACCTCAACCAAGCGAATAATTAAAAGCATAAATTACACAAAACTCCTTTATGCTATCGGAGGGACCTCACCATACCACTTAAAACCATAAAATCGAATAAATAAAAAATAAAAAAAAAAAAAGCTCTAAATTATAAACTTGCGATTTTGTTCCGCTCTCCACACGTTTAGTCAATTTGATTGTAGACCGACACGTACACCACCATCGCGTGGTGGTATCCAAAGCCTTTAATGTCAATTTTGCTGTTTTGGCAAATTTAATTTAATTTAATTTATTTTATTTTTTGGATGGTATATCAATATATAAAATGTACCATACTTGATTGTAAAAATGATAAGGGTAAGATGATTTAGGGGACATTCTGTCTGGTTTTGTAGTTCTTTGTTCCTATAGTTCATAGGAGTTTGGTGGAAGCTATTCTAAATAAAATAACGAAGGAATGGTCACATGCCTTGGAGAGTTAGGTCCCACTTAGGTTCTGCAAAAAGCTCTGCATAATGCAGTCGTTATTACTCAAGAAATTATTGCTTTCCATTCAACTGGGTCATGTGACGTGTACACGTGCACATAATTAGATATCTAGATAAAAAATAAATATTTTTAAAAAAAAAAGGTGGAGTTTTTGTGTCATGATTTATTTCCTTCGTTTCATTTAGTTTGATAATAATTTTTATTTTAAAAATTCTTAAAATATTTGAGAATTAAAATAAAAAATTATTTTACTTTTTCAATGTATTTTTTTTTTATATCTAAAATTAAAATTATCCTAATCATAATATAAAATAAAACATAAGAGTAAAATTTGAAAATTATAATTAATGAGTCACATGACAATGGACGTATTAAGTAATTCACTGAAATATGCATGCCTTAGTCAAAATGACTCAAACATTTTGAGACGGAGAGAGAATTTATTTATTTGACCTAGTATTTATTTTAGGGGGAATTACATGATTGGTCCATTAACAAGCAAATAATTACAATTAGTAAACATTTTTTATTAAGTTAGTAGTAAGTAATTAAGAAATCAATAATTATTTATGTTGAATCGCCCATAACCAGACCAATCTCTAATTTCCCTTATGTTCCCACTTCCCAGTCTAATATGTGTACTTGCTTGTCAAAATGTACTTTAAAGTGAAGTCAAATTTGAAGCCAAGCCTTAAAATGTGCAAGTGTGATTCACATTCACGGGTCTTTCGGTTCTTTTTTTTTTTTTTTTTTGGCTTCATGTCACCCCTCACCCCACCCCGTGCCCGTGACCGCAAACTGTGGTGCTCACGAGATGGTTCAGTGGGCTTTCAACTCAAGTTCTTTTAGATTTTTGTCAACTGATGCTCTTCCTCCATCAGTTCTGATCGCTTGCTTGCCATCAGGGGGTGTAGTAGTTTAGTGGTTTGCTTTTCTTTTTGGTTTTTTGTTTCTCTGTTTCTTTTGCTTTCTGGTGTTTGTTTTTATATTTTACTTGGCCAAAAAAAACAAAAAACAAAAAACCCCACCCCCACCCCATCCCAGCACAAACCAAATTTACTGAGCAAACAACACAATTCTTTTTCTTTTTTTTGGTTCATTTTTTTTTAGAGTTTGACGGTCAGGGTGTCCGAGTTAGCTTACGCGCACCTCGACTAAATCCCTCCTCGGGCGATGGGCGATCTTAAGGGCGCACTCTCTCACATCAGCGTAGTGCATTCAAGAATCAATTCTTAGAGTACTCTCCAGAAAAATCAAACCCAAGTTGATAGAATAAAAAGGCTTTTCTCTTACCAACTAGATTAACTCCCTTAGGTAACACAATTCATTATAAATCCCAATACTCTATCCTATAGGATAATATTCCCCTAAATCCCTAACGAAGGCCTCTATTGGCACCCAAAGACTTTCTTTTTATCCCTTACTTATTTTACACTTTAAAATTTTATGAAAAATACGTAAGGTTTTTAGAAAAACTGACTGCAATATCTATTAGAAAACATCATTTTGAATAACTTTTTGGAAGAAAGTTTTTTCAAAATCTATCGTTTAAATAGACTTTTTAGTCATTTATGATGCGAAGACTATAAATGGCAAAAAAGTCTACTTAAACGATAGATTTTAGAAAAACTTTCTTCTAAAAAGTTGTTCAAAATAATGTTTTCTTATAAAGTACGCTATCAGTTTTTATGAAAACATGTTATATTTTTTTATAAAATCTTAAAATGTAAAATAAATGGGGGATAAAATGCAAGTCTTGGGGTGCCAATGGAGGCCCCCATCCCTAATCCAATCCAAACTTACTACGGAGCTTGAAATCAACTTAAAACCAAAACCGGCCCACTTCCCCCGGCCCCTTGAAGGGGGAAGAATTGTCTAAGGATTTGCCTATTCAAATGCCTAATTTATATGATTGAAAATAGACTAAAAGGTACCAAAAATAATGAAGAAAACCAAAGAAAAGCATATAAGGTAAATTGGTAACATCGTTACTAGCGTGGTTACGCTCACATGATTATTTTTTATTGGATTTTCCAATGATTTTGGTACCAAAACTTGTTATCACATTCATGCTATGTACTAGCTATGATACTTCTAGTATTTTTAATTTTTTACTCAAATCTGTCCAAATGACATTTGCATTGGTTGGCTTCTTATGCAACATAATAAAGTAGATAATACGATTGGATGCATGTTGCACTCTTGCACCCCTCAAATAATTTTCTCCATACATTTTTGCACTCTTAGAATTTCATCATGGGCCCCTATGGGGTTGCATACCCTGATCGAATACTCTCTGCGGCTTCAAAACTAAGAGAAAATATTTTTGTCAAGAAGTAGTGTAATTAATTAATTATCTCAAAATGATATTAAAATTGGGAACATCGGTAGGTCTTTTTCCCGATTTAATGTATGATGTTATTGCTTCCAAGTCTCTTAATCAGCCTAATGAAGTCAAACTATGTGTTCTTAATTATGGCAAAAGAATATATAGCACATGTTTTATAATAGAAATGGACACCCAGACAGCACTGCTCAGAAGATTTTCAAGGATAATGATGCATGATTTTGCACAATTTTGATGTGAGAATAAAGAGAAACATAAACACTGATGGGAATATGTAACTATATAATGTCTATCATGTTTATGGCAATCAAGGTTTGGAACCCTCATGTGGCTATTATCAATATTAATTGAGAGGCCACAAAGAGATCACCTCATATGCTTATGTTATATGGATGGTGATTTGGCTCAGGCAATAATTGGGTGCAGTTAGGATTGGCTTGAGGTTCAAATCTAATTTATTTTTATGAAAAATAGGGTAAATTGCACCAAAACCCCTAGAACTATAAGCTCAGTATTTATAATAAAATAAAATAAATAAGCTCAGTTATATTTTTACGAAAACCCTGCCATGAACTTTGAAACTGAACAAATAACCTCATAAACTATTAAATCGTTACACTTTGCCCTCTCGTCAAATTTAATGCATATTTCTTTTAAATTTCTATCAAATTTATGATATTTTTCTATTGAATTTAATGCCTAAATCAATTGTGAAAGTCCAATTTAGGCATTAAATTCATTTAATGGCATCACATGATGCTCATTAAAATAAAATAAAATAAGAAGCAGAAATTGAAAATCTTCACATCACTACTACTCTTAACTTGCAAATCATTTGTAATTCAAAAAAGATGTACTCTTCATTCTCAAATTCTAACAGGCAGTCTTAATACTTTTATTACTGTTTATTCCCCCCCCCCCCCCCCCCCCCCCCCCTCCTCTCTCTTCTCTTCTCTGTTTTTTTATATGAATTGGCTTACAAGTTACAAGTACTCTGCAAATCTAATGTCATGGTTAGGGTTAAGCTCATGCGTCTGATTTTTGTTACACATTTGGTAAGGTCCAAAAGATATTGGTAGACCATCACATGGGAGTCCCCTATCATGGTTGTTTCTGATTGGTGGAAGGCTAGGAGGAGTGATTGCAGGACTTGATCTTAATTTGAAGCCACAAAGCTAGGGGCCCATGAGCTCCACCAGTGGAAATATTTTGGTCTACTACCTTTGAGAATCAAAAGGGAACGGCTATTGCATTCCCCCGTTCTTATAACCCCACCCCTTTCTTTTTTGTTTTTAAAATTTTATGAAAAATATAAAAGGTTTTTGCAAAAATCGGTCACTTGGTTCCCTAGAAAATATCATTTTGAACAACTTTGCAGAAGAAAGTTTTTCCAAAATCCATCGTTTAAGTAGACTTTTTGGCAAAAAATGAAATAAAGGCTATAAATAGCTAAAAAGTATATTTAAACGATAGATTTAGGAAAAACTTTCTTCTACAAAGTTGTTCAAAATGATATTTTCTAGTGGACATCACGGTTGGTTTTCATAAAAACCTTTTATATTTTGCATAAAACCTTAAAAACCTAAAGAATGGAGGATGGGGTGATAAGAATGGGGGGTTGCAATAGCCGTTTCCGAATCAAAATAAAAACTAATGGCCCATTTATTTGTTCAATTCAAAATTAAACAATTCAAAAAATTTTAAATAGGGTTAAAGGTATAAATCTATCACTTTGAATTAAAATATTTTAAAATATTATAATTATTACTATAGTAGATAAGCAAATCTATAGTAATAAATCTATACTTTTAAAACCGTTAGGTCAAGACTTCAGAGACCATTAATTTTGCTGGACCAAAAAAGCAAATCTATGAGTCCCACATGGTATAGTTTTTGAGAGTTACGCATGTGGGGTTGGGGGTCAGGGAAACTATGCACCCACAGCCGGGTCCTCACAAACAACAACGACGGCCAATTTGCTTAGCCACCACAAAAAAAAAAAATTTAAAAATTAAAATTAAAAATTAAAAAATTGAAAAAAAAAATGGAAGAAGAAAGAAGAAAGAAGAAAGAAGAAAGAAGGGTAAATTACAATAACCCCTGATGTTTGGTTCTTTTTCCCATGCATAAACAGGTTGTAACGTCTCCAAACAGCTTACAAATTTAGTAATTAGTGACACCGTTAATAATTATTAATGAAATTAGATGGAAAGACATCACGTGAAAACAATTTTACAGAATAAACAGAGGGTTATTTCCACATTTTTTTTAGAATAAAATGTAAAAATATAAATAGACCCTCCATCGCTGTGGTGGACAAGCCAAAGGGAGGGTCTATTTCTACTTCTATTTTTTTGGTTTAAATGTACACCTTTGAGGCTTATTTTCTCATCTTCCTCTTGATTGGTGCAAATCACATGTTATTTTTATGATAACCATGTATGTGGAAATATTAAAAAAATCTTCTATTCAATAGTAAGGCACCTGTTTTGAGATTCATTTACTATTCTCCATAACGTGAACGATTATCATTATACCCATAAGGGCACCTACCTAATTTGTTTGTGCTGGTATTTTTTGGATTGGTGGCAAAAAATTAGGTGGATTTTCTGGTTTTGCTAAATATACATAAATAATACACAAACTAACACACACAATAAGGAAATCCATAGAGAACGAACACAGTCAAATGAGCCTAAAAGCCTATAAAATTAAGGGGCTCTGTTGGCACTCAAGACTTGTCTTTCATCTTTCATTACTTTTAAATTTTAAGGTTTTATGAAAGATAAAAATGATTTTCTTAAAAGTTGATAATGTAGTCCATTTGAAAACATCATTTTGAACAATATTGTAAAAGAAAGTTTTTTCAAAATCTATCATTTAAGTAGATTTGAATAGAGATGATAAATATTCAAAAAATCCACTTAAACGACAGATTTGGGAAAACGTTCTGATACAAAGTTGTTCAAAATTATACTTTCTAGTAAACATCGCGATCGGTTTTTGTAAAAACTTTTTATATTGTTCATGAAATCTTGAATTGTACAATAAACGAGATGAAAAACAAGACTTGGGTGACAATAGTGGCCCCTAAAATTAACGCCCACAAAAAATTCGATGGATTTATCGGCTTGATTTTTCCTTCTAGACCAACTAGTGGCTATGTTTGGTTTGAGGGAACGATAGAGGGAATGGAATGATGATTCTATTCTCCCAAAAAATAAAGGTTTAGTAATACAAAGAAATGAAATGGTAATTCTTTGTGAGAGAGTCTATTCCCTCCTTGGAGGAAATAGCCATTCCTTCCCACGTAAAGAAGATTGTCTATCCTTTCTTTTAAGTTTTAAAGAGTGAAAATCATTAAAAAGGGATCCCACCTATTACGGAGTACTTTTCATTCCATTCCCTTAAAACAAACACAACCTTAGATAGTCAATGACAAGGGAGGGCCCGCCAATTTTGTGGAGCCGGATAGGAGGCCCACATGCAACCGGACCGTCCAGTGAATCGAGGTTAGAGAGACAAACGCAACCCTTCAAGCAACTCTTCAATGGAGAACGCAGACACAGACGCTGCTGCTGCTGCTGGTGGTGGTGGTGGTGGTGGTGGTGCTGCTGCTGCTAGTAGTATTACTAAGGTCGATGATTCACCACCCTACAAGCTTCTGCTATCGTGTCCGTATGGTCTTTCCCCTGCACAGGTCGTCGTCTACATCTTTCTCCATTTTTCTTACAGTGATCTATATATATTTACAATGCCATCGGCTTGACATCTATCGTTATGTCGTCAATTGTTGAATTTTCAATTATATCTCCATTTTTCCCTTTTTTGAAGACTCTTCTTTTGATTTACGCGTGTTTGCGTTGGATTGAAGGTCTCTGTGGTTTTCGACGAATCGTACGATAGGATTCCTCATCCGGACAATAGCTTGGAGAACTCCATTGCTGAGGTGATTCTTGATCTCTCCCTTTCGTTCACACCTGTTGTGTTGCTGAATATCAATTTAGGAAAATGTTATTGATCCCTAATTTTTTTTAAAAATCCCCCCCCCCCCATGGTTCCTTCAATTTTGTCGCGCGTTGATAAAATAGGATGCAAAATAATAGCTGTTGGTCGTTGAGGCCACCTTTATTATGTGCCCTTTTCTCCAAAAGCGTAAATTATAGTGCAGCCAATGGAACTGAAAGGATGTAATTCTTGAAGAATTGTTCTTTTGATTTCGCGTTTGGATGCCTGGTGGAAGTTGAATAGATCCATTGCGTTTTACTTGGAGTTTGAAATTAGTCCATTGTGTTTCTGATAGTAGTAGATGAACCAATTGAACAGATTATTTCATAACATTGGTTTAAAATAAGGGCATTTTATAATCTTAATAAACGACACATTTCTACCCACCCTTGGGTAGCCCAGTTGGTAAGTGCGAACTCGTGATTGTATGGTTAGGCGCACGGTCTTGGGTTTGATTCCCCGCTAGGACAACCTAAGATTTAAGTGGGGGGCTATGGCGGTGGGTTGCTGTTCTAGTCTCCCCGGGGGTTTTAGGTTCCATGGGTGAGTCCAAAGGGCCTTGCTGTGGGATGGTTCCACCGTTATCAAAAAAAAAAAATAAATAAATAAATGACACATTTCTACTTTATTTTGGCGCATCTTGCCACCAATTTGTATGATTGCATGTTATGTAAATAAAGCTGGACTGATTGAATTTATCTGAACTTTGTATTGTTGTATGCTTTGTTAGATATGGGATCAGAGGGTTCAACAAAACACGTCGTTATTCAATGGGACAAAGTTCAGGGTACGTGGATTTTCTTTAGAATTCCGGCTTGTTTCATGTGTTCATTTATCTTGAGTTTTTCTGTGTTCATCCGATTCAACTTCACTTTTCATATGATTAGATTGTTTATTTTCCCGCCACGTGTATTTAGACTCCATAAGATTTGCTATGTGAACTATTTATGACTCCTATCTTATTGTGATACTTGAAAGAGGAATTCAGCAGTGCTACAACCCACAAAATGGAGCTTTTGCCAATGTGGCCATGTGGGCTCATAGGGATTGTATCTGGGTAATGATGGAGTTAGCTGTTTGAGTCTTTAAAGTATGCATGCAAGATAAAATTAGGCAGGGCAGAAGGGGAGAGGGGTTTACGGTTGTTTCAATTGCTTGCTTCAATATCTATTCGTCCATACCAAAATGGTGCCGAGGGCCCCTGAAATTTTAAGCTGTAATTTTTCATTGATGTGAAGAGTTTTAAATTATCGGGTCACTAAACTTGCATCATCTAGAAAGAACAATGGACACTGATAGAATTGATTGAAAAGTTAAATAACATAATATCTTTCATCATTTTAGTTGAAGCATTTGATGTAAGAGACATTACTATTGTGTAACGCAGTAATCAAGAATTCAAGATGAGTATAATTTGGCCAGTTAACTGAATTGTTGATGGCCTATATGCATGCAATTATAATGTAGAAATTGTGATACACAAGAGTTTACTCTGTATTTTATTATGATAAATAATTTTGATTTCCTTTATAAAAAAATGTGAATTAGTATTTCTTACTGCTTGTTTAATTAAATATTTTACAGTATGGAGGACACATCTTGCATGCTGGAGATGGTTCCAACCAAGAGTCCCATTTATGGCTCCACCTTGGTTTGACAGATTATAGGTCTCTCTCCCTCTCTCTCTCTCTCTCTCTGTGCGTATTCATTGCAAAAATGTGGAACATAAGTTATTGTTTTGGCAAAAATATATTTCTAGTGTGAAATTCTTCGCCCATACTATTATATAAAGGGAGGATGAATCTTCGTGTGCTCACATTTTCTTTCCAAAATTGCCCTCGATGTAGTGCATACTTGTCATTTTTCAAACGGATAGACATATGTAATTTTAATACCACCCAGGAATCCATTTTTGTAATGAACTCTCAAAAATTACTATTGAATGCACATTTCGCTCTCTCCTCAATTAAGTAATTTTTGCTACTTTTTCTTCTAAATTTTAACCATAAGCCTCTTCTCTTTCTGCAGTAAAATTTTGAAACCTATTCACTTTTGGAAACTGCCACCCCTTTGTCTTTCTCTTATGTATTGTATCCCACATTGACAGTGCCCTAATCCCTCCCAAAAATTGCCAGTATCTTTCTAGTAACCAACTCTATCCTTATCTGAAAAGAAAACATAAAATATAAAAGACTCCATCATAAAATATGTCTATTGTTTACCTTGGTTTTTCCCAATAATACTCCTTTAATTTTTTGGCTTTCTACCACGCACACAAGGAAATAAAAGGGGCTTTGACATTAGGCCATAAAGACATTACAGGTTTAATCACAACATCAATACTAGCCAACTTTTCAAAAATTTAGTCAATAAGGCCCCTGTATGGAATTAGTATACGGAGTTTGGCATTTTGGTACTTTTTTGTTTCTTCTGTTTCGTTATTGTAATTAACTTGATTGTTTATGAAGGATGGTATCTTGATTGTTAAGATTCATGCTAATATGGTTAAAATTATAAATTTGAATTTAAAAATTTTCTCACATGTAGCATGATTTTTTTCCCCTTTAATTGGTGTTGCACGCACATCGCATGTGCCTCGAGTGCTGGTGATGTATAATTTGTATCACAACTAATAGAACTTCAAATATTATAGTTTTTCATACCTTATCAAAAAAATAATATAGTTTTTCATCCAGTACTGAGAATTTTCTATTAATTGATTCTTTGGCTAGATAAAATCTCAACATATGCAATTATCTCTTGTTAAATCTGTCACACACCTCTCAAAGTCTCCAAAGCAATTTTGAAATTCCGGACTCAGATGCTAGCATTGTTGAAAATTTGCAGCCCCTTCCCTCAATAATCATTTGTCTTTAGTGTTCTAGTTGTTCTAAAGACAAGTTTGAGTGGCATTTTGGGACATGCCTCTCTATATTTCAAAGAATTGTCAATGTTAAAGAGGTAGTGACTAGTGAGGAACCCTCAATAATCATCTGTCTTTAGTGTTGTAGTTGTTCTAAAAACAATCTTGAGTGGCATCTTGGGATATGCCTCTCTCTATTTCAAAGAATTGTCAATGTTAAAGTAGTGAGGAATGGGGATCTTTATTGGCTACATTTCTGTTGGATCAGGTCAAAAGCATTTAGTCCCCTGATTAATTATTACTCCAGCTGATTGTCATAGGTCCTTAACCATATTGAGTGGGTTTTTCATTAGATTAAGTTGCACTCTAATTCCTAAGTCATAATTCAAAATGCAACAATAATTGTTATCCTTTTTTTTTTAGGCCTTTTATTTTATTGTGCTTATGATATGAACAAATCATTGGTTGTTTGATATTTTACTTTAAGCACGGACAATCTCTGTTATTTATTATATCTCATTGGTGCTTGTCATTTAATATAATGATTTTTTTGTCATCCAGGACTTTTGTCGGGACAAACTTAAATCCTTTGTGGGAGGCGTTTCTTATTCCATCAGAAGGTAAAGCAGCATGAAACTCAAATATTCGTTGCAGAAGAGTGTTTTTTTTGTGTGTGTGTGTGTGTGGGGTGGGGGGGGGGGGGGGGTGTTTTGTTCCTGTGTTTGTGAAAAAGTGAATCTAGACTAGCTACATGGGCAGGGACGCCAATCAGATCTGATTGCAACATTGGCCTCATGCTTGTGGGTCAAGTATCTCAATAGAGCTCCAGTGGCATAGATCTATTTTCACCAAAAGAAAGCCAACCATTATCTTCTCTCTATGTGGTGTTATCATCAATAATTCAATATCCAACTTTATCCAACCATTCCTTTCAAATCTTTTTCCAGAACTAGTGTTCCTGTTTTTTGTTGTCGTGCCCACATTGTTTTAACTTCGATCATTACATATATCATCTCAGTTGGCTCTCTGCACTTCCTTCTTCTATCACTTTTGGGGCTAGATATTCGGGCATTGATATATGTAATGATGTTTCCATATATTGACGAAGGATGGTGGATGTGGATATTGTTTATCTTTTCTGGTCAAAACAACTTTCTTTTCTTTTATGAACTACTCATTTGGCATGATCTCTACATTACCAACAAATCATTTCTTTCATTAAGTTGAGATGATTGGCCAAAGCTTTCTCTGGTTGAGTTGAATTTCTGTTGCTTCAATCATTCTTATTTTAAAGGTACATATGCCAAATTCAGTGGTTGTGTAAGTTCATGGCTTTTTGTTTGTAAAATAAATATAATTCCTTTTTATAATATTTGTATGTGGCTCGGCTTGTCTAGAAACTGAACTGAGAAGTGAGCTGGAGCTAGGCTTGTTTGAACTAATCAAATGAGCGTGTATGAGTTGCAGTCAAACTGAGCTAGAGCTGCTCATGGGCTACTCTGTTTTATGATCCTACAAAAGCTAGGTTAATTAGACAGTAAAAGTATCATGTGAAATCAAATTAGGATCAGACCCACCTTTCAATAGGGCCCTACCAATATATCAACCGTACCAAAAATTAAGTTGATAACTTTAGCCATAAATCAACCAAATTTATAGACTGTGGGAGAGCATTTTAAGAATGGTTTGAAAAGCGAGCATGTTGATCTAGGTTAAAATTCACCTAATTTCGTTGATTTCGTGGTGCTTTTGATCTGGTAAATAAGACCACTAACAAAGTAGGGTTTTATTGGTCACCCTTCTGGAATTTATTGCAGGGAACCAACTTGAAAAGTGTTATGGTCATGGTTCCATCCTTTCCAATATGATCCCCCCCCCCCCCTCTTCCCCCCAAAAAAAAAAGAATAAAAATATATATTTTTTCTATTAAAAAAAAAAAACTAAATTTTATAACCCAAGTACTTAGGAAGGAAAGGGTTAAGGGTCTTTCTCATCCATACAGTGATCGCTTTAAATATATGGTATGGATTAGGATTGCCTTGATCTTTTGAGTGGCTGTCAATTTGGTTTGTAGGATAATCATGACTAAATACTATATTTTGCTTTATTGTAGATGACCCTATTCGGTGCCAACACACGTCAAGTCCACTGGGTAATGGTGCAGTTGTAGAGACATCTGACAAGAGGATACTTGTGTTGCAAAGAAGTAACAATGTTGGGGAATTTCCTGGGCACTTTGTATTCCCAGGAGGCCATCCAGAGGTATCTAATTCAGAACTTGAAAAATATTACCGGATGTACTTTCATTCTCAATAATATAATCAGGGATGCATCCTCTCCCCTTTTGGTATCTATGCAGGGTGATTTTCCCTTCATTACTTGTATATCCTGGTGAGCAGAGGCAGTTAGTTCTGCTAGACAAGGTTGCTTTTTGGACTTGTGGTTATTTTATTTGTTTGCAATATGTTTTGCAGTTAGTGATACTATTCTTTAGTATCAAGTGATTATTGCAAGTGTTTTCCCTTCTTTTATTTCTTGCAGTCTTGAAGATTAATGATACCTGCTTTATGTGGCCTGAATCATTCAATTATACTTTTCTGATGGTTTTCAGCCCCAAGAAGTTGGAATACTATCCCATCAATACGACAAAATGACCGACTCTGAATTTATTAATAAGAAGGTTTCTCAAGAGATGTTTGACAGTATTATTCGTGAAGTAGTTGAAGAAATTGGAGTACCTTCTGCATCTCTCGTAAGTTACAATAATTAAGTTGAATTTGAATGCATTCTTTTGTTTTAAGTTATAATGGGATTAGGATGTTATGTGGTATTTCCTTTCTTTTTGAAGTAGCTTTTGTTGTTAGGATATACTGCATACCAAAAAGTTGGTGGTAAGCAGAAGAAAATTCTAAATCATTTGCATTTTCTTTTGGGGTTTGGTTATTGCAAGAGTCCACCAAAATGCTGATATTTCCATGAATCCTAATATGCTTTTCCAAAATCCAGTGTTTCATTTATCAATTTATCTTGAGACATTTGACTTATGGTTTAGCATGTCTTTTTCACTTTCTGTGTTTTGATTGTATAATAAATTTATGCATTTGGGAGGAACTATTTTTTGAATACGTCTATAGATGTTAGTCTGGTGCTGTATATATGATAATTGGTAGAAGGTTCGAGTGTAGATTTGATGCTTGAATTTATTTATTTATTTACTTGGTTTGGTTTATCAGATATTAGCCTGTTATTGAAAAAATCAGATGCTGACTTTATGATTCTCAAACAGTGCAATCCAGTCCTTATTGGTATATCCCGCAGGGAGTTGAACATTAGGCCAGCCGCTTTTTTCTTTATCAAATGCAGGCTTCATTCAAAGGAAATTCAACAAATGTATTCTAGTGCACAAGATGGCTACGAGTCTACACAGATTTATGCTGTTTCAAAGGTTAGTTGAAGTTTGATTTTTCTTTGAGGTGTCAACATCTGGTTCTTTATATATATTTATGGGTCGATTGTTTAACAGTAGTAATGATGGTAGTGTGGTGTCAATGGTAATAGTGGTGGGCGTGTGGAGTGTTAGAGGTGGTACAATGGTAGTTTTTTGGCTTCAGTTTCCAGTGCCTTTGTTGGGGTTCCTTTTTTTTTTATTAAGCATGATTGGGTGTCGGTTTGTAGAGCATAGTTTTATTTTGTTGAGTTTCTCTCTTGTTTTTGGATGACATTTCATCCTCCACCATTTGTAATCTTTTTGCCTTATATATATATATATATATATATATATCGATTTTGAAAACAACAGCAAAAAAAAAAAAAAAAAGTGTGGGGAAGGGTTGGTGATAGTGCAATGGTGCTGTTGAAGTGTTATTGTTGATAAACCTTGATGAATTGCCACATGGCTAAAATTGTGCTAAAAAGCATGTCACCATGTGACAATAAGTTTTTATGACAAGCATGTTGCCACGCGACATACAAGGTATACGGATGGCACGCACACGGTAACATTTTGTGCTTAATAACACCTCATGCTTGACGCCTCATTCCGAAATGACATGCAATAGACAATGTGTCAGAACTTGAGAAAAAAGGAACTGTGGGAGATGGGATTTTTTTGCCGCTAATATAACAATTGACCCAGCGTGATGATGTGCCCAAGGTGACGATCTTCTGCCCAACATGATGATCTACTTGATATGATGGTTGGCTTCTATGCTTGAAAAGACTAAGTCCTATGTTTGAAATAACTAAGTCATGAAGAGGGAGCCTAGGGCATATCCCCTTCTAACATTAATATCTGGTAGAGCACAGAAGACTGAAGACAAGTGGAAAACAGGGTTAAGTGGACAGCATCTACCATGGGATATACTCCCAGGGCGCATGCCACCAGGGATATTCCCCTTATGATGGTACATTGTCGCACACTGCAATTTGGTCTAAGTGACCAGATAGGGAAGAAATCATACAATTCCAATTAAAGCAAAGGAGAAAAGTAACAACAGAGGCATGGGCAGCCCCCGGGGTGCCTAGCTTAGGGTGCATACCTTCTGCTGGAATCATCCTGTGGCACTTTTGGAAGCTACATTGGGGTAAGGAAGACGAGCCTAAATACTCAAATCTCTTGGGAGGCATATGCATAGGCTTCTAGAGCTAGAAAATTCCCAAAGGAATGAAGGGATTAAAAGCACACAACCCTGAAGACTATCACATATATGTTTATCTAGGGGAAAGGAACTATGCAAGGCCATAATGTCCAATTCCGCCCATATCCTGCTGAGAAGAATGGAAATTTTCCATGTACATTGTTAAGAAAATCTTCATGGCATTCTCAGAAAATTTGACTATAATGGTAGAGCATTGCTCCTATTGAGTATATCCCAACGGTTGAGGTATCTCCCACAATTAACCTATCCATATCCAATGGTTGAGATTCCTCCTATTAAGGCAAGGCTACCTGATGTGCATAAAGATAAAGTCCAGGTATGGTCGTTGAATCGCTATATTATGAGGTTGTTGGTATGGTGAAGGAAGCCCCACCTGAGGGAAGTTTCTTCCTCCAAGGTTAATGTGTGCTGCATGTCCATAATTGGTATACATCCTAACGCTTGATGGCTTGATGCCTGCTCAAGTTTGACAATCAAAGTCAAAACTTATTTGGACCTTTAAACCAATGATGCATTAAAACTTTATCGGACCTTCAAACTGATGAATAATGTCTCTGCACCCAATCCTATATGTGTCAAGCCTCTGCTAAACCTTCAAGTGGTGGTGACATGTATCCAAACATGGACAAGTGCCAGCCTCTCCTATATGCGTCAACCCTCTACTAAACCTTCAAGTGGTGGTGACATGTATCCAAATATGGACACGTGCGAGGCTCTCATTCAGTACCCGTCTTACTTGCGCTGGCCCATTTTTTGGTTTATTGACATTCTAGCATTTTTTTGTGACACATGTCAACATCATATTCACTGTCCCAATCATTTTTCTGCTATAAATTGCTCATTTTATAACAAGAAGAGGGATGATTAATAGAATACCGAAGTAAAAGTCTACAATCTAGTGGAAACCTTCTCAGAAATACCCTTATTTTTATAACTGCAAGTTATTATCCCAAGTACCCTAGTCTCTTTACACTAGACCCTTACCCTACCTATCACTATCACTAGATTACATTGTCATCCACATTATTGTAAGCCTCAGTCTTGAACGATGGGCTAGTGCTATTTCTTAAAATATGAGTTTGAGGCCTAAAAGATTGGTCATTATTTTCTGTGGCAGAGTTTTAGAAATGGTCCAATATCAAGTGTTTGCTATTGTCACCCCTATTGGTATTTCCCGATAGTTGCCTCAGTCTTCCTCCTCTAGCAAGACACTCTCTTGTCATCTTAAGTCTTCTTTAAGGCTAATTATTCAAAAGGGTTAAATATTTGTTACTATCACACAAAATCACTTCTTGACAGTACACCCCGGTACTGACCATCAAAGTCAGCATTGTTAGTAATTGTTGACATACATCAGCAAGTACATGTAAGAACCCATCGTCCACAGTATTGATAGTAGTTGGCGTAGTAGAAGTGTTGGTTGTAGTTTTGTTGTAGTTGGTAGTGGTGGTGGTGGCATTGATTAGGTCTTATTTAAATTGCTAATTTATTTCTAGAAATCTTAAATAATGTTATAGACTATGTTTTGTTTTAATTTTTTCTTTGGAAACAAAGGAGAGTTTGCAGTGTTGGAGTGTCATTGGGTCAGCCTTCTGTGTCACCTTCACAACTCGTGGTTTTGTGTAATAATATAAATGTGTAATTATTTTCAATTTGTTTTCCTTATGAAAAACAACTAATTAGTTTTCATGTGTCAGAATGATTTAGAGAATATGGCATCTAAAATGCCTGGCTGCCACCAAGGTGGATTTGCTCTCTATAAGTTGATGGCTGAAGCTCTGGAGGATCTCTGATGGAAATTTATGACTGCTGCTCAATCAGGTTGTTAGTGAAGTAGTCTTCAGTGATATCCTTACGACTTTGACTTCTCTCTCTCTGTCTTTTGCCCAAGAAAATTATTACCATCACAGTTGATACGAACACAGAATTATGGAGCCATATTACCTTATCTTGTTACTTGACAAGCATTGTATACAGACATGATTTTGCAAGTATAGAAATCCACTTTATTATTTAACGACAGAACATGGCTTCACAAATAGCCCTTTGTAGTAAATCTAGACATTGTAATACTTATTGTAACTTACAATAATATGTAATGGCATTACTTTTATGATAGTTTCCTGTTAGTAACATTTATTTTCTAATTTCACACAAGTAAACAGGACATGCCTCTGTTAGATTGTGTGTGCATGCGTGTGTGCATATATTTAGATTGAATTCATGTGCATAGTTATGTATTTGTGTTTGTATTGATATGTGCATGTGTTGAGCCGCACTAAAATAAGCTAGTCTTATATTCTCTATGTCACATACACGGCAGTGCAGTACATCGGGAGCCCCCATCATCGCTCACACCAGGAGTCTGCTAGGCTGAAAGTCCCCGTTGTTAGATGTTACAGATCTTCACTTTCTTTTGGCTGTTTGAGAATATGGTGAATGGTCCAAAATAGTCTGCAGATCCAATGGATATTTTAAATTCGGAGCATTCATTTCAATGAAAGGGAGATCTCCTTGGTGGTACATAATGTTAATGCTATATGTGGTCCATGTCCCTTGTACTGCTGGTTTCATGAAGCGCTGCAGTAAGGATAGTTTCTAAAAGTCTTCATTTTGAGTACGACTGTTCAGGTTATTCTTTAATGATTTTAGAAGAGTTTATATATGATGTAGCTTTCTGCTTGCGTGGTCATGTAGATTGGTTAGTAGGTAGTATAGTGGTGGCCTCATCAGAGAGTTTAGCTAGGGATCCGCATGACTCTGCGTGCAGAACCCTCCTCGAGGTATAGCTGCTTCTATGTAAATTTCCAGACAAATACCAAAAATTTTAGTGGCTGTCTGGATTATGGGTCAGGTTGGATTGTTGTTTATGTTGTTGGAGTGACCTTGATGCTTTTAAAACTTTAGTTCGGAAAACATTTACTGGGAATTGAAATTTTCACTAAAATAATGTATCTGTATATCGGTGTTACAGTATCCTCTTCTCTTGCTGAAATTTCAAGTGAGAATCATGTCGGGATGACTGATTCGACGGTGCTTTCATTGAGGCAAGTATCAGTTTCTACAGTAGGATGTTTCTTGATTTGTAACTAAGTATTCTTCTTTTATAAAATTGCAGAGGCTTTCAAGCTTTATGGATGAAGCTTCCATGGTCAATCAGGTCCTTTTCAGATTGTGACAACTACCTGCTACATAACCCACCTATCTTATCTCATGAGAAATATGATTTAACCTAAATATATCCCATAATATCCTTTTTGGACCAGTGGCTTAACTCGCTCTCTGTAACAGAAATATCTATTGCATGCATGGTCTAATTTGGTCTTCAGTCAGAAGTTGAACACGATGGTCGTGGTGTTAGGCTAAGAGTATTTAAATGTTGTGAAGTGGAAAATTTAAATTTAGATCTGAAGTATTATTGTTGGACGTGAAAGTTCAGTTTGAACAGTGACCCTGATTGGTTTCAACATTAAAAAATGAAAAATTGTTGACTAAGTCAATTTATATATATATGATTAAGTCACTGGTTCTGCGTGGTCGTGGCATCAAGAGCTCTAGAAGGCTCTTAGAATTAATAATATTTGTTTCTCTGTTCTGATACAAGGACTGCTTTTCGAACCTTAAGATGAAATCACCTATAATCAGAGCTTCTATAGTCTAGTGGGTCTCTATAGGATTGTGAGAAGTGGACAGCTATAGCATATCGCATGATACAATTAAGCTGTGTCATCTAAATCTTTTGCTTCACTCCTGCTGGGGTTATCTGAATCTTTTGCGTCACTCTAAAGTGCCTGTGTTGACACGATATTATAGGGCAGGGCTATGTCTACAGGACATTTCAAAACAATGAAATATTTTTGCGAAATAAACGAATCCAAAACCTAGATAAGCACCCACACCTGACACGCATACTCAAGTCCATGTAACATAAGATGTAAGATACATAGGCTAGCGTTTGAAGGTGTTCTCATAATTGACCTTCTTCATTATGGTAAAATAGGATTGCTGTTTGACATGACCCCACCACCCCCCCCCCCCCCCCCCTCCCCCCACAAAAAAAAAAAAAAATCTGTAGCCAACCCCAAATAGTGGTGCAAGGTTTTGCTTAGCCAAGTGTTTCCCATATTCCACTTCATAACAAAACTGATTCCTTGTAATTGTATCAACCCTTGTATTTCCAATGGCCTAATTTGGGCTGCTGTCCCAATTTAGCCCCATTATATAATATGTACAAAGAGGCTAGTGGAAGATTTTATCATTCTTTGAATGGAAATGAAGTGTCAACTTTTTCCTTTAAATTTTGAGTATCTTTTGATAGGAATCCCTGTGAATTGTAAAAAAAGATCACCTCATGGATCTAATCTTAGCATGAAAGCAAACAATTAGTAATAATAATAAATTTTATTTCATAAAATTCATCTTGCACTCCTTTTGTCCCCCCTTTTAAATTTTAATTAGATCATTTTGTGCCCTTTAGTTGCTTATAGGGGGGCCCACCACACTTTAGCTTACATGTAGAGAGAGGAAACATATTTCCACTTGTTTATGTGAGGGAGGCAAGATTCCAATTTGGTGATCCAGGTCAAAAGTCTCCAAATCAAAAATAGTTGGTGGGGGTGAACTAATGAAAGAGAAAGCTAAGGAAAGAGGTAACACTTTTGCCCTACAGTCAATTTATCCTAACCATTCTAGTAGTTTCTACTTCTTTAACTACCTTATCATGCATCTATGACCTATTACTCCATTTGTTCTTAACTCTTCTTCAATTTGAGTTCATAGCAAGAAAAAAAAAATGATGAGAAGGAATTTGAGCTTTTATGACCACCAGCCTTGAAGAGTTGGTATCTTTCCCATCCATGCAAGGAAGGATGTTGAGAATTCAAATCAAAACCCCGTTTTCTGAATTATAAAAAGATTTAAAAATAATTAATTTTAAAAAAATAAATAAAGAAAATAAAGAAGGGGAGTCGCAGGGACCTATCATAAGGGATAGTAGGGTTGGTAACCCCCATCCCTCCCCCACAAAAAAAGGGGAGGGGGGTTGTTGTGGGTGTCAATGGTGGCTTATAAAAATTTACTTTGAAAAGTGAGGAAATGAAAAATGTAATAAAAGAATGCTTGTCTACCTCATTAGTCAGCTGCTGATTGGAAGTCTATTAGTGGTTAATATTTGTAATGTAGAAGGCTTAGCTGAAACACATTTTATAGTCTTGACACAAGCAACTATGTGAAAATTCAGTCAAAAGTTTTGGCAGATTAAAAGTGACATATGAGGTCCCCAGTTTGGTGAATATGCTGCATAGGGTGTGGAAATTTCTGCTTTCGATCTTGACTTCAATGTGACACTCGATCCATTTTTTATGAGGGCAGTTTGGGTGGGGTTTTGGGATGGGTCAGGTATGAGGTATGGTTTGAAATGCACCTTATTTATTTATTTTTTGGTTTGATGAAATGCACCTTATTGCTGGTTATGAAACTACTCTTTCAAAACAGAAGGACAACCTAGTCACTTTTTTTTCTTTTTCCTTTTCTCTCTCTTTCTATACTTTTTCTTTTTCTTTTCAAAAAAATAAAATAAAAAATGACCTTGTTCCTCAAGTAACCCTGTCCTAGGCGTAGCTACTTGCTTGCTCAACACTGGCGCCCACCTATGGGTGCTGCCATAGGAGGACCTTACCTTTTCAAAGTAGGACATCATGGAAGCATTTGGACCACAAAGGCCAATGGTGGGCCTAAGAGATATTCGATGTGTTATTAGTAAAAGTATTTATAGAAGCACTCAAGAAAAATTGCAAAAACATCACTTTTTATGCGGAACCTGTAATATGAAAAATTGCATTTTGTCAAAAATAATAATAATAATGATAATAGGAAAAATTGAAAATCCTATAACTCTAAAAATAAAATCTTTGGAAAAGGAGGGTATTGATATTGTTGAATAGCGGTTTATTATTTAAATACCACAATTTTGGAGTTTATGTAATCAAATTATATGTGTACTATATTTACTTTTTCTTTTTTTTTTTTATGTTACTAGTGCATTATATATATACGCACACGTGTTCGCATATTCTAAGTAGGTATTCTGCCCGTTTCTCTTATTGGCACACGTTTGGACAAGTTTGGAGAGCAAGTAAATAAAGTAAGGATGGGTTTAGAGAAAAATTAAAAACTCGTGTCGAATTTGGGATAGGGTATGGTTTAAAATCGTCCTGCCCTACTTTGAATATGTGTAAATACTAGTATTTTTTATTATTTTTCATGTTTTCTTAAATTTCACATTTTACTATTAGTTACTTCTCCTTCATGATTTTATATTTATGTTTAAATCTTTTTAGTATGTATTTGCTTTAAGGATTGATTTTTTTATTCCCCTTTCTAATAGACTTTGTTTTCTATCAATATAAATGGCCCAACAAGACCAGCCCCACCTCGATATTTTTGTCGCTTTGTCTCGACATTGGGACCGGTTTGGGAAAATATTATCTTTAACGAGACAGGATCAAGATAAGGGCGCCCCATCCCAAACCTATCCTGAACCGCCATGTTGCCATCCGTAGCAGAAAAGTGATTTTTTTTTTTTTAATTTATATATATTATTAGAAAAGCTACAATGAGGGCACCATTATTGGTGTATCAACACGCTCCTAATTTCAAGGAATATTACACGAATTCCATATATTACACATGTTCTATCATCTACCAAAGTCTCATGTACAAAATTTTATTATAACATGTCATGTGAGTTAATCACACACAATCAGAGTTTGATGTTCTCTTTCATTTAATAGTATCTGATTGAAACTTTTTGTCTGCTTTGATTGATGTAAGTCTATATCAATATATCGATCTTTTATTGAGTTTACACTAACTTGATAGAATCAGTGCAATAAATATGATGATTTAGCGCAAGTATTAAATCGCATGTCGAAAATTTGGGGGATCTCAAAGGAAGATAAATGGCATGTCGGTTGAGACATACAAATGGCATATTGACTATGGCGTTTTTGATTTTTTTTTGATTATTATTTTTTACCCTTATATTATTTCTATCCAATTATACCAATACATCTCATAAATATCAAAGGGTTTCATGAACATTTACCGGTAAATCACTCTCCTTCCACTTTTCTTCAAAGTTTGATCTGTCTAAATCAAAATCTTGACTTGGGTCACTGATTGACAGAGGGCCCTCATGGTACACAAACTCTTCTTTCTTACACTGTATATAGATCCCAATTTTGTATCTATCTTGTTAATTCTAATCATTTAATCAATGTAAATGGCCCATTTTCACCAATTGGTCAAAGACTTTTTATGTAGCATTGCTTTGACTACAACATAAATTTTTTGTTTAATTTTTACTAATAGAAAAGGTTATGGGCGGAGAAGGCCATGGAGCCAAGGGATCCATCACGTGTGGTGTGCACATGTGGTGGGTGTCTGCAGGCAGATTCCAATTCCATAGTTAAAAATCAGAAAAGGTCATGGGGTTGCCTCGTTGTGCCCACTCTATTCTTTTATACTGGAGGGAGTGCAGGAAAAATGGAGTCATGCATGGAGGCCAAATAATGCTATTTTAAATTTATATTAAATGAAAAAAAATTAATTTAATATCATTATGTTTATGAGCAATTAGTGCACCTTTGTTTCACCTGCTACAACGCAATAGGAAAAGAGTTTTACTAGTTTAAAATGCCGACTTGTGTTTGACTCCAGTGCTAACGTACTTTTACAGATTGTAATTGTTTATTTAGTGTCTGCCATTATAAAAATAAGGGAAAATTAGTGAAAAGTCTATTTTTATAGGACTTATAGAGGCATAAGTTTATGCAGTAAATTTATGCAGCCATAAATCCATTTTTAAATTAAATGAGTTTACTTTTGTAACCGTGGTAAATGCATAAAGTCAAGTTTACCTTTAATTGTTATTTTTTGTTTTCAAATTTTAAAATGACATAACTTTTGATCTAGATATCGATTTCCAATAAAATTTATATATTTGAAATCTATTCGTCAAGCTTTTTGAAATAAGACCCATCATGAAAATAAAATTATGTATAAAAAAAAAATAGTTACATTGATTACATATTTACATGTATCGGTTTTAAAATAAATAAACATGTAACTATTTTAATGTGGGTTCAATTTTGTACAATTTCCCATACAAAATTATTAAATTTATTAGATGCAACTATTGAATCAGTTAAATTGATATGTTTGAAACTAAAAATTTGTAAGATTTAAATATTTTGTGACTAAAATTTAGCCACAATTGACTTAAAAGTAATTTTTTTATGTAACTATTTTTCTGTGGGTTCAGTACATACTTCAGTTACAAGTAGATGTTTGCTCAAATTTAATTGATTTTTTTTTTTTTGGGAAAAATTAGGAAAAAGACTCATGATGAATATAAAATTATGTATAAAAAAATATTTTAAAAAACAGTTACATTGATTATATGTAATTTTCTAAGAGGAACCTTTTACTACATAATATGAAGGGGTAATATCGTCTGAAAGATCTAAGAAGGATTTTTGGCTACATAAGATTTTATAATAGACTTATGACTCCATAAGTCTAACTTTATGGACTTATGGCCAAAGTCTCCTAAAAATAATAATCAACTATCATGTAAATATTTTGTTGAAAAAGATTCTTACCGTTACTTTACCAGGAAAAAAGAAATTAACCTTTTTAATTTGCTGAGTGATCATAGAATTGATGATGATTGATGTGACAAATTCACGGTTGATATATCAATTTATTGTGGTTATGTTGTAATGTCATGTTAGTGTTACGAAAAATCTTGTTGACTAGGCAATTAGTTTTCATGTGGACGTGAAATTTACATGTTGGCTAGGTGATAAGTCATTCCTCTTCTTTTTTTTTTTTTTTTTTTTTTAAAGTGGTGTAAGATTAGCAACAACCGTACAATTTTTGAAGAGATTTTTTCTTTTCTTTGGGTTAATCTTTTTTAATTATTAAAGAATTGTTAGGACTTTTTTGGATAAGCTTCAATTTCTTGTTTTTTACTTTTAAAAGTAAAAAAAAAAAAAAATGATAATTTATGATAATTTTTTATAGTGCAAAATTTTGATAATTACTTTTAAAAGTTGAGGTAGCATGAATTTTTTCTACCTCAATTTTTAAAAGTAACTTTCAAAATTTTTTACACTCAACACTTTCATTTTTTTACTTTTAAAAGTGAAAAACAGAAAGCAAAAACTTATATCCAAACGGCTCTGTAGGTGAACATCATTAGCTTGTAATCAAGGAAGTAATGCTGACTGCCTCCCTATTTCATTGTCCCATATATATGTGCGTGTAACTATCCAACCAAAAAACACAAAAGGAAAAAACAGGAAGAGGATATTCAAGTGTGTTTGATATAGTGATTGTGGGCACATAAAATCGAACTTAGCACAACTAGATGAAACACTTAAAAATTAAAAAACCGAGTGTCGTTACGGCAACTTAAACCAAAAATAAAAAATAAAAAATTATCTATCGACAAAATAGGTGATGTAATGATGCAAAGAATATGTCTAGTGTGTTTGGTTTCATCTAACATGACATTATCATATCAATATAATAAATTTTTATTAAACCAGCATTGCAAAACCGCGGCTTCGTTTTGTATTGACATGACATGAGCAGCAGATATTCTCTTTTTTTTTTCTTTTTTTTTTTTTCCCTATGATAGTGATTAAGAGACTGGCATTTTTCATAAGAATTATACCAATTGCAATGATGTGTTTAAAAAATAAAAATAAAAATTATTCAGAAATACTGGACAAAAAACCTAGTGTAACATTGATCATACGACCAGTAGAATGATTGACAATTGCTTAAGTCCACTTTGATGGCAATAAATGATGTCAAGTGAACCAAAATTAGTGGACGAGCTGTGCGCGTGCGTGTTATACCCATCTTTCCAAATGCTGCCAATAAATAAATAAATAAAAGTCAATGACGTGGATTGTATGTATTGTATGTATATACGCTTATCCAATCAGATAAACTCTCAATTATATCCTGCCCACACTTTACCCACGTGTCATGTTTGGCGCGTTGGATTAAAAGATCGGATAAGGTAGAATTGTTAGATGGAGAAAAATCTTTAATTGCTTTATTTGAAATTGGGAAAACGATTTCTTGAACAATTTTTTATCTCATGTTTTTTTAAAATGGGATAGTTTCTTAAGATAAAAATATATCATATCTAGGCTATCCGGCATAGCAAACGTAGTCTTGAAATATAGGGATGGAATTAGCCTCTCAAAATATGATTATGTTAAAATCTTAAGATCGTATATCGATTAAGTATGAGTTTGATTGTATGTATATTAGTTTTTTGGTACTATAAGGGTTAAACTTTTTTTGTTTATTTATTTATTTATTTTTTAAATGTTGATTGCATTCTTATTCTATTAAATAAATTTATAATTGCATTAAAAAATTATTAGGAGTAAAATAGTGATTTTAAAGTTTTTTTTTTTTCTTGTTTTTTTTTTTGTTAAGGACATCAATAAAATTTAACTTTTTTCATAGCTTAGCTATTATTTTTATGCATTTGAAAGTGTAAGATGACAAGCCATTGCATGAATAATTTCGATGGATTGCAACAGCCAAGCTTGTTGGCTTTGCACATGAGTTGTAAAGCACAGGTCAAGAGTCCAAGGGGAGATATGAGTTGTGAAGCACAAGTTGAGAGAGAGAGAGAGAGAGGACGGCAATAGTGCCAATTTTTGTTAGGATCCAAATTCAATTAGATCTTGTATCTTCTTTGAACAATAATAAATGACTAGTTCCATGATAAAGCAAAAGGGGCCAAAAAAAGAGTTGTCCACATCCCTAGTCCAAAAGGGTAGACTGCAAAATTACCCATAAATAAATGACTAGTTTTTATTTTATTTTTATTTTTATTTTTTTATACTGGGATAAGTGAGTAATGTAATAAAAGAAAGAAGGTATACAAACTTGGCAAAAACCAAGAGATTTACATCTCAAGGGAATCAAAGTGGATACCCATCTATCAGAAAAGGACCTGCTCCTAGAATTGTCCACTACACTAACTTTACCTATAACTCTACATGTAACTCTGAATTTACATCATACATTATATTGTTAATTATAATATTAGCACTTAAAAAGACGTTCTCATGGACACGGTTCTTCCTTTCCCTCCACAAAAGGTAGATATTATTATTATTATTATTATTTTTAATGGTACATAGGAGCTGTGCCTTTTCCCTCTACAAATGGTAGATAATAGTGGCGCAAACAAGCTTATTGTTCCAAAGAAGTCAAAGAAGTTGCCTTTAAGTCGGTGAATAGCCCAGCCGACCTAAGGGAGTTAGACCTAAGGGCGTTAGTCTAGTTGGTAGGAGGAGAACCCTTCTATTTTATTAATTTGGATTCAATTCTTTTGGGGAGCACTTCAGGAATTATTCTTGAATGCACTAGGCCAATGTGAGGGAGTGTGCCCTTACGATCGCTCAGGAAGAGATTTAGTCAAGATGCGCAAACTGACCTGAACATCCTGACCGTCAAACCCAAAAGAAAAAAAAAAAAAAAAAAAAAGGAAGAAGAATAGCCCAGCCGAACCCATTACAAATGAGGTGTACTCTTAACTATGTACCATAATATTACCCTAATGTGTAGAGTCGTAGACATATGATTTTTGGGAGTTGTACCTAAAGAAGTTTAGTATCTCGATTTTTCACTCCTTACCCAATAACTTATCAAACTCATAGTGAACATTTATTGATATGAAGTGGACGATACACAAGGCATTAGTCTGGTTGAAAGTCCGAAATTCCAAATATACCATTCCGGTAAAATGCAAAAAACCCCATCATATTATTACCCATTTTGCATTTTACCCCCGTCTAATAAAAAAATCCACCAAAAAACCCCATATTGTCTAAGGTTGATAGTTTGCCCCCTACTGTCCATCTACCGTTGATGAAAGTAATAGAATACCATCACGTGACATGCACGTGATGTTGTTTGTTGACTTTTAAGACAAAATTGCCTTTTGCCCTAATGAAATGACATTTTTGCCCTTGATCATGTAATTTATCTAATTTAATTCTCTCTCTTCTTCACCGGCGAACCACACCAACCATTGCTGCCACACCGACGTACTAGATCGACCACAACAATCCAGGAAACAAAAAAAAAAAAAAAAAAAAAAAAGAAAGAAGGAAAGAAAAAGAAAGAGAAAAAAAGAAAGGAAGAGGAAAGAGGAGCAAAAGAGAGAACAGAGAAAAATGATATTCTTTATCCCAATCTGTTAATCCTGACGAGATTATTGTCCATGGCGCACCATTTTTTCCAGCAATGAAGCAAAAAAAAAAGAGAAAAAAAAAACAGCCACATCAAAGGCCACAAAGATCAAACCCAATCATCGATGGCAATGGAGATTAAAAAAAAAAAAAACAAAACAAAACAAAAAAGAAGAAGAAAAGAGAATCAACCGTCATCTCCAACAAGGGTGGATGCTGACATCCACTACCGTTGCAAACCTCTACAGTGACAGCGCAACAACGGAGGAGGTGACAGTAACGGTGCAACAATGGAGGTCTTCTCCAGTGGGTTTTCTCCAACAACTCGTCAACCAAATTGGGGAAAAGAGGAGAGGAGGGGGGGAGGAAGGGAAGTTTCCTTTCTTAGCCACGAAACCCTCAACCCACCCACCATCATTACACACAATCTCACTGGTGGAGAACGAAGATGAAACAGTGACAATGTGACAACAGTCTTCTCTCTCATAGACCCATATAACCTTAGCCCCTATTATCGTTAATAGTGCTAGCGTTGAAGGAAGACGACGATGATAGCCAAAGGGATCTTTTTGGAATAGGACAACATCAAATCCGCTGCCATTGTCAACATACTTAACGATCACCGATCCTGATCTTCGCCATTTGAAGTAAACCTACCTCCAAACCCAAAAATGGGCTGGTTTGATCACAACAGTTGGGTTTAATGGTTGTTACAGTAAATTACAATTCGGCTTTCATGCATTACAGTGAGGGGGGAATAGTTGCACTGCTGGCCATGGCTGACACGTAGACAGACAAAGAGAGAGAGATGGTTGCACCTAGAGGTGGAAGAGTGGGCATTTTGGGTTGCGTTTCATACAAAACGCAGCATTTTATTAAAAAAAAAAACCAAGAGTAAAATTGATTTTTACTTCTTCTGTTAATAGCATAGCCCCTTGGTCTAGTATGGGAGGGGGGGGGGTTGTTTTTTGGTGGATTTCTTATTAGATGGGGATAAAGTGCAAAATAGGTAATAAGAATAGGGTTTTTTTTTTTTTTTTTTTTTTTTTTTAAGTGCAAGTATCAAAATATATATTTGCAAATTGAAAACTCAGAATTTTGACTTCTGAAATTCAAATGATGAGAGATTAAGGTCATTTTTTTAATTAAAAAAATAGGATTCCATTGCCCTGAAATCCAAAGGGATATATGTTCATAGCTGAGATCAAGACCATCCTGTTAGCTTTTATTTTATTTTATTTTATTAATAAGAGCTATCCTGTTAGCTTTGGCCGTTCAAATATAGTTGGGATCATGTAATCCTAACTATTTATGTGTGGATATATATACCAGTCCTTGTCAGGTTCCTGTTTTCTTCACTCGGCAGTTCGATAATCTCTTGTAGAGCACGTGTGTACACGCGGTCTTAGGGTAAATGGCAATGAGCCAACAACTGCATGCGTCTCAAACTCAATTATCTTCTAGAAGGACGCGTAGGTCCCACCTTAAATTGAGTGGATTTTGTCCTGTCTGTATGACAACGTGGGTTTTTTCTCGCGTCCGTCCAAAAGTCTAACGCGTGGACCCCATCAGTTAGCCGACGTGGCCCACATTTTTCTTGTGCCTGAAGGTCAGCTGTTCGTCATTTATGACACTTTATTTTCGCAATCATGACCCACTTGAATTAATTTCAATTCAGTATGGTTGAAAATTGGAGATGGAAAACGAACTTTTATTTATTTATTTATAAAATTATCTGTTGTTACTTACAGGCAATCCCGTTAATTGTTTATTTAAGTTCTATTTGGTTCATGCATTTTATTAAAAAAAAAAAAAATTATATTTTTTTTATTTAGTTGTAATAAAAAATTAGTAAAAAAAAGAGTAAATAAAATAATTTTAGTCTTATATGATTTCATCTTTTTATTTTTATTTTTTTTCATCTGTATTTTTTTTTCCTCCCTTTTTTTCCTTGATAAAATCCATGAACTAAGTAAAAGGTTAGCAAAAAAGAAAAAAAAAAGCAACTAATTGTTCTTTTGGAGAAAAAGGTAAAGATAAAATTTTTTTTATGAGTGTTATAGCTTTTTTTAGGAGTGCTAGCTAGTAATATTTTCCTATAATTTTTTTAAAGGAAAATACTACTTTTATTTATATTTATTTTCCATTCCATCCTAGAAAGATGGAAAAATAGTAGGGTAGTATTGCACTCCCTAATTTTTTATCCCAGACTCCAATTACTTTTTGAAATTACGTTTATTAAACACAATCCAAGTTTGTTCAATCAAAACATAATAAACAATACTTAAAAATGAATTAGTGTTATGTATAATAATATTTTTTTTCTTTTGTTCTTGGGTTTTCGCTCAATGGGCCACAAGTTGTACAATGGAGGGTAACCGTTTCTTAACTCCCTATCACCCAATTGTTTATAAAAGTGGAACTCAATCCTAGGTTTTTGATATAACCAGCTAAGTTCTCTCTCTCTCTTTCTTATTTATTTATTTAAACATATAGTTTCAATTAGAAATTAGGCTTAACAAAAATACAGATATGCATTGCCAACTCAAAAAAAAAAAAAAAAAAAAAAAAAAATCAAGGTCCTACATTTATACAATCAAGTTTCTTAAAAATTAGCTTGGTGTGAAAATCTCAGCATTTGCATTTTATCAAATTCATCAAACTTACTATGGATGATCCCTTTTCTTATGCTAGCATGGCATGACAACCTCACCATGCATCTAGTTATAATCTCTTTAAATTACTACAATTTGTTGACTTAATATTAATATATGGCTATTATAGAACAAATAACATAAATTTTGATTAAGAAGTTCAATCCTTTTGATGGCCCCCCCCCCCCCAAAAAAAAAAAAAAGAAAAGAAAAGAAAAGAAAAGAAAAGAAATTGGAGTATTTAAGTTCCTCATCCTTAAAGGAAGATGTACAACAATTTGGGAGAGCCTGTTGCTTCAGGAATTGGTTTGACCATAAGAAATCATTAAAAATATTTAATTGAAAAAAATTTCCTACTAGTATTTGGATCAATAACCGAATGGGTTGAAACTAATTAGAGTAAATGAGCAACCATCATTCAAAGTTGAAAATGTTAATGTCAACCACTAGACCCGCTGCTTGTTTTTCGTTCAACTACAAAGCTAGTTACTGACGTAATGATGCTACACAAGTATATGTGTATTCGTGTTAAAAAAGTACACCTTTCGATATAACTTTAGCGTAATAATTTTACATCAATCATCACATTAAGTGCTTTGCTAATGCGGCAATACTTTGTTAATTATTATCTAATTTGAAAGAAAAAATGTTAAAGAAAAAAAAAAAAAAAACCACTACTCTCTTCCTTACACAATTAAAATCAATAACTAAAATAGATCTAGTAGAAAAAAAAAAAAAATCACAATACCTTAATTTTTCAAGATAAATACTAATCATAGTCGTGATGATTGGATCATTGTTATTTGATGAATATCATAATCACGTAAATACATTTATCATGGGTTTCCTACACGATGAATATACGATATACATCTTCCTAGGCGTGTATACGACGTGCACCCATCACTGCACGATGATTGTAACATCTCGATTGTGATCGATTAGGATTCCTCAATCCTTCAATGGAGCGCTTGATCAATACATAACGACAGGAAGAGAAACCCATCCGTAAGGTTAGCTTGGTGCTGGCCGCTGGGTTCTGGTCCTGCGTGTCCCCACCAAAATATAGGGTGCTCCACAGTCAACACCACCATGGCACCAATTATTGGTTGAGGGAGGCTATTGCCACCACGTGTAGTACTCTAAGCCCCCCATTAATTTACACTTTTTAAGATTTTATTAAAAATATAAAAGGTTTTTATGAAAACTAATTACATTGTTCACTAAAAAACATCGTTCTGAACAACTTTGTAGTAGGAAATTTTTTCAAAATCTATCATTTAAGCAGACTTTTTGGCCATTTATAATATTTATTTCATTTTTCATAAAAAATGGCCAAAAAGTGTACTTAAATGACAAATTTTGGAAACAAATTCTTTTACAAAGTTGTCCGGAATGATGTTTTTTAGTAGACTATGTGATTAGTTTTTATTAATTTTTTTTATATTTTTCATAAAATTTAAAAAATATAAATTAATTGGGGGACCTAGAGTATTTTATGTGGTGCCAATAGCCTGGCCCTTATTGGTTTCATATGATAAATACAAATACTAGCTCCACCCCATTTTAAGGCGCGTGAAAAATACTTCCCCAATTACAGCTTTAAAAGCTTTCACAACTGTAAACTAACCCCGCACAAAGCAACGCATCGCACTCGCGCGCGTGGTTCTGGTATTTCCGTTGTGTCACTCACCATTACCACCTCTGGTTTGCGCACATTTTTTTTTTTGGGGGAATTACCGATTAGGTTCATCATTCCATGGAATTGCCTCAGAAGGATTGCCTCAACAAACTGACTACTGACTTTATTATAAACTACTGGAAACAAAAATAAGTTGATAGTCAAAACATCATTATGGGGCAATACCAAAAAATGATGAACCTAATCGGTAATTCCCCTTTTTTTTTTGGTCACTCACCCTATATATATTTTTTTTGATAAAAGCACTCACCCTATATTTTGATTGTCATTATTCTCAAAGCTAACGTTGGCATGTAATCAACTTTGCAAAATCCTATTGGGTCTGGGGTGTGAAGGTGTGATTCAGATGTATATATAAAGCTATTGTAGCAGACATGTGCGTTGCATGCCTCTTAACCTCTGGTTCTTGTTGCTTCTTCTTCTTCCTCTTCCTCTTTCCTTCTCCATTATTGGGAAATACAGCTAAAAACTCGGATTTTTCTTTTCTAGAGAGAGTGTCTGTATGTACGTGTGTGCGCTTGTGAAAGAGAGCGCTCAATCACACGGTGTATTGTGTCTTCATGATCATTCAATGGCTATGTAGAATCTGTTCGTAGATTTTATGGGTTCTGCTTTGCTGGATGATGAACAGCAAGAGGATCCATTTTCTTCAAACCCAGGTAAATTATTATGCTTTTTCCTTTTGGGTACCTCAATTCAATCTTCTTTTTCACTGTAATTCATTTTAAAAAAGGAAACCCAACAGCCCACTTTTTTTGTTTATATGGATATGTATTTGTGATGGCCTGATGGGAAATACAATATAGGTATTTACGATAAAGATTAAAAACCCAGATTTTGTTGTGAACAGGCCGTGGATTTGGGATGCAGGGGATGTCAGAATCAGACATGGGATGTAGGAATCAAAACTCCCAAAAATTTGTCACTCGTTGAATGCCAGGACAATTTGAATTAGTACCTGTTTTTCGGGGTTTTTTTCATTATACAACGATTTTCCCGAAAAATGCGACTGTTGATCTGAGTTTTTGCGGGGAAGAAAAAGGAATTCTCTGAGAATTGATCCGAGTTTTAATCAAGGACTGGGAAATTTAGCAGTTGGAATCCGATGGAGGCATCGTCACCAGCTGGGCAGCAGCCGAGCACACCCCGGAAAAAGATGACAAAACAGTTAACCGGAAAGAGGGATGATACTCCACTGCATTCGGCGGCAAGGGCTGGAATTCTTGGTGTCGTTGTGGAAATCCTCTCTAATGCTGGAGATTTAGAATTGGTGGACCTGTTGTCGAAGCAGAACCAATCGGGCGAAACGGCCCTTTATGTAGCCGCAGAATATGGCTATGTTGATGTGGTTAGAGAAATGATAAAGTACTCTGATCTCGCCGCCGCTGGCATCAAAGCAAGAAATGGGTTCGATGCATTTCACATCGCTGCTAAACAAGGCGATTTGGGTATGTCTACATGTAACGGAATTCTCTGCTTCTGTTTTGTCATATTTGTTTTTTGAAAGCGATTTCATTGTTTTTGCTATGTTGCAGAGATATTGAAAGTCCTCATGGAGGCTCTGCCGGAGCTCTCTATGACTGTCGATGTATCAAACACCACGGCGTTGCATACGGCTGCAATGCAAGGGCATATTGAGGTGGTAAATTATCTCTTGGAATCAGGGAGTAGCTTGGCTACTATAGCTAGAAGTAATGGGAAAACGGCCTTGCATTCTGCGGCGAGAAATGGGCATGTGGAGGTTGTGAAAGCCCTTCTGGAGAAGGAGCCTGGGATTGCGACAAGGACAGATAAGAAGGGGCAGACGGCGCTTCACATGGCAGTGAAGGGAATGAATCTTGAGGTGGTAGAGGAGTTGATTCGGGCGGATCCTTCGTCGATAAATATGGTTGATACTAAGGGCAATGCGGCGTTGCATATAGCAACCAGGAAGGGCAGAGCTCAGGTAAATTAGCCTTTCATCTGTCTTCTTATTATTCTACAATAATAGTATCTTTATGCTTATTTTGGAGATTGTTCAATGAGAAATTATTTTCTGTTCATTGAGTGCAAAACTTCATAGCATCTTATACTTTCATAATCATGGTTCCAATCAATTTACTTTAATTGTATCATTCGACTGCCTTTGGTTAACAGATATGTAGATTGGGGAAATGGTTCTAGAATTCTATTGCTATTTTATGTTCAGAGATGAAAAAGAAATATATTTATTTGTTGCTACTTAAAAAATTTCTCCAATGCCCTTTAATGAATGAATACATAATTAGAAGTCTCACAACTATATGTGTTTGGAACGACTGCAGTACATCGCCAAATTTGTGTTTCTTTCTCCTTGGTATGCATAATTGTCTAATATGAAGGTACATGGCTTCCTGTATTAATTTTGAGGAAAAACTTTCGTGGATATAGGTCTGCTATACACCCACAAAGCCTTGGAAGATGGATAATCTGAGATGTCTATGACATAGTAGATAGTAGAGTTCAAAAGATCCATTTCCTGGACCTTATTCTTCCTACTACCAGAAGAAGCAGTATGTGGAACACAAAACTTGTTGCATAATGAGTACTATTTTACTATTTATTTAGAGGGGAAAACTTACAACATAGAACACCCCATGATTCTGTCACTAGACCACATGATAAATCTAGGCTAATGTATATGTGCATTACCTGAACCATGTCGCCGGACTACAAAAGCACCCATTGTCAACGTTGTAATTCACCTGAAGCTTACCAATTTCACCTTCCATTCTATTGGTTTTTATCGATGATTTGATATTTCTAAAATTTCCCTTAACCGTTTGCTATATATTATTCATAATAAGCTGCAGAAAAAAATCGTATCCCTCCCCTAGATAGAGTCCGATTTGAGGAAGTGGCGAATGTAAGACTTGTTCTGTTTGTGCAGATTGTTAGGAAGCTACTGAGCTACAATGAAACCGACACACAAGTTGTCAACAGGTCTGGAGAAACTGCCCTCGACACAGCTGAGAAAACCGAGCACCCTGATGTTGCAACCATCCTGCAGGAGCATGGGGTTCAGAGTGCCAAAGCCATAAAGCCACAAGCAACAAGCACCGCTCGTGAGTTGAAACAAACTGTGAGTGACATAAAGCATGAAGTCCACCACCAGCTAGAACATACCCGCCAAACTAGAAAACGCGTACAAGGCATAGCCAAACGCCTCAACAAAATGCACTCTGAAGGACTCAACAATGCAATCAACTCCACAACTGTTGTTGCTGTCCTCATAGCCACTGTCGCCTTTGCAGCCATTTTCACGGTCCCAGGCCAATACGTCGATGATCCAAAAGATATTCCTCCAATGCATTCCCTTGGGGAAGCAAACATCGCTTCAAAAGCCCCATTTCTGATTTTCTTCGTCTTCGATTCTATTGCCCTCTTCATTTCTCTGGCCGTCGTGGTGGTGCAAACCTCAGTTGTGGTCATAGAGAGCAAGGCAAAGAAGCAGATGATGGCAATTATCAACAAGCTAATGTGGTTGGCTTGTGTCCTTATTTCAGTGGCATTCTTGGCACTGTCATTTGTGGTGGTGGGTGAAGATGAGAAGTGGCTAGCAATTGGAGTGACAATTATAGGAACAACCATAATGGCTACTACTTTGGGCACAATGTGTTATTGGGTGATTATGCATCGGATTGAGGCTTCAAATTTGAGGAGGAGCATTCGAAGGTCATCGTTGAATAGTAAGTCAATGTCGATGTCGATGTCGATGTCAGTGATGTCAGATCCGGAGATGATGACTAATGAGTACAAGAAAATGTATGCCATTTGAAAAGCTTCCTTATACGCCATATCCTTTTTTTTCCATCTTGGCGTACCAGACCTCTCTCCTTTTTTTCTTTTTTTTTTTACTTCTATAAATTAAACTTCTATATGTATATTTCTCAAGAGAGTTGGTGATAGTTTTGTCCTCTAAGGATTTTGGTCAGTTGGTGTGGATAATGTGTTAGAGATCATGATCATAATTAAGGGACGATTTTGGTCAGTTGGTGTGAATAATGTGTTAGAGATCATGATCATAATTAAGGGACTAGTGTGAAATGTATACTTCTAGTCTTTTGAGCACTTGGGGCCTTTTAGCATGTGAGCAATTAAGTGGCAAGCAGTAGCAATGGTCCCTAACCATGAATCTCTCACCTAACTTGGAGGATGAGCCACCTACTACAAGATTTGGAACTTTTTGCCTTTTGGAAGTTGGGGGCAGCCTGGCCCAGATTAACCAATTCTGACCCCTATTTGGAAGAACATTGAATGGTGCCATGCACCATTCATGTGTGGTGCGGTTACCACTACAAGAAAATTAACACAAGTGCCGTTGGTAAAGTGTTGACGGTGGAACATTAGAACTATTAATTGGCAAGCTAGTAAGACTAGTTTAGTGGTGAGGGTGGGTGGGGTAAAGGGAAGAGTAGGATAGGTTAGGGGTTTGAACCCCTCTCATTGTATTAAAAAAAAGGGAAAAAAAATTAAAAACTGTTAATATGAGCTCTCTTTTTGAGCTATTTTGAGAGCATGCAATTAAAAATCATGCTATCATATTTATCATATTGATTCTATAACATTGTATAAATTCAACTAATTAAAAAATAATAATGTTAAAACAAGCACACATGCGTTGGTCAAAGTTGATGAAGAACTTCAGTACGATGGAACAATGTTGACTATAAGAGTACATGCATCAAACTTTGGCCAGTACATGCGATTAAACCATATACTCTTATGTCTGTTCCTAATAGACATAACCCTTTAATTCCAATTAACCCATGTGGGATGCTTTGTGGATTATGGGTCGGATCAGAATCCAATCCAAATACCAACAATATAAATGCTTTTCCATAAGTTTGAATATAAGATTACTCATTCAACAAGCGAGGAGAATGTTACTAGACTATCAAACCATTGGCAGGCTTGGATTCAAAACCCATTTTCATGCTGATCGATTAACATCTGAAACCTTTAGTTTACTATTTCACATAGTCTCTTTGCAGGTTAATTAAATCTTACTCAGCAAACACGGACTAGTCCATGCAAAACCTTCATGGCAACATTTATGGCTAAAATTCAGTTGGAGCCAAGCCATTCTAAGGTTGTGCTGCCTGGTATTTTGAAATAATTGTATTTATTTATCTTTTATTAGCAAAAATTTTTTATTAAAAAGAAGAGGAACAATACACCAGAAAACAAAAACACCAACCAAGACGCGAGAAAACAGCTCTCAACAAACACCAACACCATCGCCAACTAAAAACAAAAACCCCTCAACACCAGCACTTCAAAAGAAACCAAAGCAACTACCGAGAAAAAACGGTCTATAATTGTATTTATGGTTTGTGTTACGCACTAGATTGAGCAGATTTACTAAAAGAGATAAATTTATCAAAGCATGAAAAATTTAGGGCAAATTGTAGATAAACCTCCTTTATGTTTTAATTTTACCAATGTGTCTCTCTTATATTTTAATTTTTGTTAATGTGTCCCACTGTCACTCATCGTTGATGAAATTTGACGGAAATTAGTCATGTGTGTACAGCGTTAACGGACCCGCGTTGTCCAAAATGCCTTTGACTAGTGAAACGCAACATTTTCATATCATGTTTACTGTTAACGGTGTTAATGCAATTACATCTCTAACTGAATTAGGGGGTACATTGGTAAAATTAAAACATAAGGGGGGTTATCTGTTGACCCCCCACATTTCAAAGGGGTTTTCTACAATTTACCCAAAATTTTATATGATATTTAGCTGGCAAGATTATTATGTTTTCCAAATGGCCCTATTTATTGGTCCAAATTGAAAAACAAAAAGTATAAAAGACACGGTTTAGAATACTTTATGTGATGGTCATAATATCCCTTTTAGAATTATGACACAGTTTAAATCTGTCTCAAGTGTTAATTAGCAACACTAAATAACCGTTGCTTTGGTTTTTAAAATATGATTTTTATTTCTGTAGCCACCGTTTTTAAACGTTGCCACGTATAATTAAAGATGGATGAGAACCGTTGCTCCATTTTCCACCCATTGCCATCTAGCTGATAGTAACACAGGCTTTGATTGGGCAAGAAATAGTAGGATGCAGTGGTGAAAAAGAAAAAGAGGGCGGCTATTGTAATCCATCGGCTTTATATATTTGTAAACCCCCCCTCTTTTTTTTTTTTTTTTTTTTTTTTTTTTTTCATTTTTTAAGGTTTAATAAAAATATAAAAGGTTTTTAGTTGTTTACTAGAAAATATCATTTTGAACACCTTTATAGAAGATTTTTTTTTTTCAAAATCTGTCATTTAAGCGGACTTTTAGGCCATTTATAATTTTTGATTTTGTAAAAATGAAATAGAGTGTAAATGGCCAAAATGTGCTCTTGAACGGCGGATTTTGGAAGAATTTTCTTCTACAAAATTGTTTAAAAGAGTGTTTTCTAATAGATAATGTGGTTAATTTTCATAAAATTGTTCTATATTTTCTATAAAACTTAAAAAAATAAAAATAAATGGGATTTATAAATAAAGTTGAGGGGTTGCAACAGCCACCCTAAAAAAAAAACAAAACAAAAAAAAACAAAAAGAAAAAAGAAAAAAGGTTCCTTGTGAAAAAGAGGTCCGTTTAATTGCTTAGGGCTTCATATGAAATGAGGGCCCACAATTACTTAATTGCACAAGGCCCCATATGAGGGGACCCATATTGGGCTTTGTCACAACACTTATGCTAACGGGTTGGGCTTCGGTTGTAAACTTCTGACTGGTTGGGCCTGGGCTTATGTAGCGGCCAGCCCGTCCAACCTGATTACGTCAGAATGTGCTACACGCTAGATTTCCCTTCGTGGGAAACTGATGATCGAGAATTCGAAACCTACAAATTTCGAAAGCAGGGAACCAACCCTACGCATCTCTCTCATTCTCATTTTGATCCTCAAACATGGATGAAGAATTGCTGGAATTGCAGAGACAATTCGAGTTCGCACAACAAGCGAAATCGAGCATCAGACTGTCCGAAAGAAACGTTGTCGAATTGGTTCAAAAGCTCCAAGAGCTTCAAATCATTGATTTCGACCTTCTCCACACCGTCTCCGGCAAAGAATACATCACTCCCGTAACTCTCTCTCTTTCTCACTCTCTCAGTTTTCTTTTACCCTCCGTTTGGTTCCCAAGAAAGCGTAGGAAAAGAATTGAAAAGAAAATTTACCACCCTTACGTTTGATGTGGTTTTTGGTTCCGAAAAGATGGAAAAAATTCAACTGGACCAAGCTAAGTAGTTCTATTCGGCACATTTGAATGGTGGCTTCAGTTTTTAATTGTTGATGAAAAAGAAAAGACACGAAATTTCACTTTCTTTCCCTTTCCCGCATTTTCTCAGCATCCAAACATTGTTTTAGGGTTTTGATTTCATGAACAGGCAATTACTCCTGATGTCATTATAACTAGTTGTTGTTTTTGATGGTTGTGACTGTTGTTTGGAATTGTTTGAATCTGATGATGTGGTTACAACAGGATCAATTGAGGAATGAAATGGTGGCTGAGATCAGTAAATTAGGGCGTGTTTCGTTGATTGATCTCACGGATACTACAGGGGTTGATTTGTACCATGTTGAGAAGCAAGCTCAACGAATAGTTGCGGATGATCCGGGGCTCATGTTGATTCAAGGAGAGATAATATCACAATCGTATTGGGATACAGTAGCCGAAGAAATCAATGAGAGGCTTCAGGAATGCAGTCAGATTGCTTTGGCTGAGCTCGCCGCACAGTTGCATGTGGGTTCGGAGTTGATCGCATCTGTGCTAGAGCCTCGCCTCGGGACCATGGTAACTTGTTTTTCTCAATTCTAGGTGATTTGGAGTAACACAAACGGAGTTCTGATATGGGTTGTCTATGCGTTTAGGTGAAAGGTAGACTCGAAGGTGGGCAATTGTATACTCCTGTGTATGTTGCTCATGTTAGTGCTATGGTTCGTGGTGCTGCACGGGGTATAACGGTTCCGACAAATTTAACAGCATTGTGGAGTTCTTTACAGCAACTACTGCAAGAAATGGATGGAGCAACTGGTGTGGCTGTTGAAGGTGTATTTTTCCAATCCTTGTTTAATGGGCTGGTAAAGGAAGGGGAGATCCTTGGATCACTTCGTGCCGGAGTTCATTGGACACCAACTGTATGAGACATAGTCCTTAACTTCCTTTTGCACAGTTTCCAATTTGTTTTCTTCTCTTATCTTCTCTAATTATCAGTAATGGATTAGCACACATGTTGCCTGTCTAAGACATAAAACCCTGATGTAGTTTATGGTTATATATATTATTATTTTCCTTTTCTTTTATAATTTAAAAACTCTTAGAATTAGAAAGAGTTAGGAATTTTTTGAAAAACTTAAAAATAGATAAGAAGGGAGAGAGTGGGAGGAGGAGGGGGTTCTGTGAGAGAGAGGAGATTTTTATTTTTTATTTTTTATTTGGGGGGTGTGGGGTTTGGTATGCGAAAGAGAGAAGGGGATTTGTTTTTTTGTTTTATTTATTTATTTTTTCTTTGGGTGGTTGGGGGGGGGGGGGGGGGAATACGCGTGACTGTGTGAGAGATGGGGTAAAGAGAGAATGGGATAGATGTGGGTATAGAAAGAGTCTTGAAATACATGGGGGCATCCTTTTTATGAAATTTATGTTTTATTTTTAAACTTAAGAACTTTGTAAAAATTAAAAGCAAGGGTATATGTGGGAAGGATGACCCTTTTAGTGGAAGTGAAACCCACTGTAGTTTGCTTATCATCATTATAACCATTGTTTTCACATGGAGTGCAACTGTGCAACAGGTCTTTGCCATTGCTCAAAAGGAATCTGTAGATTCTTTCTTTTCACAGGTTTTTGCCATTACTCAAACCATCAGCACTGATCTTGTATATTTTTCATTAAAGATTTTTGAAAATTTTTGTTTTTCAATTCTTTCTTCTTTCCATAATGCACTGCAGAATTCTTTTATTAGCTATGAAGCTCTTCACAAACTGGGAATTCCCCAACCTATTCAGTACTTGCAGGTATCCTACTACATTTCTGTATACTTATTTTTATTTTTAAGGTCATAACTTTATCGTAAAAGAGGAGGCTATGTTTATTGTGATGCTTCTCTTGTTTTATCTAACCAAACTTGTGTTCATGCACTCCAATTTAGTCCAGATATCCTGAAGGCATGCCTCTAGTTACTATATTTGTTCACCCGTCGATGATTGAGATGTTGGATGCTGCTGCAGAGGATGCTATTGAAAATGGTAGTTGGTAAGGTCCAGAATCTTGTACTGCCCTTTCTTTGCTGCCTATGTTTCTTTTGTTAGTCTTTTTTTTTCCTCTTCTACCCTATGGGTAAGATGGGGCACATTGGCATGACTGAATAGAGGTGATGAATTAACACTAGAGTACAAGACTAATAGGCATGCCACACTCCAAAAGCCTAGGTGACTTTTAGAGGCGCGGAACTTGCTTATATGCCGCTTCTAACACCCTCGCCTACCTGATGTGGGACAAGGTCCCATGTTTCTTTTGTTAGTTATTTAGTCCATCAGTAGGAATTCTAGTCTAGCACAATGAAGCAATTTATTACTATACTTGCTGGAAGATGTGAGCACATAGTACCTTTTGGGATGGAAGTCTCTCCCGTAGTCCCGTCTGCTAGTCAAGTGGTTTTTTCATTTATGACATTGTTTGTGGGTCGCTGCGACGTGGAGTCAACGGAGCCCACGTGGGTCGTATTCGAGGAGGTCAGCCACGTATGATGGAGGGACAGATGGAGGGATCCAGGTGGAGGAGAGAGAGAAGCGATCTGGGGTAGCTTTTGGAGTGGGAGATAGGCAGGGAGAGAGTCGACCTAGTAGGGCGCGACCCGTATTGGAGAAGCTTCAGTCCAAATGAAGCCTTTTCGGAGAATCCCCTGAATCAAGGAAGAGATTCCTTGGTTGTTAGTGTTGTTGGTGAGGGGATTGAATGCCCCGTTAATGAGGCCAAGAGAGGCCTTTTATAGTGCCAAAGACCTGGGACAGCTGTTTGATGCAGGTGGTAGCAGACCTAGGGTAATGGGGTAGCAGACCTAAACCCTCCTGGGTAGGTCGGCTGCCATACCCTGTTCTGGTGCTGACACCCATGCCTCTAAGGCTTTTCGCCTGTACGAGGTATGGGTTTGACCTGTCAGCTGTCCCATCATCTTTTAAGGTTGTTGTTGTGTCATGTCACTTCCCAGCTGTCCCCAGATCGACTATAGAGGTGCAATTCCCGATGCCATGGGTGCGACCTCCTTAGAGAGCCTTCTCTCCATCCACCAGACCAAGATCCTCCAAATGTCCCAAGTGTTTAAGAGAAGCTAAGGTCGAGCGACCTTGCTTGAGGGTCAAGTTCGCGATCGAGCCCCCCGGGCTCTGCCCCACCCCAGGCTAGTTATTGAACTAGGACCGTACCTCGAGGTACTTCGAGGGGGATCAAGTAGATCGCCGGCCTCGACTCCCATCGCGCGATGTGACAGGCATCCAACTCGAAGAGGTCGTGACGACCTTCATCAAGATAGTACGGGCATCCTTGATATTAAGGGCGTCCCTCCAATGAGGGGCATCCTCGAGGGGGTGGACGCTCCCCTCGAGGGTACATTAGAGAATGTGGGCGACGTGGCCAATGAATTAAGATCGGCCTGGTGATGCCAGCTAGGCATCTGTAGTGATGACATGAGTCAGCCTCGTTGGTCAACTTCCCTCGTGGCGAAATATAGTTGATTTGACGTGGCAGCGTGTTTTGAAGTATCAACAGACATCTATTTCAAAATGGTGCTAAAAGTCCTTTACGGATATTCTATGGCAAGAAATCATTTGAAAATAGCGTAAACAAACTGGGTATGAAAATTCATTAAGTTAATATCATAAAATATACGATTCACTTGATAGTAATATTCAGTCATTTATTTAAGTTAGAAGGGTGAAAAGTTTAATGACTGACCACCATGTTCTTGTATGCTACCTTGCTTTTGTTGAGACCCTCTGTGTATTTTTTAGAATTTGTTTATTGAAAGCTGCCAGCTGTCTGTTTTTGTGAGTGTAAAGGCTAGAATTAAATATGCTTTCCTGCAACATATAGGAAAGTTTCAAAAATATATGTTTGGCCCTTGATTTTGCTTTTATAGTTTTTGCTCCTTTTGTTTGGTGGTGAAATTATCTCCATATTTGATTCATTCTTTTGCACCAAATGGCCACTTTAAATTGCTTCAGATTTTTGTTTTTTGACTTTTCCTTTGTCCCTCTAATTCTTCTTCACTCCCCTAAAGTTAGTTGAAAACTCCTACAAAGTAAGGTGTGGCAATATGTTTATCATGCTTTTCCTTAATCTTGCCCGATCTGATAACCCCTCTTCACGTTCCTCTCAGTGCTGTCTACCGCATCTAATTCATAATGATCTTATAAAAATTCAAAGCCAAACTTTTGTTTGTCAATGTCATAGTCAGTGATGAGGTCACCTCTCACTAAAGTAGAGAGATGTGAACACCCATAAGCTTTTAACTATTTACGCATTTTCCATATTCATTAGCCCATCCAAGCTCGAGCAGCCTCACTAAAGTAGAGACCTGTGAACATCCATAAACTTTTAACTATTTATGCATTTTCCATATTCATGAGCCCATCAAAGCTTGAGCACCAGGCTGCTTGAGCTTGGGTCGTCTATGTGACGAGCTCATATTCCATGCTCGAGCTCGACTTGTTCTAACCCCAAAACAAACTCAAGTGAGTTTCAAATGAGTCAAACGTGAGTTGAGCTCAAGTTACTAAGTTCATTTTGCAGCAATACTGATTAGTTGGCACCCTATTGTGGTCATCATGTGTGGAATATGGTCAGTGGTGTTTCTTTTAGATGTTGTTACATTGCTAGTGAGCAAAATTCTTATGCGATATGCTGATATCTGCATTCGATGAGGCACTTGTAAATTAATCTGGATGTGGATGGAAGGATCTTTGTGAAGTAGTTCTTGAATGCGTTTTGTTATTATACTATTATGTACTCCCTCCATTTCACTTTGTTTTATGACCTTTGAACAAACACATATTAAGGGGGGGCATTTATTGCATTGCCATGTCATTTATTTAACTTTAATTTACCAATTTTACCCTCCAAATAACTTTTCAAGAGAAAGAAGTAAAATATAATAAAGGGTAGTTTAGTAAATTAAAATTCTTCTTTGCTTTGACTTTTGACAATGACCAAACATTTTGGGACATCCCAAGATGGAAAATGTGATCAAACAAAGTGGAACAGAGGGAGTAAGACTTGTTTGCAACCCCCTTTTCTTCTTCTCTCTTTTCCCTCTTAATGGTGATGGATATCTGCAGGTTTGATTCTCTTTCTGTTTTATCCACATCCTTCAGCTTGCCAGATGCTTCTAAAATTTTGTCTCTTTGTCCATCGGTTCAGTCGGCTCTAAAGGTGACATTCAGTTGTCCTGTCATTATTTGCTCATACAACTAATCTGTTGATTTATTTGTGCGTTTATTTTTTCTTCTTTTCAGTCTAATAAAGCACTCATTTTGGGGGAGTCCTATGTCTTTAGCAGTGGATTTATCAAGGTATGGTCCTTGAACTGCTAACTATAAGGAAACATATCATATCAAGTTTTCAGCTTTGTACCCAAGCGTTTACTAGAGCATTGTGGATAAGGAATTCATTTTTTTCCCTAAGCATTCATAAAATTTGAATTGTCGTGTCGTTCACAGGGGACATGCAGGATAGGGAATGGGACTGTTTTGTAGGACTGTTTTTTCTCTCTAAAGCTCATGCAACTAATTTAGTTGATTTATCCTTCTTGCACCTGAAAAGTGAAAACCTAAAATCCTAAATCTCATCCTCATCTCTCTGTGTGTTTGTGTTCATACAAATACAATATCATTTTAAATAGTTGACATATGAAAGGTGAAACCATCTGTTGGAAAGTGTGTATATTTTGGTATTAAACCCTGTAATATATTTATCTCCAGTAATCATTTGCAGCCATTGTGGTTTTGGATACTCTGTAATTCTTGAAGCGAGACTTGTTCATAATTATCATTTTGGATGACTTCTTCATACTTGTCATTCTGGATTGTTATTGAAATTATGTCTCTTCACTTGCTAGGATGTTTTTGATCGCATGGAGAAAGAGATGGATACTTTCAGTTTTTCAGGGTCTTCTGGTACCTTGGTGTATGATGATTTGCACTTGGTCAAGGAAGCTAAAGTCGGACATGATTCAAGTAAGTTCACTGATTCAAATGAAATTGGTAATGAGAGTGGTAATACTAAACAGTCCATGGAGAAAGGATCAAGGAAGAAAAAAGGAAAGTCTGGGAATACAAAGATCATTGCAACTGAAGCTGGTCCAGATAACCAGGAATCAATTCCTACAAAATCTAAGAGAAACCAAAGGAAAGGCAAGGATACATCTTCCTTGCAAGTATCAGAATCAAAAACAGGTGATAAGAAAGAATTGGATAAAATGAAGGACAATTTTAGTGTGCCTTCAGAAGGGTGGGTAATGCAAAAGATTGCAGTACTGGTTCCTGAATTTGAAGAACAAGGTCTGTTGAATCTGATTATGGTTGTGTTCATTTTTATTATTGAGCTCATCAGATATCTGCTTCATATCCAATAATGACAGATGCAGTGGTCTAATTTGGCAGGTATGGATGATCCCCAAACAATTCTAAGGCCTTTAGCAAACTATTTGACACCTATGCTGCACAACTTATTGAAGGAGAGACGAAAGACATTGTTTACAGACAATGCGGAGAAAATGAAACGATTGCTTGATAGTTTGCAAAGGAAGCTTGACGAGGTTGGAACAATTATTATGGCCATCTGTCTGCATTCAGTATTTTTTCCCTTGGGAATTTTTATTTTTCAGGAGTGGGTATTCTCTTGAATATAAGTGTGCGTTTGTCAGCTGTTATTCTGCACCCATAAATTTGGTGGATGTAATATAATAAATTGCATCTTCTCATATTGCTCCACTTATCTCTCATCTCTCTCTCTCTTCTTCTTCTTCTTTTTTTTTTTTTTTTTTTTTTCTTTCCAGTCGTTCTTAAATATGCAGCTCTACGAAAAAGCATTAGATTTGTTTGAAGACGACCAGCCGACCTCAGTGAGTTCTTTTTCAATTATCGATTTGTTTAAGGGGTTGCTATTGTTGATTAATAAAAAGGTTTCTCTATGATTTACAGGTAATTTTACACAGACATTTGTTGAGAACAACAGCGACTTCTATCCTGGAAATGCTTTTAATTAATCTGGTAGCTTTTATGCACCATTATGTTTTAGTGTACCTACCTATGTGTTGCTTTTTAATGGGCTAAACTTTATTTTGAGTTGAAAGATGGTCTAATACGATTAATTCAATGTAGGACATGCACAACAAATTGAAGAATGGAATTGAAGTTGAAGACACTCAGAATCGAGAATCTGTTTCACTTAATCCTGGAGAAAGAATTGCTCTTGTATGAAATAATCCACTATCTGATGTAGTCTTGTGACATTTGCAACCTATTTGATTTTTAATAGTTTATAGTTGTCATGGTTATATGTGTAAGTTAATTGCTTACTCAAGGTCATCGTTTTGGAAGAACACCTTTGTAATGTCCAAATATTTCATAAAACCTTTTTTTTTTTTTTATTCTTTCTCAGGCAAAGAGTTTACCTGGTTTTCTTTCTGCTAAGGCCCTTGCAGCAGTTGAAACTTTGGAAGGAAAGGTCAGTTATTGTCTTTTAAAATCACAATTCTTTCTTTTTGAGAATCAATCTCATAGATTAATAGTTCTTAGACTCTTTCTGTTTGGCCTGGGGAAAAAAATATACTTATTTCTGATTGTACCTTTGGCACTTGTTCTTAATGTTATAATTACATTCCTTTTAACATGAATTATAATTTGCAAATGACCACAAATTTATAATTGGTCCATTACTTAAATGAAAATTTTATCAAGTTTTGTCCTGACTTCTTTTTTTTTTTTTTCTCCCGATCTTTTATCTTTTCTACTGTAGTTCAGTTTCTGCGCCATGTATTTATTAATTTAATTAATTTCACTCTATGGAAAATTTATAAGCAGAATGCATATTGCTGTCACTTATTTTTTTGTAATGTAGTGTATGAGAAAAACTTAAAAGATTCATCTCTGAAGTTTGCCTACAAAGAACAAAGTACTTGATAATTTAATTTCTTTGCTTCTTTTAGGGAAGTTCTGGTTTATTTATTATTGCAACAATAATCTTTATATTATGTGGTTTTCTCTGTTTGTTTCTTCATTTATACAGCCTATGCGGATATAATTAATCCATTCGAATCACTCTTCATAAATTGGATTTTTTTTTTGTTGTTAAATTTACTGCAATTACCTTAAATGTTGAATGTTGTGTGTGCAGCGGGTGGAAAAATTCATGTCTGCGCTGAGGGCAATGGCAGAGGAGAGGTAATAATTTTCAATATTATTTGTGTATTTGCGGCTTTTATCTGGACTCTGGAGCATCTGTGTTGATATGGCACTTGGCATATAAATTTTGGTTCTTATGTTTGCAGTGGGTTACTCTTGAAAAAGCTTGATAAGAAATTGGAAAGAACACTTCTGCATTCATATCGTAAGGTACACCTGCTTTCAGTAGTAAGGAAATGTCAGATTTCTTTGCTTTGTTATTGGGTTTGATTTTTAATGTGCACAATTTTCATAATCTCTTCACTCTTATCTCTATGTTGCAAGCGTGTGTGAGTGAAGCTGGTTCTGAATGACGACTAAACAAGTTGACAATGGTTGCCTGGCATCTCAATATGTGTCATCATTCATTTTGTTGATAAAACAAATGATATATGCCCCACAATGGATTCATACAATCTTCAGCTAGTGTCATTATCCTCCTCCTCCTCCTCCTCCTCCTCCTCCTCCTTTTTAATCCAAGTGAGGCTTGAGATTTTGGAATCCAATGAGTAATGGTTGAGAGAGCAGATAAATGCATCTCTATTCTTCTTTTTTTTGCCGCCCCCCACTGGGGGAGGAGGGGGGGGGGGGGGGGGGGGGTGAAGGATGTTAACAAACAAATTGATAGAGGGGTCACAATGGATTGTATGGTCTGTAACACTTCTTACATAAATGCTTTTTTATCATAATGTTTTTGTCAGGATTTGACTTCTCAAGTATCTGCTGAAACTGACCCTGTTCCACTTCTGCCAAAAGTTGTATCTCTACTTTATGTACAGGTCGGTTAATTAATGTTCTTATTTGTTTGAATCTTTACTAGATTGTGCGTCTTGTTCACACATGCATGCATGCATGCATGCCTTTTCTCTATTTTGATCTCCTTTAAACATGGATTTTCTTTCTCATAGGTTCACAATAAAGCTCTTCAAGCCCCTGGAAGGGCCATATCAGTTGCTGTTTCTCGATTGAAGGTATGGAGTTTACTTTATTTTCCCAAGAAAAGAAGAGTTTCTTTACATGATTATCTGCATATACTGTTTGGCTCTGTATGGCCTTCCAGGATTGAGATCCTGGAAATGGTATTAGGAATTTGATTAATGCTGTGCTGCAAGCTCTAGTGTGTGTATGTTTGTCTGTATTTTGTTGCCGAGCACAAGATTATGGAAGTTGTTTTGGTACCAATTACAAGTTTCATGAAAGTGGTTTCCTTTTTATCCTTGGGATTCCAGTTTCAAGGTAATTATCTGAATAGACCAGCTTCATTCTATTCAAATTGTGAAATTTCTTCAACGACATAGCCTATCAACATGACAATCATATCATACACTGCCTCATTCAATAGCATGGACACCTTTTTGCGACTTCATTTTCCATTGAAACAATTGGAGTCTTAAAAAATGAATTATTATTATTATTATTTTGGCTCAGGCATTAGTAGTTTGGATATTTTTGTGGATGAAAAATAAGTAGTTTCAGTAGTTTGTGTCCTCCTGGACAAGTTGACCTTGAGTGAGTGGTAGTAACCATTGCCCTACCCATTTTCTTTGTTTATGTTAATGGTTGGGGTAGAATATTAGTTGTTTCATGCTTGGCAAGTGGAATTTGTTCCATATCAAAATTCGTTGGAGGAGAGAGGAAAAACCATATTCAGGTACTGTTATTGGAAAGTTAAGGAGAGATTAGGAAAGATGGAATTAGAAATGTGTATGCAGGGAAAATGTTAATGGTAGCCACAATAAGATGATAAAATAAACTACTTACTGTTGTACTATTTCTTTCTCTGTATGGTCTTTTTTATTCTGATTTTGTCTCTCGTTTCGTGTCTATTTCTCAGGATAAACTAGATGATTCATCACACAAGATCTTAATGGATTACCATGCTGCAACAGTGACCCTTTTAGCACTAATATCAGCCACAACTGACGATGTGAGTGAACATCTGCACTTCTTTAGATTTAATTGGATTCTTTAGTAAATCTTTTGTTACATTTGAACTTTATCAGCATTTGGGCTTCAGTTTAAGCTTTGAATGTTCTTTTGCACATTTTAGAAATTTGTGTCCTGTGTAAGGTGACATTGTTAAGTTGATTCTAGAAGGACAAAGCTACAGAGTACTTACTAGTTTACTACACAGTAAATTGGGTCGTATTCTTATGGTTAATTATACTTGTGACAACTCTTTATGATACGTGGGACTAGAAGTCTGAGGGTCTATTCAGTTTTCCCCTTACTTTAATCATTACTCAATGTTCTGTGATCTCTTTTTATTTTTTAGGAAGAAGATTGCACATCTGACAGGATTCTGAGTAAAAGGGAGCTTTTGGAGGAGCTAATGCCAGCACTCAAAAGCCTGGTTTTGGGCACCTCACAATCTTGACTCAACATGGTAATAACCTACGAAAATCTGAGTTGGCATCTGGAAGAAGCTTTCATTCCCCCAGGCCCGTGAAGGATCTAGTGGAAGGTGCGAAATCTGTGGTCCACAACCATCTTGTGAACTTGAGAGGCTGAAAGAGGGATTATCTTAAAAACTTGAAATGCTAATGTTAATTATTGTGATTTTTATTCGAGCGTGGTAATCCTGTGGTGTAAAGAACTGTCTGGTGTTGCCTTAAGCTGTAAGTTGAACAGGTGTCTGGTGTCCCCTAAAGCTATTAGTAATTTTTGTTGGAGCTTGGTAGTCCTTTGGTGTAAAGAACTGGTGTCTTGTGCCTTACAGCTGGATTAGATATTTCTCTGATGCACGCCATACATACCAACTTTTCCATTAATTGGATATCAAGAAGCACTTGATCTTTAAATTTATATATATGTTGTAAATAAAACTATAATTTGGTGTACTTTATGGATGAGATAAGCTCATAATTTTCAATGAAATTGATTTTTAGCATGTATGATGTGTTTGAGAGGAATATTTAATCCAATGGCAGGATTGGCAAGGGGCTGGGCTATTTGCCCCCCAACCCATTTTAATCAGCCCCTAGTTTAGGTTTTTAAAATTTTATGCAAAATATAAAAGGGTTTTAGGAAAACTAGCCGCGATGTCTATTAGAAAACATTATTTTGAACAACTTTGCAAAAGAAATTTTTCCAAAATTTATAATTTATGTAGGTTTTTTGGCAAAAAATAAAATAGAGACTATAAATGGTTAAAACGTTTATTTAAACGATAGATTTTGAAAAAACTTTCTTTTGCAAAGTTGTTCAAAATGATGTTTTTTAGTCGACAACGTAGCCGGTTTTCGTAAAAACCTTTTATATTTTGCATAAAACCTAAAACATGTGAGAGTGATCAAAATGGGGGGCAATAGCCGTTGCCATTGGCAAATTAGCAAATTGCAAATCTTATGAATGAAAATCCCCTGGCCAGCGGTTCCCTCCCCTTGCAAATAGTGATTAGTCTCTTATTGAAAGCTTTTGATGGTTGTAAGAGTAAAAGCTCTTTCAAAAAGTTGATCTTACTCATACATACATACATACATAATTTTGTATGTATAGGGAAGAATTAGGGAAGACGATTTTCATGTACAAAACTTTACGTGATGTTTAAGCATTTGGATACTGTAAGATCCAATGGTCCCCAAAAAGGGTTCAGAAGTTGATTGTTTTTGAAAAGTGGTGTTGAATTTGAGGTCTCATAAGTTCAAAAAGAAAGAAAAGAAGCTATGAACAAATATCAGGACTGGTTATTGCCATCCTTAATTTTATTTGCACCTTTTATTTTAATTTCTCAAGATTTTATGAAAAGTACAAAATCTGTCTTTTATAAAAAATCTGTCTTTTTATAATTTTATAAAAAAAAGTTTTTGTTTTAAAATCTGTCTTTTAAATGGATTTTTTAGTCATTTAAGAAATAACGCACAAAGATTGAAAGACTGTTAGCGGGTTTAGTAAATGTGAACGTGAAAGTCATGATATTTATACTTGTGGCGGGCAAGCCACTAGGGCTAGCCTAGTAATGAGGGAGGGGTGGAAAAAACAGTAGGAGTAGAATAGGTTAGGGGATCGAACCGCTTCCAATGTACCCAAAGAAAAAAAAAAAAAGAAAAAAAAACTATTGAGCTGTAATTCCCCCTACTTTCTATTGGAATTTTCGACATGGATTGTTTCTTACATCTGTTTCTAGCCCTCAATCCGCATAAGCCGGCCAAAGATTATCACTCGGTCCCATCGAAGATACATCAGGTATTCTTTTATATATTTGATAGAAGGATTGCTCTTTCATATTAACAAGAGGTTCGTATTCTGCATTCTCTACCTCTCTCAATGGAGCAATTGGAAATAATGCTTTTGCTGACGTTGATTCTGTCTGCCTTGCCCTATATAAGAGCTTCATCCTTTGATGGTAAGGCTTAATGAAAACATAATTCAATTCACCTATTGGTCCTCTTCAATTACCAATATCTGTATATTGATGGTTCTAATGCTTTCAATAATAATCAATCTTCTAACCCGACAGCGGTCTATCACAGTTTACAGCAACGATCGGCACTTCATCGACTGTGGAGCATTGAATACAACACCCGTGGCCTATGCCGATGGTCTGATTTCATGGCAAACTGACCAACACTACATAAAAACCGGACAGAATTACCAAATCCTCTCCACCAACCAAAACTCTACGCCGATGAATTCCCTACGTTTTTTTCCCAAGGGCCGCAAGAACTGCTACAAGTTGCCACTTGTTCCTGCCTCTAACAAGTTCCTCTTTCGAGCTGGGTTCTATTATGGCAACTGCATCAGTTTTTCGAAGCCTCCAACTTTTGATCTTGAGATAGATGGCAATTTATGGGCAACAGTGACAACTTCTGTGAGCGAAGAGCCAGTCTACCATGAAGTGATTTACAAGACTAGGGGAAACCTTGCAAACGTGTGCTTGGTTCGTACCAAGGATGGGGATGTTCCTTTTATTTCTTCTCTTGAAGTTTATGTCATGCCAAATGACTTCTATGCTTTGATGACGCCCAATACAGCTTTGTATCTTCAGAGCAGGACCAACTATGGTGCCAATCAAAGTGTCGAGTAAGTGAATTCCATCCTCTCGCTCTTGCAAATCATTTTTTTGTCTTCCCTAGAGACACATAACCCATCCGGCCACGAACCCTATTCCCTATCCCAGCCCCATAGGTTAGGGTATCCACTTACCCCGCCACGCCAACTAATCTGACCCAATGGCTAATGGCAAAGAAAATGCTATTTGCACCAATTTTCCGCACCAATTCTGTGTACCGACACATCGCAGAGGAGATGATGTGAAATGATTTGTTATTATTATTTTATTTTAATAAATCAACGTCACATCAACAATCATATGAGTTGACGCAGAAAGTTGGTGCAGAGAATTGGTGTGTATAGCGCTACTCCTTGTGGCAATTCAAGCTCGGAATTACCCCTCAATGAAGAGGAAGAGATGTCACTAGACTATAAAGCTATTGGCCTCGTGAAACATATGATATCTCATAAAACAATTGATCTCTACAAATTAAGTTGAAATTTTAGCAAATTTCGAAATGGTTTGTGGAGAGGTGTATAAAAAAGATACTCCCAAACTAATTTAAAATACGAGTGCTAATAATTACTAACTTTTTGGTAAATGACTACTAACTTAATTACTGTAATTATTTGCCCTTAGGCAAACCAATCTGTAATTCCCCCTACATTCTATATAGATTTGAAATGCGTTTGGGTATTATTGAATTTTTTACGGTGTATGATGGCCCCAAAAAAAAAAAAAAAAAAAAAAAAACAGGGTACCTAGAGGGGAAGAGCGTTGCAACCGAATTTGGAAATCCAAGGAGATGGCAAATTACCTCAACATCTCCGACTCCCCAAGACCTCATGGTTCACTTCTGGGAGAAAATGATCCACCATGGGCAGTAATGGCATTTGCAATCCAAGCAAAAAATATGTCAGACTCCATCTATTTACCAGTTGATTTTTCCCCTCGGACAGCAGTAGAAGCCTACTTTGTGTTCTACTTTATGGACCCAGTTTGGAGGATCTCTCCAAATCAAACTTGCAAGTTTGAAATCCACATAGACGGCCATTTTGTGGCTGCCTCAGAGGTCCCTCCTCTTGGCCACGAGGACAATTATCGAGTGGTATCATTGTACCCAGTTCCGGTTAATGGTTCAGCCAATGTGACTATTTCGCCAGCAGAGGGCTCCACATTGCCCCCCATCCTAAATGCCATGGAAGTGTTTTCTGCAATTGTTGTGTCTGAGGGAGGGCATTTGGTCACTACCTCAATTTACTATCTGTCATTTTCCTTCATTTGCTTGGCCTTCTTGTTTCAGTCAATTGGGTGATTAGCAGTCTTGTGATATTGGAGACTTAAATATAATATAATAAATCACATGGATTTACCTCTAAATTTACATTTTCTTGAGGTATTTTGTATGAACTTAGAATTGTGAAAAAAAAGAAAAAAACCAATCACTATGTCATGCCAGTAAATTAGGAAATACAAAACCATGAGCTAAAGGCTTAGAATTGTTTTTCTATTTATTCTAAGGCCATGCTCAGTAAATTAGTAAATAGAATAATGCAAGTAATACAAGTTATAACATAATAATAATAATAATAATAATACTAATAAGCTGGCAATAAGACTAAAATATCAAATGCCATCTCAATATAACTCTTTATAACCACATTTTTTCAGCATAGAATGATAAGCAGTGGATAGAATTTTAAAAGATCGAAGGGAGAATATATGTTTCAAAAGTCAACAACGCCCGTCCTAAACTGATATAGAAAGGAGGGATAAGAGCTTAATGGAAAATATGAAGTACGGGGACTGGATTGGCAAAAGAGAAAAGATTCACTTGATTGATTGGAATTCAATTTGCCTGTTTGGTTGTCCAATTTGAAATGAAGAATACATGTATGGCCTGTTTGGTTGTCCAATTCAAAATTAAACAATCTAAGAAATTTTACATAATATTTAAGACATACTCCACCATCTCAAATTAACAAATTCAAGAAAATGATGGCTAGTTATCATCACAAATAAGAGCGACAATTCAAAATAGTGGTATTTCATGAATTCCTTAAAATTGAATCTACAACATCAATTATAGTAATAACTATAACACTTTAAAATATTCTAATTCAAAGTGATATATTTATGCTTTTAATCCTATGTAAAATTTCTTGAATTGTTTAATTTTGAATTGGACAACCAAACAGGCCACACATGTACTCTTCATTTCGAATATAATCATTTCAACAATGTATTCTTCTTTTCTTCATCATAATGAAAGCTTGGCAAGACAAATTTCTAGTTTTTCACGATCAATTTATAGCAATTCAAAGACTCCAAATAAAAGCGTGTTTCGTGGCTGTCGATAAACATGGGTCGGTCATTCTAAAAAAAATTGACAATTCTCTCTCCCTCTTCTTACATAATATGGAGAGATGGGTTATGATGCTTCTAGTTCTGCAGGCAATCCTCTTCCCAATTCTCGTTCTAAAGGTAAGTTGTTTATCATTTAGATCGAAGATGTTACTTGCGTAACCCTTGTGTAAACTCTCCCCTTTAAAAAAATGTTACTTGCATCATTAGTTGATATTAAGAGTTTATTTGCACTCCAACTTGTTTTAAATTCTTAAGGTATATATTATGAAAAATATAAAAGATTTTTATAAAAATTGGCTGGATTATTTATTTAAAAACATAATTTTGAACAATTAAGGGATGACAATAACCACCCTTAAGAGGGTTTAGGAATAAGGCCATGTTTGTTTGGTTGGAATGGAATCACATTCTAATTTATTTCAAATAACGTATTTAGATGAGGTATATAAATGGGAATGAAATCAAATAGTAGTAGTAAATTATAATGATATTCATTCCATATTACTTATTTCAATCTCATTTCATTTCAGACTATTTTGAGCATGGAATCAAATTCCATTCCCGCTTATTCCATTCCAACCAAATAAACATGACCTAAGAGTAGGTTCTATCGATTATCTGAAAGAGAAAAAATCTGGACAAAACAAGAATTTTTTGTATCGACACTAACATGCCATTGATTCATTTATGTAGTCTTTCTAATCTTGTTTCTCCTGTTCTACTATAGAAAGCCAACGCCATTGGCAACGGTTGAGTATCGACTGTGGAATGATGGCATTGGAACGTGAACCTGATCAGACAGACGAATGGCAAATGGACTATCCATTCGTAAAATCTGGACAAAACAAGAACGTTTCCTTCCCGGTGAGTGCTGATGAAAAGAACACACTCCGATATTTCCCAGATGGCCAAAGGAACTGCTACAATCTGCCATTGATGAGCCCTTTTATTGCGGGCCTGATTCTACTATGGACACTATGATGGGCTTTCTAGGGGCCCGGATTTTGATCTTGAAATCAACGGTCAGTATTGGACGACGATGTTCACCACCGAAGAACCGCTCTATGTGGAAATGATTTACCCAAATAAGGGAGACAACCTCGAGGTGTTTTTGGTCCGAGTGGGCATCGCCGGCGTTCCTTTTATATCTTCTCTCAAAGCCTCGCTCATACCGAACGACTTCTATTGATTGATGGATAATACGGAGTAACACCATTTTAAACCTTTTGAGTAGGACCCACTTCGGTGGTCACCAAGACATTGGGTAAGAGAGATTTTTATTATTATTAATTTTTCGGGGTTTTCGGCTCAACTAATCTACTGCGATGTTGAAGGGCTTTCTTCTTTCTTTCTTTCTTTCTTTCTTCTTCCTTCCTTCTTCTTCATATTTTTTTTTTTTTTTTTTTTTTTTTTTTTTTTTTTTTTTTTTTTTTTCACCAAGCAAACGAGGTGTTCAAACTGTCAGAACCCGACTAATCTTTGCTTCTCACGTGGAGCCACCATCTTATGAGATTGTTTAACGTCTGAATTAAGAGGGTTTGGTTGGTTTCGAATCTAAGAAGTCTGAATTTACAGTTCACCCTTTTGCTGTCAAGCCAACTCTCGTTGGTTGTGTGACAACATTTAATCCTAGTTGGACTCCTTACTAGTTTTCTTCTCTCTTTAAATTAATTAATGTAACTTAAACACATACACTAGAGTGAATCATTAATTATTAGTTGATTGTCTTAGTTTCACTAGACTTAGGAAACATTTTAACTCACTTAAGTTTGCCTAAGTTAATTAATATTTTAATTCATTATCAAAAAAATAGAAATAAAAAATCAAAACGATATGTCGATGGCATGATAGTCTAGTGGAATTCGATCTCTTCACTTGTTAAGTAAGCGAGAATTTTCAATAAAAAAAAAAGTAAGCGAGAATTCGAATTCAAACTTATACTTATGGAAAAATATTGATGCCCATGAACTTGTTATATTATTTTGATTTTGAAGTATGTTAATGTCAATATTATTTGATAAATTCTACTTATGTTCTGACACGGAAATAAGAAAATACACATAATTAAAAAGAAAACAAGGTGCATTAACATTTTAAAAATTAAAAAAAGAAAAGAAAAAAAGCGTACATATATTAATGTCTAAAACGTACAGTGTAGTTCTTGACCAGAAATATTCATTGCAGGCAACCAATGAGGAGTGATGATGAAGTTTTCGACCGAATTTGGAAGTTGAGACAACTGCAGAGACATCTGGATGATTATGAGAACGTGACATCTATTGGAGTTACGTGTGGGGCTTCGTCAGCCACAGAAAACATGCCACCCTCTGCTGTATTGGCAGATGCAATTGCTCCTAACACTTACAAGTCCATCTCCATGTGGCTTGATTTTCAGCGACAAGGCTCACAAGCTTACTTCGTTTTTTACTTCAATGAGCCCGACATTGGATCCGCCCCGGCTAACCGCACAAGGAAAATCCATATTTACATTGACGGCCGCGAAATGGCGATGATTGATGTCCCACAAGATGGGACGAGCAAAGTGGTCACATTGTACCCCGTCAATGTTGTGGGTTATGCAAAGGTGACACTAGCTCCTGCAGAGGCCAGGGATCCAACTATCCCCCCATCCTCAATGCAATGGAGTTGTTTACGTCCAAGGAGGTGTCGAGAAGCGGTCGTTCGCATTGCTATTCCAAAATGGTTCTTCTTGTCCTTCATGTCTTTGGCATTTTGATACTGTTTGGGTGAATGGTTCACGTGCGGCTACATAATGATTGCTCAATGTGTATGGCAAAGAGAATCATGTTTGTACTTTTCTAATGAATTGCATAGGCGTGTAGCAGTGCAAAGAACAACCACTTTTTTTTTTTCCTTTTAATCAGCAAAAGAAAAATTATTATATTAATAACATATTACCCTGATTCTAACAAGGAACAACTTGTTGAAAATTATTGTATTAATAACAATTTTTTGATCGGCAAGGAACAACTTGTTAGATAATAATTGACCTATTTCTTTTTGGGGGGTATGGTGCTAAGAGGAACCGGCCGTCACCAAGACTGATTCTAGTCCTTAGTTACTGAAAGGATCAATATATGTCTCCCACCATTTTTTTCATATATTTTTTCTAAAACCAAACCCCACCTCTACCTGCCTTTCATCATGTTGATTTAGACTAGCTTATTCAATCATGACTCTAATTCTATTTCAAAATTAAAGATTCATGTTCTCCTCGTAACAAACCTCTAAATCACTCAGGGTCTCCAAATCTCGTTGATCGTCAGAATAAAATAAGGGAGGTGTTATTGGCACTCCAAAAGAAGCTTCTAACACTCCTTTGCACTCTCCCACTTGGGGAGTGCGGCGCGATCATGAGTTTTCTTTGGATGCCCCAATAGTGTTTTCCTAAAATAATATGATTTTTTAGCTTATTACAATCCTCCATAACACAATGTCACGATCAAATGAAATTTTTAAGGTTTTAATAGAATAATATATTATATCCAACACCCATGGACCCTGGGCGCAACCACTGAAAGAGGTACTTGTAGAGGATTGGAATTGCTTGGTTGTGTCATCAGTTAGGTACCCTGTCGATGAATACAATCGAATATGGGAACCAATGATTCCATCCGGCTTGGATGTGGTGACTGCCAATTTCACTTTTACCAACTACTCAACAATTGAATTTCCTCCTGACTCGGTAATAATTAATGCAGTGGAGGCTCCAAGCCCATCAGACACGATTAGTTTGCCTTTCAAAATTAGCAAGGCTAATGGCCTCAACCATGTCGTGGTGTACTTCACCGAAGTAGCTCTGAACTTTAATGAAACTAGGTCATTTGATTTTTACATCAACAATGAGTTCGTATCAACATCCATGCCAGAGTACCAGAATTGTTCTGGTGCATGGGAAAATACTCAATCAGTTAGTGCTTTGAATGTCGAATTACATCCGACTTCAGATACTACATTGCCCCCAATAATCAGTGCCATTGAAGTATACTCTGCGAGTGACCCTCTTGTCACTGTGTAAAAATCACAGGATGATTGTAAGTACCTCTCTCTCTCTCTCTCTATATATATATATAGTGATGATATGGGCTTGTGGTTTGATCAAACAGTGGATGGAGTGGCAGTCTTCATAAGAAACTTCGAGCAGCTTGGGGGATGGAGCGGAGATCCATGTCTCCCTAATGACACTGTATGGCAATGGTTGAATTGCACTGGCAACGACCCCATTAGAGTAACTTCAATGTAAAATTTTCAACTCCAGCCCTACATACAACATAGCCCATCGATCAAATGACTGGTTCATATCGATCATTTGGTAGACCTTTTATTTATTTATTATTATTTTTTAATCAGTAAGAAGGATTTAGTAAATGGTAAAGAAGAAAGTTGGTACAACACCACAGGATGCCAATAAAAGAAAAGACCAAACAACACCAAGACATAAACTCAAACACCGAAACTACAAAGACTAATCACCCAAACCCACAAAGAAAAAATCAGCAAGAGTGCCCAGGAAAGCAAACGCCCCAATAGCAGAATACCCACAATATAGCAGCCCGCCACTAATAGAAATAAACCAGGAAGCTAGGCCCTTCAGGCTAAATTTAAAGGAGAGAAACATTTTGAAGCCAGCATCTAGCTAGCACCAGATGCTGTACCAGTGAACAACTGAATCCACACCATGATCCAGGAAGCTATTAAAAAAAAGGAAAACCCTGTTCCAGTGAACAGCTTACACAAACAACCCACATTAAGGGCACATTTGTTTGGTTAGAATCGGTGGAAATGAGAATGGAATAGATCGAATGAGATTTCAATAGTGACCGGCCGCACTCATCATTGAAATCTCATTCCCTTCCATTCCGACTCACCCTATTCCGTCCAAACAAACAAGCCATAGAATCCCAAAGTGGCACTTTAATGGGGGATTTTATCTTGGCCGACCTAGGGGAAAATAATTACATTTAGTAGTCATTGTTAGTTATGTTAGTAGTCATTTATTAGGAAGTTAGTAATAATTTTCACTGAACTGTAATTATATTCTCATAGGCTGATCAATCTAAAATTTCCCCTGCTAAAATTAATGTAGGTTTATATACACATACGGTTTTTTTTCGGCAATTAATGCAGATTCTTGAGGCAAATTTTTTGAGAGAAATGTGAGGAAGACGTGATGCCATGGTATGTTTGTATGGGTTATGCGCACAAGCTGCACAAAATGTTCACCCTAATCCCTTTTGGATGCAAGGATCACTGGATGGTCCTTGGGAAGAATTATTTCTTGCATCCAATGTCGTGGACTTGTGATGGAATGGTTACAATTAATTCAATCAACTGCACTTTCCGGCTGCAGGAAGCTCTGGCCTATGGCTGTGATGTGGATGACACCATTGGCTCACAGAAATATTTTACTATTGCTCGAAATGTATGAGGATTAGTACTCCTAAGAATTTATGTGATTTGTTAGTATGAAAATAACTCCGACAATCCATCAATAATCTCGTTGCTGCATGCGTGAGCAGAAATCTCTCCGGCTATGATCTCAATGGTCCTCCCCCAGATTTCAGCACAATGCAAGCCCTTGAAACCATGTAAATTAACCATTAACATACCATTGATCTGCATTAAATTTACCAGTTTTCAACCTTTTTTCCTCTCATTTTTTATTTTCTTTCTTTCAGAGATCTCAGTAATAACAGTTTGGATGGACTTATCCCAGATTTCCTGGGCAACCTGCCAAATCTGAAACTACTGTAAGTTATTAACTTTATATTCCTGCTGGCTGTAAAATCTTCGTACAACCTCATCTGACACTTTTCCTTCATCTTCTCTTTCATAGTGACTTCAGTGATAATAACTTTTCGGGGACATTCCACTCAGTATATCCAATAAAAAGCAATTAACATATGAGTAAGTACGCTAAATTGCAGCACTATCATCTTGAATTCTAGACACAGAAAAACATTCATAGTATATTCCTCTGATTTTTCTACTTTCTGTGCAGCATAGATGGGAACCCTCTTTTGAATAAAACAGATGGGCGTCAGCACAAGGGGAAGAATATTGCTCTAATAATTGGGTTAGCTCTCGGCCTACCTTTAGGCTTAATTCTAGTTATTGTCCTTATTTATTTCCTGATCCCGAAAAAAGACCCACCCATGGACAAAATGGGACTGCCCAAGGAAACTCGCAGGAAGGGAGTGTCTCAATAAATGGCACAACTGCTACGGCTGGTTCTGACTTTGGGAATGGTATTCCTTTTGCGACAGTTCAAGAGGCCACAAACAATTTCGACGAAAGTTGGGTTATGGAATTGGCGGTTTCGGGAAGGTGTACAAGGGAGTACTGAGTGATGGTACAAAATTGGCTGTTAAAAGGGGAAATCCCAATTCCAAACAGGGTCTTGCAGAGTTTAATACCGAAATTGAGATGCTATCTCAGCTCCATCACCCTCATTTGGTTTCGTTTATTGGATACTGTGACGAAAACAATGAAATGATTTTGATTTATGAATATATGGAGAAGGGGTCGCTCAGGAGTCATCTCTATGGCAAGGGTCTCCCCAGCTTGAGTTGGAAGGAGAGGCTAGAGATATGCATTGGGGCAGCTAGAGGACTTCACTACCTTCACACTGGTTTGGCAAAAGCAAATTATTCACCGCGATGTGAAGTCTACAAATATCTTGCTTGATGAGAACCTCACCGCCAAAGTTGCCGATTTTGGGATTTCTAAGTTAGGACCTGAAATTGATGAAACCCATGTGACTGCGGCAGTGAAAGGGAGTTTCGGATACTTTGATCCGGAATATTTTAGAAGCCGACACCTGAGGGAGAAATCAGATGTGTATTCATTTGGGGTGGTGTTGTTTGAAGTTCTTTGTGCAAGACCTGTGATAGATCCATTGAGGGAAACGGTGAATTTAGCTGAGTGGGCAATGAAGTGGCAGAAGAGTGGGCAGTTGGAGCAAATCATAGACCCTAATCTTGTGGGAACAATAAGACCGGATTCTCTCACGAAGTTCGTAGAAACAGCTGAGAAATGCTTGGCTGACTTTAGTATTGACAGGCCCTCAATGGAAGTGTCTTGTGGAATCTGCAGTATGCACTTCAACTTCAAGAGGCAGTTGTTCAAGTTGATCCCGGGGAAAACAGTAGTAATCTGATTGTCGAGCTGTCTCCGCAAGTCAACAACTTCACTGATACTTAGCCAAAAAAAAAAAAAAAGGGAAAAAAACTTCACTGACGAGGATGATAGTGTTTCTACAGCACAGGTTGTAGTGTCAAGTGTGGATGATCTTTGCGGTGTTTCAATGTGTAGGCCAGGTTTTCTCACATCTAGCCGATGAAATCCAGGGGAAGACGGTGGCTTGCTTAGACACACCAAAGAGGAACCATGCCCATAGAGTGTCCAAAACGTACACCATAGTTCTCACAAGAAATATTCATTGTAGGCACAAAGGATGAATGACGATTAATTTTTTTCAATCGAATTTGGAAGTTTGAGACAACTGCCTGACTATCAGAGCGTGACATCTATTACAATTCCCTTTGGGTTTCGTCAAACCACGGAAAACAATACCACCAAATGTCGTATTAGTAGATGAATTGAAATGCTCTTAAGAATGATTCAAATTCCATTTCAATTGGGTTGATTTTGCCCGAAAGCCTTGCAAGCTAAAATATTGCTTCGTGTTTCACTTCAACGAGCCCGGTCATGAATGGCCACGGCCTTGGTCAACCATACGAAGAAATTCCATATTTACAGAGATGGGCACGAAATGGCAATGATTGGTTGTCCCAGAACATGGGGCAAGCAAAGTGGTAACATTGTACTCCGTCAATGTTGTAGGTCATGCAAATGTGGACACTAGCGCACCCGCAGCGGGCTCCAAATATCCCCCATCCTCAACGCAATGGAGGTGTTTATACGCGTGCTTTTGTTAAGACAACCCTGAAAACATTAGAGCCAATCCCAGAGACACAATCATAGAGACCCAACATCCAAACACAGGATGTGTAAAAAGAAAAGACTTACAGAGAGACGAGCTCATATATTCCTAAGCGACCTAGATACAGAAAAACCACCAAACCACACGAATCAAAGCAGCACATTTGAATGAGAACTAAAATAAGAAAAAGGTACTTTAATGTCTAAAAGTACACTGTAGTTCTTGACAAGAAATATTTATTGCAGGCAACCAATGACGAGTGATGATGAAGTTTTTGACCGAATTTGGAAGTTGAGACAACTGCAGACACGTCTGCATGAGTATGAGAGCGTGACATCTATTGGAGTTACGTGTGGGGCTTCGTCAGCCACAAAAAAACATGCCACCCTGTGCTGTATTGGCAGATGCAATTGCTCCTAACGCTTCAATTAAGTCCATCTCCATGTGGCTTGATTTTCAGCGACAAGGCTCACAAGCTTGCTTCGTGTTTTACTTCAATGAGCCCGACATTGGTTCCGCCCTGGCTAATCGCACAAGGAAAATCCATATTTACATCGACGGCCCGCGACATGGCGTGATTGATGTTCCCACAAGATGCATGGGACGAGCAAAGTGGTCACATACTCACATTGTACCCCGCCAAAGTTGTAGGTTATGCAAATGTGACACTAGCTCCTGCACAGGGATCCAACTATCCCCCCAGATCTTCTTTGGCCAACTGCTATTGTTTGTCTGTTTTTGCTTTCCAAAAATGCCTATATATGTAGGTCAAAATTTGGGGTTACAATTTTTCTAATATTTTTTTTTGGGTAGATCCAACTGTTCATTATTAGATTATCATTTTTTCATCTAATTTTTTTAAAACTATTGGACCTTGTGTGATCTAGTGACTTTAGGATCGTGTGATGAAAAAATAAAAATAAAAAAGGTGTCCATAATTGTTTAAAGCATTAAAATACTTTACAAAAACATTAAATATTTAAAAATTAGTAATGGGTTTGAACCAAACTCAATCCCCTTTAATTTGATAGGCTTGCTCTCTCCCTGAATCCTAACTTCAAATTAAAGACTTATGGAGGCAGATTTCTGAGTGCTCTTCTTCCCTCCTCTTTTCTCATAAACCTCCAAGGCTCCAACCATTACACGGGCGTCCCCAATACGCTGTGCAGACTATTATTTTACCATAATGAACTCCAACCCAAGGTGACACGTGGACTATACGACATGGGAAAAAATAAGCTACAAACCAGCGTAAACGCACAACAATTGCCCAACATCAAGAATTTGAAGGAATTACCTAAATAAAAAATATTGGGATCCTAAATTTGGAATTTCCGAAGAGACATAGATATGAATCTCACAATGAATTTCACCCTATGTGTTTGTTTAAGAATCCTGAATTTGGCACCCTACCATCAATGGTGGAGCCAAAAAATTTCTACAGCAGGGTCGATTTTTTTTGTTTTTTACCTCATCCTATTAATTAAAGAATCATATGAAGTAGCCTTCTAGTAATGTTCTTTAGCTCCCACTAAAAAAAAAAAAAGGAAAAAGAATAGATAAGAACAACAAAGAAATTTTTTGAACAAATTAAAACAAAAACTTAAATTATTTATTTATTTATTTTTATTTTTTTAACTATTAGGCGGAACTCTCGACGGCTCGATTCCACCTCGTTGACCATTTGTGGAATTGGGGTAGATCCCAGATACCTGTAACCTCCCACAAGTATCAACTAAGACTGGGACTCAAAACCAATAACTTGAAATATTACACTCCTAAGTCCTAATGCTAAGCTACCCTTATGAATAAACTTAAATATTCATTAATAATAAAAAGGGTACAATTAGAAAGATCAATTTTTTTGAAATAAAAAAGGTAAGAATTAACTATTGTACGGGGTAAAATCTGCTCCCCGAACTACGTGTTGATGATGGAGCTTGCTCCCTCGCCTGGACCTGCAATCACAAGCTTGGAAAACGGGTCAGAGGGTAGGCCAAGGTGGGTTTTGGCCGTGCCCTCTCCAATGCTTAAGTCAGAAAGCTGTACTGGGGAGAATGAGGCAAGGAAGAAGATGAATCTCAGAGAGTTAAGGGTACTGTAGCTTACCAAATTAGGCTGTATCGTATTCTTTTTATACCCACCTGTACGGACTGACCATGTGAGGTCAGATAACTGCTTGGGTTAGGTCAGATCTGACTATGGTTTACCCATAACCGTCTGACCATGGTTTATTGACCATGGTTGGCCAGGGAACCGTGGTTTCTTGTAACCGCTATGTCAGGAATTACAGTGCTAGGACAGTTTTGGACTTGTAGTAGGATTTGGATTGTAGCGTGAGTCATAAGAAGGTGTTCCCGAGGTGAAGGTCAGGTCCCGAGTTGGACGCTTCAGTGCTTTGCAGTGGGTCCCTAGCGGGTGGGGCCTTCCACGTGTCAAGTGAAGTGGTTTAAACCCTTGCCCCGAGCTGGATCTTAGGAGGTGAATCACGTGCTGTAGTTGGCCTGCTGTTGAGCAATCTTCGCCACGTGTCAGCGTTTTCAGGCCCTGAACCTTCCATCCCGAGCTGAAACCTCGGTTCAGAGATATTTCCACACAATTTGCCCCAAATTATGACATTCCCGAGTTGGGACTGTCATAATTTTGTTTTGCTAGTGTTTTTCCTGTGCCCCTATGCCGCTTGGCCTTCTAGGGCTTACTGGCAAGAGGCGGTTTAAGCCTTTCCGTATTCCAAGGCGCTGACGTATGTGCCTTGGGACCGTACGATCTGCATTTAATGTGCAGGAGCATTATGTCTTTGGAGGGAAACAGATTACTGCTCACTTTATCTTCTGCACTCTCTCTCTACTCTTTGCCTTTTCTCTCTGCATTTTGTTCTCCGTTTTCTCTCTCTATTTTCTCTGCTTTTCTTTATGTCTTCTCCAAGAAAAACACCGTATTTTCCACGGAATCCACTGTTGCGCCGTTCGTTTGTGGGAGAAGATCCGTTCTGCTCTCCTTCATTGCCTTTGCAAACCGTTTCTTCGGTGTTATTTTCTGCTGGTGCTCTTCTTGCTCGCTTCACCCTCCCAAGAACAACTTTTGGAGGTTTCAGCGCCGTGCCGTACAGTTTTTCCGGCGATACAGCTTTCCTGACCACCGTTGGATCTTTGTAAAGGTATAACTGGTTTTTGTTCTTTATTCTTCAATTTGTTCGGTGTATTTTCCTCTCTGCGGTTGTTGGAGATGTTCTTGGGGTTTGCTTCATAATCCTAGGGTTTTCCTCTGGTTTTTGGGGCAAATCACCAAGATATTGATTTTCCCGCCTTTTAGGGTTTGAAAAAACTCCATCTCGGGGTAAACTTGAGAAAAAGGTTTTTGGTGTCCTTTTTAGTCTTTTCCCAACACCGAGTTGAGTGTTCCCCGAGCTGACACTTAGAAAAATTTTAGGGTCTGTCAGGGCAGGGGTAACATACCTGTTAGAACTTGATCATGGAGTTTTAGGTCGGGACATGTTGGCATGGGTTGAGTTATCCCTGGATTTAACCTTCCCCTTTCATCTTGGCAGATGTCTTCTTTTTATGACATTAGGGGGAACCCTGCAAAGATAGCTGAGTTTAGGGCTCTATACGGCTTTGAAGACGGGAAGTTTAGCTTCCGCTTTGCTGAGCCCGGGGAGGACGTCTTTAGGTCAGATGCCAAGGATGGCCTCCCCGTTCCCATCGTTGCTTTCATGGAGGGTGGAGTTCGTGTCCCCTTCCCCGACCTTCTCAATGACTTCCTCCTCTACTGTGGAATAGTCCCAACCCAGCTAGGGCTGAACTCCTTTAGGATCATCATGGGGGTTCATGTCCTTAATCAGCTTCTAGGGACTTCTGTCGGGGTGCGTGAGATCCTCCACCATTACAAAATCTGCGCCCTTAAAAATAAGCCCGATGTTTACCTCTCCCTCAAGCGCAGGAAGAAACCCTTTGTCACCCACATCCCAGACTCCAACCCGGGAGCTCATGACATTGTGGTCTTCAT